>JANAVB010016797.1:4287268-4354768 GCA_029216955.1 Iris pallida | reverse complement strand
CCACAGTGAACTCAAAGTTCTCCTCACACACACACGCAACATATATACCTATATCGTTCTAAAAATAGTCTATCCATATATATACCATACAATATATATATATATATATATATATATATATATATATATATATATATATATATATATTTATTTTTTTAAAGAACCCCCCCCCCATTTTATTCCTAAATAAAAGAAGAGTCGAAGCTATACAAGTATACCAAAAGGCGCAAAATAACGAAGCCGATACATGTATACTACCAAAAGAGGGGGGAGAGGACCCAAAAGCTAGAGAGGGGTGAAAACTAGGGAGGGGTGGATGAGAGGAGGGAGTTCCAGAATACCGACTGGCCGTATTTGTAGATGGATTTCCTCTTGCTACACTGTCTGATGATCTCCTTGAGAAGCTGTTGGGCGTTGGACTGGTGGCCTTCATACCTGGCCTTGTTGCGATTCTTCCAAATCACCCACGTTGCTGCAGCTGCAACAATCTGGTGGCCGTGGGACGCCGAACCCCATACTTCAATACGATCTTCGTAGCTTCCGTTCCCAATCATCATCTTGCAGCGAATGGCCAGAAGGCTCCAGACGTCGGCCGCAAGGTCTCTCCAGCAGAAGATGTGGTCCAACATCTCCGTCTGCCTGTCTTTGCAGCATGTACAAGCGGATGCGTGGCTAAATCTGATGGTGGTCAGGGTAACGTCGGTTGGGAGGATCTTACGGATGGCTCTCCACATGATAAGTGACCACTTCTTGGGGATGTATGTCTGCCAAAACGGAGCAATGCTAGGGGAGGGGGTCGACTGCCCGCAGACCATTATCCTGGATGAACTGACCGGGAATATGCCGGAGGAGTCATTCTGCCACCGGAACTTGTCAACATGGGTTCCAATGGTCTGACCGCTGCGGCGGATAGCGTCAACCGCCTCGGGCCCCGCCCAGTCCCGGACCTTGATCCAGTCCCAGACATTATCGATGATGTTCCACATGTCCTTGATCTTGCAGGTCCTGTGAGCTTCTGATTGATTAGGAAGAAGGGTGCCTCCGGTCCATCTATCGAGGAAGGATGGCGATCTGCCATCGCCCACCTGGACCCGAATAGCTGGATCGACGAGAGACCTCTCGATCAAGATGCGGGGCCACGCTGCCGAGGATCTGCTGTTGGAAGTAGCCGTCAATGGATGGATATGCTTGAAGTGTCTGGCCTTCATGAATCTGGTCCATAGGTTCTGAGCTGTGCGAATATTCTACCATAGTTTCATAGAAAAAGCTTTAACGATGTGGTTGAGTTTGGTGAATCCCAGACCTCCCTCTTCAGTCGGACGTGCTATGGTGGCCCAGCTCACCCATTGATGTTTGTTCTCGCCGTCGCTGTGCCCCCAGAAGAAGTTACTAAAGATGCTCTCGATCGTTTTAATTACTTTCTTGGGGGGAGCATGCGGCCAGGGTGTAGATGGGAACGGAGGAGAGGACGTGCTTGATCAGGATCATTTTGCCGCCAGAAGATAGGGTCGCATTGTGCCAGCCAGCAAGTTTATTCCTGACGCGATTGATTAGGTCCTCGAAGATACCAACATTGGATCTCCCGTACAAGAGGGGACATCCGAGGTAGTTAAATGGCGGGTGCTTGATGGGGAAAGAGGTGGCATTGGCAATGATGTCCGCTTGCTCTTTCTTGATCTTGTGATCGGCGTAGATAACGCTTTTATCCGGATTGACATTCTGGACATATATATATATATATATATATATATATATATATATATATATATATATATATATATATATATATATATTTATATATATATATATTTATATATATATATATTTTTATTCCTGACGCGATTAATTAGGTCCTCGAAGATACCAACATTGGATCTCCCGTACAAGAGGGGACATCCGAGGTAGTTAAATGGCGGGTGCTTGATGGGGAAAGAGGTGGCATTGGCAATGATGTCCGCTTGCTCTTTCTTGATCTTGTGATCGGCGCAGATAACGCTTTTATCCGGATTGACATTCTAGACACACACACACATATATATATATATATATATATATATATATATATATATTTTATATATATATATATATATATATATATATATATATATATATATATATATATATATATATATATATATATATATATATATATATTTAAGAAATCATATGGAAATCAATTAGAGAGCGTAGCTAATGCATAACCTATCCTGATACATATTCAAAACTGAAATTAAAGCTCAAATTAGCTTATGAGGCAATTCTATAAACACTTGGTGTGTCACCCTCGGATTTCTTCCAAGGGTGACACAAAACTTATCCAAACTTTCAAATGAGGACTCAACAGGGCCTCTAAACCATTCCTAAGGGTTGTCCCTACATGTGGGTGGGTTTCTATGGGTTCAAAATCAAAATATAGATTGAAATGATGAGTTTAGAGAGAGTTATACCTATTGGGAATTATTTTCCAATGATCAATCCAATGGATACGAACCCGACAAAAAAACCCCTTGCAAATAGACTCTTCTCCTTGCTTCCAGCTCTACACTCCTTGTAGACACTTCTTGAGGGATTGAGAGGAATGGTGGAGAAAAGGGTAAGTTTGGGAGAGAAATATAAGGGGGGAGCTCTCTACTTGGGAAGAATCCTAAATTTGGGGGAAATGGAGGCTAGAATGGAAGAAATGAAATGGAGAGGAGTTCTCCATATGGCTGGCCATGCATATTAGGTTAGGGTGTAAATGAAATGCCTAATTAGTCCCTAATGGTTGCCCCTTTGGCTAATTAAATGCATGCAAGGATTTGGGGTCAATTTGGACATAAACCTAACCTCTAAATGAACTAATTGGTCATGAGGGATTAGTCTAATTGCACTAGCCTAATGAGTTGGTTTGTGGGCCATGTCTTGTTAATTCTTGGGCTCCGACTAGTTTCTAAGCTAACTGGCCACTAACACAAGTCAAAGTTAGACTAGTCTCTAACCCGACCAACTAATCCCTAAAATACAATATTTCTAAATAAATATTCACAATATATAGAAATTTATAAAATGACAAATTTACCCTTATTTTGAAAACTGGTAGTGACAATAACAGTGAGAACATGCCACTGGTTCTTCATTCAGTTTAAGATGGGCCAGACAAGCGTCAGCTTGCATCAAAGCTTCACTTAATGTCTCTCGGGTTTCCCTTGAGAGATGCAAAAGAGTTCAAAAATCGATAACCTTGCCAGAGTATTGGCTAGTTGAGTCAATATGTCAAAGTTATACAACTTTTCGAGTCCAAGAGGTAGAGTTTTCTTCAATATTTTATCAAAGCGAGCTGGCTGTTTGCTTTTGTCAGCTGCTGTCGATTTGGGAGGAACCGGTTCTGTTTGAGACAATGATGCCGAAGGAACATTGACGGCAGGCGGAAAAGATGCCGGGGGGCATCAGAGACTGGAGGAGGAGTGACTGCATTCTCATATCCTTCTGGATAATCTCTGAGATAGAGCCTCCTAGATCGGGTACCAGTCATGACTTCTTCTTCTGGAACTGGTGCGAAGGAAACCATGTTGCATTTTTCATCCGAGTATTACTTCTAGAAGACTTCTTTTGGAGAGATAAGGGATCTATCCAGAATCCCAAGCCAATACGGGACTGATTGTGTTGAAGACGTAGGAAAAGAGGTATAGGAGACCCTTTCCCATCATTTAAGCCAGGGGCTTTTTGTAGATCATATCACATCTTTGTCATCAATTCCCGGTACTCCCATTTTGAAAGAAAGAGGTAAAGTCACCGCTGGGATAGAGGTAGCATCCAAAGGTGGGAGATGACTACCCAGTGATGTCATGTGACATGACTTATACTTGGTTGCCTTTCTTGATTTTGTAGAGGAAGCAAGTGTCTTTGATTCAAAGTCAGCCACTAAATCAGGGTGAATCCACATGATCTTCCCTTTTTCGGTTGATAGGGGTACAAGACTGTCATTTTGTGCTGGCAAAATGTTGACAATCTCCAGAGTAGCTTTTGAAATGGGGATGACTCTATCATATACAAGTTGAGCAGAAAAGTTGCCAAATTGTAGAGAGACGATATTAGCAGTCACCGTCTTTTTATCTTACTGGAGAGTGATTGCCTTGACATTGATCAGTTCCTGGATCTTCCCTTTGAGTACGTAACACATCCTGGTTGGATGTCCCAAGAATCGGTGATACACACAGTATTTGGGATTGTCAGTCTTACCTACTTCATCTGACCATTTTGCTTTGGGCAGTTGAAGTTTTTAGCTTTCTATCATACAATCAAATATGCTCATGATGTCATCCTCGTCAAAGGAATATTCCTCTTTAGGACATGGTGCTCTCTATGAGGGTACCATCATAGTAGGTGTTGATTGACCCACATTGATAGCTAAAGCTTCTTGGCTTTTCGTTTGGTCTGACGACTGCCACTGTTGGTTACAGAATGTTCATCTTTGTCAAGATTAGGCATCTGGATGCCTAACTGTTTGAATTTATCAGCACTGTCCTTGGCTGCCCTAGCACTTACTATAAAGGAGGCCAGTCTTGGAATTGCAGGTCCGGTCCATATGCTAACTATAGACAACAAGTTTGATGCATGTATCTATAGTCAATGCATCTAGAGTACCCAGAGGCATTTTGAGTACCTCACGATGGAAGCTCTCAATGAAACGTTCAGCAGTTTTATTAGGCTGTTGTTTTAATTTAATGAGGGTCGACATAGTCATGTTGTTTGTTCCCATTTGGAATCGTTCTAGGAATATTTGCTTGAATCATACAAAAAATGTTATGCAACCATCTGGGAAGCTATGATACCAGTCATAGGCTACACCCGCCAAGCACCCGATGAATACTCTAACGAGTAGAGCATTGTTCGGTTGGAGCTGATCAGTCATTACCTCAAAATGGTTGAGATACTGACTCGAAGATGAACTGCCGTCAAAGCATGATGGTTAGTGGCTTGTACTTAGGTAAAAATGGGACTTCCTTCCACTCTACACGGTAAGGTTGTTCGATTCCCAACTTCTGCAGACCATCTTTCTGCTTGAAGGCTTCGAACTGGTTGCACAAAAGCTTCACCGCTTCAAGGGGATCTCTTGAGGCTTGGAGAGCAGTAGACTGATTCAATGTGTTAGGAGGCAGAATCATATCATATGGACCACCCCCAGCACCAGATTGACATGGAGTAGCCTGAGCTGGCATGGTAGCATTATGAAGAGATTGCACTTGACAAGGGCAGATGCTGCTATGTGTTCCTGGGGTTGAATTGGATTCGTAATCGGTGGAACAGTGTGTTGAGCTACGATCACGACATGCATACTTGCAACCATTTCAGCCATGGTTTTTATGTTAACCTCTAACGTAGCAATGCTCCGCTCTTAACTGCCGGAGCTGGATGCATCTTGTTCTTCATTAGTGACATGAGTAGTCACTTCCCTGGCTACCGATGATGAACTAGTGGAAAAGATAGTCCGCTCAGAGTGTAAGCCCCCTAATTTTTGGATTTTATTTTAATTATTTTAAATTATTTTACATGGATATTTTAATTTATTAAAGTTAATAATGACTGTTAGTAGTTTACCGTAGCTTTAATATTTGAAGTACAACAAATACTATTTTCTTAAATCCAGTTCCATATTTGAATTCTAGACTCGTCCACCATCAGTTTGTTATATCATGTCCCATCCAATTTTGTTTTTCAATATTCCTTTGACTTTGTGCAACTTCAGGCCAACTTAGGCCAATTTGAGCCATTGACGTAATTTTTAAGCCAACTTCGAATTTGATTTTGGGACTTGACATAGATCAAAACTGTATGACCCAATATATGGTTTTAATCCATTTGAGTCTATAATGCACATGTCTAGGGTGTACTATCCAATCGAGTTCTCATGTGCTACTTATTTGCAAATGGCACATGAGACTTATCAAAATTGATTTTCGGATCCAATTTGACTAGTAATGCTACTCAGACCCTGACCTAGTCAATCCTACTAGTTAGAGCCTAACTAGGAGTACCAAACCAACTATAGATATATTTAAGGGAAGTTTAGAGGTTTAATTACAGCCATATGTAATATTCCCTTATATAATTGGCTTGGTCAAACATCTAACCAAAATAGGAAACCTATTAATAATAGTATAATTTGGAGGACCAAATCATATCCAAATTAGAACAAACCAAAGCCCATGCCCTAATAATATATATACCTATCAAACCCTAACCATCCCCCTCTCTCATAAACGTCCACTACTCCATAAACCCCCCAAACCTAGCGGCCACCACTCCAAGGCCAACCCCCTATAGTCGACCCCCTTTCCTTCTTAGAACCCCAATTTTCCCTCAATTTTTGTGCCATCACCACCACTCACACGACCCTCTCAACATCCTCTTCCACCCTAGCAACTGTAGAAGCAATCTTGCGTCCGTTAGAGAGGTGCACGATGCACTATATAGTTTCGGGATATTTTACCCGCATAGACTTTATTACTTTTATTGCTGGATATTTGAGACATTTTCTTATTTATTCTTGATCTCTTTGTGGACTATATGGATGTGATTAGATGTATATACCTATGGATTGTGTTGTATTTCTGGGTGTTATCATGATTTACAGCTTATGTATTTCGCTAATGGGCTTGTTGTGTAGCTTGGCCCATTGGTGAAGTGCTGCTGGTAAGTATTCGTATACCTGGTCCTACGTATTTTGGGGCTGGGGCATTACATATTTTTGTGGTGGCCCATGCAGGTCTACATTAAATCACTTCGGTTACGTTACAGTACCGACGTGTGCCTGCAATTAGAATTGGAAAGACCCATAGGATCACATCCACATGCTTGATACCTTCCTTGTCTTTATTTCGATCTCTCACTGGACTTTATTATTTGCATCCAGTTTGATTATGTTCTAGCATAATCGTTATTTATTCATGTTAGTATTTGGATGTATCTTCCCTTACTATCACATCAGGAAAGCAGGGGCACAGACACTATAAGTCATAAGTGCAGGTCAAGTCTTCGCGAATTGTGCAAAGTCATGGTGATACCTAGGATAGTCGTACTATTATGAGCCTGCAACCGGTTGAGAATAGGACTTGAGGACACATCCACAAACATGATTATGGACTTTTCTCAGACTCTTCAGCATGATTGCTTTCAGGTTATCTTCTTCTCAACATGATTGCTTTTGTGTTCTTCCTTACTCGAGATTTGACTAAACCCTTCCCTATTGACTTCTTGAGTAATTCTTCTAGTCCCTTCTGCTAAGTTATTAGAAAGTTTCTTATGGATTGGTCCAAGAAAAAGTTTGAGAAATTATCTTTATCCTTGTATTAAGGAATCAAAGCTTTTACAGCTAAAAAAATACTGGCGAGACATGACTTTAGATAATGATATCATGGCTGTATATGTTTCTCGAATTCTACTTGAACCATATCCTATGTATGTTGACATTTTTTCTATATTTTTATAAAAAGTTAATTTGAAAGTATTTCATGGATTTGGCCAATATAAGCTCAAGAACTGGTATTATTTGGCATGGCAGATGTGCACTGCAGCCATCCTTCGTATTATGGAACAAAAAAGTTATTTGTAGCTAGATGCACACAGGCGTGGCAGTAACTTCACGTAACATAATCACGGAGATATATGGTTCTCGAGTCTTACCTAGACTACGTCTTATGCATCTTGTTTGGTCTCATACCGTCCTTGTAAATAATTCGACAAACCTTCATTCTTTGCTTAACCCTACCGTTGTTTGAAGTTGGTATATAGGTTTGTTTGACCTAGCTTTAGGTTTCCGTTACTTTGTACTTACTAAATGACTAAAATATACAAACCTTATAGTTATATTATATAATATAAGTAAGCTAGATTACTGGTGTGATTGTGATGTTGGATAGCTAGAAACGGGTAAGTTTCTTAGAGATGAATCCTAGTGAGATTATGAATCGAATATGAATGTCTGGATATCGGATGCGTAGATCCCATTAGGAGGAATTGCTAGGAATGGTCTGACGGGTATCATTGAATAGGTTACCTACGATAGAATGATACGACTAGTCGTATTTGAATTCTTCTACAGTAAATAATTTTATCTTTTTTCTCCCAAGCTTATTTTTCGAGGAGCATCTTAGAGTTGTATTAGGAGTATTACGAAAGGAGAAGCGGTATGCCAAGCTTAGTAAAGTATGAATTCTGCTATGATAGAGTTCCTTTCCTCGAACACGTTATCTCAGAGGAAGGTCTTTCAGTGGATCCGAAGAAGTTAGCTACCGTAGAGTCTTGGCCGACACCGATATTTGTTGTAGAGGTTAAAAGTTTTCTTGGACTTGTCGGGTACTACCGCAGGTTCGTAGATAATTTGTTACGGATTGTAAAGCCAATGACACGGTTGAAGCATAAGTATCATGAGTTCTCGTGGACAGAAGACTGTGAGAAGGCTTTTAAAGAATTGAATAAGAGGCTGACCTCAGCACCTATTTGACGCTTCCTTCTGGATCGGAAGGATTCGTTGTATATAGTAATGTGTCAGGTAGTAGACTTGGATGGGTTTTGATGCAACACGGAAAGGTCATACCTACGTATTGCGACAATTGAGGGTACATAAGAAGAATTATCCTACTCATGATCTGGAGTTAGCAGCGATGATCTTTGCATTGAAGCTATGGAGGCATTATTTGTATGGAGAGCGTGTAGAGATATTTACGGATAATAAGATCTTGAAGTATGTCTTTACGCAAAAGGAGTTCAATATGAGACATAGGTGGTGGTTGGAGCTCATGACAGACTATGATATAGAATTACAGTACTATCCTGGCAAGGTGAACGTAGCAGCAGACGCTTTGAGTAGGAAGCCCACTATATATTTTTGACAGCTCAGCCCTAATTATTAGAGGATCTTCAAAAGCTTAGAATAGAAGTCATTGTACCGGGATAACAAGGAGTACTTGCCTATATTGAAGTGCAGTCATCGCTTGTGGATAGGACTAGATTAAAAGCACTAAAGAAATTATTATCCAACAATAGTGTCAGGCTGATTTGCAATCTAAGGGTGTTAGATAGAGTAAGAAGATCTAAGTAGAATAAATGATCATCTCCATACATGATAATACTATCCTTGAATGACCTATAGCAGGCCCGGACTAGAAGGTTGACCAATAGGTTTATGTAGCTGTCTAGTTCATCCTCGACCTTTACCCCAAATATGTATCAATGGTTAGGCATGTTTGTAAGGATTGTATAGATTACTTACAGGTAGAAGGAGTGCTTCGCTAACTAACTACTATAGTAGCTGTAATATTACTTATAGGAATATAGATAGAGTTTAAGCATTGATAGAGTTTATGGAGTAATTATGATTTTTCTAGCTTTATGGTTAGTAATAGAAGAAGACTCAAGATCCAAGTTAAAAAGTCGTACCTCTAGATTTGTAACCCTTTGGTGATATAGAGCATATTGGAGAAGGGGCATATCGTCTTGTATTGCCCCCATCATTAGAGGGAGTGCATGATGTGTTCCAAGTCTAACAATAGAGAAGGTATGTGACTAATCCCAATCATGTGGTCGATCACTCTGAGATCACGATGGGACCCCAGTTTATCATACGATGAGCAACCGGTAGGTATCTTGGATACGAGTGAGAAGATGCTCAGAGGCCAGACGAATAGACTGGTTTATGTTGCATGGAGGCACCATTCTCCGGAAGAATCAACTTGGGAGCATGAAGATTCTATGTGTGAGCGTTATCCCAAATTATTCGTAGATGCTGGTAAGTCTTAGCTTAATTATTCTTATGCTAAGTTTTTTATATAATTGCGTTATTTTTAATTTCGAGGATGAAATTTTCTAAGGTGGGTAGGTTGTAAGCTGTCACGACCCGCACCCTAGAGTAAGGACACGAGAACGTAACAACGCCCAGCCTACGCCGCAGTGTCGACGGTAGAACGCTGTCCTAGGTCACATCATCTAACAAAATAATGCTAAGCAATTTATACTCCCTGAATGGGGGTGACATAGCAGATACAGTCCCAATCACATCTAAGGTAGAGCATGATAAAGATAGATAAAACATGAAATCCAAAAAAGATACAAGAGATAGAAGTCTAAGTGTCTAAGATACATAAACCCAGAAATACATCTCAAAACTCAAATACAGTAATCCACAAAGTAAATACAGCTCCAGACAAAATGAAATAACTATCTAAACAACCTCTACTGTGTCTCCTCTAGGCTAGCAGGCAATCCCAGGCCATCTGTAAAATTTATCAACAAGTCCAGTCAGGACAGAAGCGAGCACAATACATCTCATGCAGTTCATATCATGTCAGGAAATATAAAGCAGGCAATAGAATAAGATACATGAAACGATGTAAGAAGATGTACATGAAAACGGGAGAGATATTTGATAACTGGAAATATATACATGATAAGTAAGAACTGTAAGTGACTAGTGATTTAGAGTACGAGATGGCATGTAATTGGCTTAGGTTGAACATGATGTACATGAGTAAACATGTAGGACATCAGCCCCAATAAAGCTGTGTTGTACATGATAAAACATGAAAAGTAACAGAGTGAACATGATGGGTAAATCACATGACCATTTATACTCACCCCTACCCACAATCAATACACAAGGATCTATTCAAGTTACGTTACGGACATGATGTTTTGGTTATACAAGAAACACATGTGGAAACATGAGCGTACATGAAAGAACATGAAAGTACATGAACGTACATGTAAGAACATGAGAGAACATGAGTGTACATGAATAACGCAGAAGCAAGGAATACATGATGTACATGAAACACATGTCATAAAGTATCCGATGTGTCCGCTAAGGGGGATAACATCCCAAGAAGAGATCCATATAGTACCAATCCGTGATGATAACGTGACAGCATCAAGTAAAAGTAATCTAGAGCGAGAATATAAGTCGTGACAAGTATGAAACGATCAGAGAATGTACTAGCCTGATAACCTGAACAGCTGATAAGTATAGGGGGTCCGACTGAAGCCACAGAGTCCTATTTAAAGCAACACAGGTTACAAGGTGTTCAAGTTGAAATAAATGAATCTCTATAATCAATCTACATTATCCTAGGTTCTTTTAAGTCAAAACAACTCTAGGTCGACTTCGGTCAATAATCTAGTCAAACTAGGTCAAGTGTTGACTTACAGTTGACTTTGGGTCAACTGGTCAACTCTGGTCAAACAGGGTCAATTCTAGTCTAATATAAAGTGTACTTCGTTATTTGTACTTCGAAACTTACGATACGCAAATCAAGATAAGAAGATTATCGGTAAGGTTGATAATCTTATTATAGTGATCCACGTGTCCAACTTGTCAATTTCAGCGATGTGAGATCACTGGAATCGACTGAGCTCAGTTTTGTTGTACTAATCCCGAAATATGAACATTATAAGAATTAATTATTAGAAGATTATAAAATAAGTTAAACTCAGAGAAACTATCAACAAACATTGTCGGACGATGAAATAAACATCGCCAACGTGTCCAGAATGGTCAATTTAGCTAGGATAGCCTACCCAACGGTCCAATTTGGACATAAGGGCAAAAAGGTAATTTCGGGTCAAAATGGTGTCCGTATCAGAGCCGTTTTGCACCAAAAAATGTGCAAGAAAACAAATCTATAAAATATAACAAATTATATGTCCACGAAACCAGAATGACGATACGAACCCAACAGTATCTCCAGAATTGGATTCCGTTGACCCGATCTCAATTTGGCCCGTTGACCAGAACTTGGAATTCCGATTTGCACGGAAATACGTGCCGGAGCCAAAGTTCTCAAACCTCAGCAAACTATATGTCAACGAGTCCAGAATGATGATACGAACTCAACGATATATCCGGAATTTGATTTCGATGAGCCGATCTCAAAATGACCCGTTGACCCGGATATTGGTATCCGACTTGCACCGAAATGCGTGTCGGATCCAATGTCTACCAAAACCTAGCAAATTATATGTCAACGAGTCCAAAATGACGATAAGAACTCAACGGTATCTCCGGAATTGGATTCCGATGAGCCGGCGTCAAAAAGTTCCGTTGACCCAGAATGTGGGACCCACTTTTTACCGAAAAATGTGCCAGGGCCCACGTTCTCCAAATCTAACAAATTTTATATGAAAACATGCCAGAACGATGCCACAAGTCTAATGGTGGTGTCAGAAATAAAATCTGGAGTCCCGTGTTCAAAAATGGAATTTTACAAGTTGGAAATTACGAATTCAGACGGCCGACTTTGGCGTCGAATTCAACCAATCAAACAAGCTCACAATGAAACAAAACTGGAGGGGTAGCAAGAGGGTTATACCAGCTTCGCACAGGAACTGGTAGCACGCTAAACGGAGCTGCGGTGGAGGAGATACAAGCTGACGAAGTTGGCCCCGCGAAACTGTCCAAATTTAGTACAATTTAAACGGTCAACTTGGTGGCCGGTTTTGATGTACCAAACGATAAAATTAACGGACAAAAATTGACATGAGTGAAGGTGGATATACCAAGATCGTGACGGAGCAAAGAAATTGCCGATCCAATGGTCGAATTTCCGAAAAAATGTGCGCGAAGTTGCTACGACGGAAGGCAATTTCAGTCTCGTTTCCGAGCTCGTCACGACGGGACGTCGTGCAAAACGCACGAATAAGCTATTCGGCACGTCGGGGAAGAGGGTGGCGGCCACAGGGTGGCTCGTCGAAGTGGGGCGCACCCATGGGGGGGTCGCCGGAGCACGACGGCGGCGGCCACGCCCGCACGCGCTCGCGGCCAAGGTTGTGCGCTACTGCTGCCGCGCGTTGGTGGCGCGCTGGCCGGGCGCGGCAGCTGCGGCGGTGGCCGGCGACCACGTGGACGGTGGCGCGCGGCCATGGCGGCGGGGGCACGGCGGCTGTGGTGGTGGTTTTTCGTTGGTGGTGGTGGTGATGGTGTTTTTGGAGGAGGAGGAAGGAGTTCGAGTTGGAGGAGGAGAGTTATGGTCGGGTGGCCGACGGCCTGGAGGCCGGCCAGGGGGTGATTGCCGGAGCCAAGCTCGGCCATGGATGGAAGAGTGTTGTCGGGTTGGAGAGGTTGTATGGCTGCTGTGAGTTTGAAGTTGGTTTTGATGGTGATGTGGGAAAGTAGATTGTTTAGAGAGAGAGAAAGAGATGAGAGTAATAATTGAAATGAGGGAGAGAGAGAGAGAAAGAGATTTTTGGGAGTTAGGGCCGGCACCATGCTGTGAGGAGTTGTGTGGGTGATTGGGAAATGAAGGGTGATGATTTAATTAGGAATTCAAGGGCTATGATTAAATGTGTAGGAAAATAGGTTATCCCATGGAATTTAAATCAACAGAAATTCCCAATAAATATTATAAATGGGTAGAATGAGTAATGGATATTTTTGGGAAAGAATTATGAGGGTATCCTGATGGAGGGCAACACAAAGTTGGACTGGACTCGGTGGAGCCGGATTGGGTCAAAACTGGACATTGTACAAAAATCGAATTAAAATTAGACGTTTATGATCATGGGTAAATAAGTAGCATATGGGGATTCCAATAAATGGGACACAAGTGTCAGACGGGTAGTAGGCTCATTGTGGGCCATGTCCATAATTGGGGCCGACAGGTTTTGGTCGACAGGGTACCCACAAATCAAGTTGGAAAATAAATGTGACACCATGGGGTGAAATGAAATCGGATCACGTGTCGGGAAAGTTGTGTGAAGCAAATGGAGCACAAAATGACGTGTCTGAGTGGGACACGAAGGTCAAGGGTGAAGAGCGTCTCGAGTAGATCATCAATAAGAAGTTGGTTTCAAGAAATTGACTGGTCTTGCACTCCCAATTTAAAAGTCACGGTAACGTGCTAATAATGATCAAGGAAAAGAGTGGGAAAAATAATTAATAATCAAATGGTCTAATTCGACCCGAAGTTCTGCGAAGCAAAAAGAGCACAAGGGAACAAGTTTGAGTGGGACACTATATACCGTCATGAAGGTAATCATGTCCACTCCAAAACTCGTGAAGAAGATTTCCAGAGTTGAACATCCCTGACACTCCAAATATCAAAGGCACGGAAAAGTACACTTAAGGAAAAATAACAGAATAAATTATTTATCAAAACTAAATCAATCAAAAAAATTAAAAAAAAATCAACCCGAATTTCAGGGTGCTCACATAAGCCTCCTGATTTTTGGATTTTATTTTAATTATTTTTAGTTATTTTATATTGATATTTTAATTTATTAAAGTTAATAATGACGATGTTAATAGTTTACCGTAGCTTTAATTTTTGAAGTATAACAATATTGTTTTCTCAAATCCAGTTCCATATTTGAATTCTAGACACGTCCACATTTAGTTTGATATATGATATCCCATCCAATTTTTCTTTTCAACATTTCTTTGACTTCGCGCAACTTCAGGCCAACGTAATTTTTAAGCCAACTTCCAATTTGATTTTGGGACTTGACATAGATCGAAACTGTATTACCTAATATATGGTTTTAATCCATTTTGAGTCTACAATGCACATGTCTAGGGTGCACCATCCAATCGAGTTCCCATGTGCTACTTATTTGTAAATGGCACATGAGACTCATTAAATTAATTTTCGGGTCCAATTTGACTAGTAATGGTACTCAGACCCTAACCTAGTCAACCCTACTAGTTAGAGCCTAACTAGGAGTACCAAACCAAGTATACATATATTTGGGGGAATTTTAGAGGTTTAGTTGCAGCCATATGCAATATTCTCTTATATATTTGGCTTGGTCAAACATCTAACCAAAATAGGAAACCAATTAATAATAGTATGATTTGGAGGACCAAATCATATCCATATTAGATCAAACCAAAGCCCATGCCCTAATAATATATATACCTATCAAAACCTAACCATCCCCCTCTCTCATAACCGTCCACTACTCAATAAACCCCCTGCCCCCAAACCTAGCGGGCACCACTCCAAGGCCAACCCCCTATAGCCGACCCCTTTCCTACTCAAACCCTAATTGTCCCTCAATTTCTGCGCCATCACCACCACTCACACGAACCTCTCGACATCTTCTTCCACCCTAGCAACTGTAGGAGCAATCTTGCGGCCGTTAGAGAGGTGGATGACGCGCTACTTGCGCCGAAACTCCGCCGAATCGAAGTCTGAAACGTCACAGCATGCTAGTCGATTTGTAGATGATGTTTCACCTACTTTTTCTCATCCATTTCTCCTTAAACAAATCTGAGAGTTGCCTTTGTATGTATACTCCAACCTCTGATCGTCGGATCCCCCAGTTCCAAGCGGTTTGCCCGTGACGTCCGTTCTACGACAGGGTGTCCAGAACCGATAAATTCTGTTGCGAGATATTTTTCACCTATCTAAGTTCATTTTCTAACTTTTTATATTTTTATTCAAAATCTAGACATCGATACTTTTTCGATGCATATCTGTAAGTTAGGTTTCGCATCGGTTTGCTATTTTTAAAATTTTATGACATTTGCCGTGTCATCGAACTCCAAAAAATTATGCTTTTATTGTGTCCAAAAGTGTCAAAACTCTATGAGTTCATATTAAACTTTATGTTGTGCAAGGTTTAACATTAAAAAAAGCGATTTTCACTAATTTCTCAAATTTTTACAGAATCAATTAATTTTTTTAATCATTGTTTCGGGACTAAATTAATGGGTCGAATTGAAGAAGTCATATGTGGCAATGACATAAGACCACTTAAGAAAGGGTTTCCCTATTGAAAATATTATTATAGAAATATATAAATATTTATAGATAAATTCCAGAATTTAAATATATTATTTTATTATAAATGTAAAGTATTTACTAGAGGATTTGGTACCTATATGTACTTATTTAATAGATGTAGTGTCGTAACAACGTTATGACAACTAGGAGGCGTAGATACTCATATAATTTATATATGGTATGTTGATATAGAATACTAAATATAATACATTATTATATGTGAGCTTGGGAGTATCGACAAGGACACCGAAGTTGGTCAGACCTGTAGGACCGTTGAGCACCTCTAGAGGGGAGTGAATAGAGTGAGTACAAATACAGCAAAAAATAACACCAATTTAAAATTAAAAGCAGATAATTATGGCAGTGAATAAGAGACAGTAAATAAATATAGCAAGAGATAGAGAGATCAAACTCAGTGACAAATGATGTATACTGGTATCCCTCTGAGAGGACTAATCTAGTCTCGAGTAATCTTGCTCGATGTTAATCCACTATGGCACAAACTAATTGAGAGCTTGCAGTCTCTTACAATACCGTGCTTGGTGACAAGTGCACGATCGACTTTACAATACCGTGCTTGGTGACGAGCGCACGACCGTCTCTACAACAGAGATAGTTTCTGAACTTTGAATAACCTCTTTACAACTCTTAAGAACCAAAAACTCTAGACCAAATAGATATTACTGGCTTTTGGCTAAGAGATGTGTAGGTAAAATATGAAAGCTTTTGATCAAATGAAAACACTTATTAAGGAGAGAAGAGACGATGAATTGATTACGTGATTTGGAATGAGAAATTCTCTTCTATTTATAGGTGTTTTCGAAGACCGAACTCGGACAGAATTCGGGAAGAGTTCTGATGTAAAGATTTTACAAATGAATATTGCATACAGATTTGGAGGCAACAAATATTTAAATTAAAACTGACCGAACTCGGCTTGAGTTCTATCTCAGGATAAATGTAAAATATTTTTTAAATTGATGCAGAAGGTGAATGATATTTTTGGTAGGTAGACTTTGGATGGGTACGCTGTATAGGATAGTGGACTATGATTAACCTAAGCCAGTAGTATCCAGTCGATCTTACAATTTATATCCTAGACTCAATAAAGATAAAATACATAATAAATTGTAAAATAACTCAGACTTTATTCCAATGAAAATGAGCTTCATAATGATGATTCACACGCTTGCTGATGTAGTAGTACGCTTTTTGATATTAATTTCACTAGACCTGGAATGGTTAGCAGCAGTTCATATATTTTGTACATTGACTTAAGTTAGTATCGATTATTAAAATCGGGTGTGACCATGGAATGGGCCAACAAGATCCACCCGCAGATAGCAGTTACAGGCAAGCGTACCTTGCTTTCATTACAGATTATTATTTTCTATTTTTTTATTCTTTTTGTTTAGCATTGCAAGACATAGGACTCTGATACTTAGTTTCTGTTTGTAGACGGGTGTCGATGTCATGGTAGTGACATCGAGTATTGATATTAGGCATTACGTACATACTGATGTGTCCATTGACACAACTGACCACAGGACACCGACATATTCATGATGCGAGATTTACATGACTATTCATGGTATTGACCTCGTATTAGCATTCTAGATTTCTTTATCAGTATTGCTTTTACTTTCGAGATGACTGTACAGACTTGACATTACTAGATTCTAGACATAGGGATTGGGGAGAACTTGACTACAATATCAGACTTATTGTCGTGTGGAATGTTGTTTAGTGACCTTTATCTCTGTAGCAGATTAAGGGATTATCACTATTGAGAATTGTTTGTCCTTGATGCCACGACACAGGTGGGACAATATCCTGCTGAGGTACTTGTGAGCCCTAGTGGAAGAGGTCTGGTATTCTAGAAAAGTATCTCACTTGCATAGCACATAGACAATACGGTAGATTGCCTTAGTTTATATTTTATTTCTGTACCTTGGCATGTATATTATGCACCTTCCTAGTCCCCTGAGGACCTGGCTATTTCCCAGGCTTAGACGAAGCTGAATACTACCCGGAGGTTTACGGTTCGGAAGCTGAGACCGGAGGCGTTTTGGCATAGGAGGACAAGATAGTGCCAGAGGAATTCTCATGATCATGTTACCTTCATATTTAGTTTTGCTACATTATTCTATTTTCTTTTCATCAGACTTGTAGTTGATTTGTACTTTGTTTCTATCTCTGTGGTTCGGGATATTTTATTCGCATAGACTTTATTACTTTTATTGCTGGATATTTGAGACATTTTCTTATTTATTCTTGATCTCTTTGTGGACTCTATGGATGTGATTAGATGTATATACCTATGGACTGTATTGTATTTTTGGGTGTTATCATGATTTACAGCTTAGGTATTTCGCTAATTGGCTTGTCGCACAGCTTAGCCCATTAGTGAAGTGCTGTTGGCATGTATTCACCTGATCCTACGTATTTTAGGACTGGGGCGTTACACAGAGCTCTCACTATCGGCATCAAAGTCATGTAGGAAACTATCCCCAGAATGAGGAATGAAAAGATTTCTTTGACCGAGGAAATCTCGATCAGAATCAGGAAGATTCCTTTGACCGATTGTTTCTTGGTCGGAAGGAAGATTCCTTTGACTGAGTAGGTCTCGATCTCTTGATCTTGTATTCTGGTATACCCTTTTACCGGAGTCAAGGATACGATCGAGGTAATGTTGACTGGAATTGCGAGATGTATTACATCTTGGATGTTTTCCACCCTAGTACTTTGGGACGTTATATTGACCGAAGCGTACATCAATTCATCTTCGTCCACCATAATGAGTTCAGGAGTCCGAGTGTAGTTCAAACGATCGAAGACTGTTTAGCGGATTAACATCAACATTTGATCACTACTTCATGGTGATGATTACATTGGTGTTCCTGATGTGGAGTTACAGGTGGACGAGATGGTCCTACGATCTTCCATTTTTTACAAGAAGTTTACGGAGATCAGTTACAGTGATAGGATAAGGAGAAGTCAGAGGCACATATTCCTTGATGACCTTAGGAACATGGTTCCGGTTCTTGAGATGCCTTGTTCCCTATGTGTACAAAAAAGTACTAAGTTTATTGGCATATGTGAGAGGATTCTTGATTTGAGAAACTCTTCCTGTGCACAATTTAGTAAGTGGCACAGATTGTGCTTGATGTGGACTTGATGCTATTCTGCGCTGATTAAGTTAAGTGCGCATGTCAGAGTCGTGCGCCACCTGGCTGTTTGATTGAGATACCATCAGTTTGTCCTACCTTGTCCTTGATATGCACAGGGTAAGAAGATCCTAGCTCTAGCTTGGTTGGCGCTAGCCATGTGGAGTAGGTAGGAGTCTATGTTGTTCTGCGCAACTTGTTCCAGTACATTTGGTGTGGCACAGATGAGCAACAGAAAATAGACTTCGAGTAGAGTCTAATTTCTTAACATCGATTTGATTGTCTCTGTCAAGAGAAGTAGAGTTTCTACCTAGAAGTGTTTGAACATTGACCTGCACAGAGGCGCAATCAGATGTATTTTCTCCTGAGTCTAGGACTGGGAAAGGATAAGGAGAGGCCATAGGACGCTTTTCCTTTATTCTGTGTAGGAGCAGTAATATGTAACTTCTCCATCAAGTTTAGAACTGGAGAGGAGTGAGGATTGGCCTTAAGGCATTTTTTTTTGTTTGGCAAAGAGGCAGTAGTTGGCACACTCTCCACTAAGTTTAGAACCGAGGAAGAAGAGGGAGTAGCCATGTGGCGCTGTCCCATGATTGGCGCCAGGGCAGTGATTGTCGCACCTTCTACCAATTTTAGAATTAGTGAGGAAGAAGGAGTGACTACAAAGATTTTCTTCATGCTTGGCGCAGAAGTCATGATTGGTGCACTAGAGGACTTTAAAGTCCAGATGGCGCGTGCCTTGTTCTTTGTAGCAATAGTGGTGGAGCGCCTATCACCCCCAGCGCCAATCATGTCTTCTGCGTCGTACCGACCGATGCAACATCACATTGAGTTATCACCTTTTTATCGAAGAAGAAAGTCATCTCTAGCAGAATTGTCATTTTGTTTGCAAAAACAAAAAGTATTGGATTACAAACTGAGAAGTGTACAAGAGTACAATTTAATTTTTGGAAAAGTACAACTGTTGGAATCTGATCAGAAGACGGTCAGTTTATCCTTTGGACGATGCGATGTCGAAGAAGAAAGCATTTGGAGAGTGCTGCAACAAGTGCTCAGGAGATTATGATCATTGGTGATGCTTTGAAAGTGATTTCGAAATCTATTTATAAGTTTAGAGATAACTGTTAAGTAGTTATCCTGATTGGTGCATACTGCAATTGGTGTACCATTCACCCAGTCGTGCGAATGGTTGGTTTAACTACTTGGACGCGTGGCATTCTGTGAAAGAGATACACTTGATCGTAGACAGTATCACATACACGTTCTTCGAGATAAATGGCATGCGCGCTACGTCATCTAACTGCTTCTTGATGATTTGATCGAATGGTGCCAACTATTAAATGGCGCCGAGTGCTACTTGCTATTTAGTGCCCACTGCTTAATGTAATGATATTTGATTATCTCGTGCCAATTACAAATGGCACGAGGCATCTGTCAGTCATTATGACAAATCTGACACAATCTTCTCTAGCGTCGTGCGTTTGGAATTCGAACAAAATTTCCTCGACTAACGTGCTATCAGTAACGATGACAACTATTTTGGCTTTCCGAGGAAGCTTGCCACATGTTGGCCAGCACCACCTATGTCCAGCGCCAACTAATACCGTGCGCCATCTGATAGCCAGCGCCATTTGATGATTTGTGCCCTGGCGCCATTTATGAATAGCGTATGATGATGATTATACTTTTTAGGCTTCTACAGTGGAGTGGAAGTGGATTTCCATAAGATAGTGGCTATAGAGACATGGCCATTACCTAGTACTATCGTAGAAGTTCGCAGTTTTCTAGGATTGGTGGACTATTACCGGAGATTTGTATTAGACTTCGCTCAAATTTTAGCGCCCTTGACACAGTTGACATGCAAGGATGTGCAGTTTACTCAGACAACAGAATGTTAAAGTTCATTCGAGAAGTTGAAGAAAGAATTAATGACGTCACCTATTCTTACCCTTCGAGATGGGACTGGAGGATTTTTAGTTTATTATGACCCTTCAGGTAAGGGATTATGATGTGTCCTAATACAGTATGGCAAGGTAGTGGCTTATGCATCACGTCAGCTCCATAATCACGAGAAGAATTATCCAACACATGACTTGGAGTTAGCAGCGGTGGTTTTCGCACTTGGAGGCATTACTTGTATGGAGATCGGGTAAAATAATTCACCGGTCACAACAGTCTCAAGTATGTGTTTACCTAGAAGGATCTCAACATGCTTCAGAGAAAGTGCCTAGAGTTACTAGTGGATTATGACATCAACCTGTAGTATCATCTTGGGAAGGCCAACGTAATTGCAGATGCGTTGAGTAGAAGGGCATGAGCTTATTTCCTAACAGCACAATCCGAGTTACTAGCAGAACTTTAGAAGATGAGAATAGAGGTTGTTCTTCCTACCAACGTGGCATTGATTGCCAGTATGTAAGTTTACTCCAGTATAGTTGAGAGAATCAAAATAGCAAAATCAGCAGATTCTAAGCTTCAGCAGCTTCGGACAAAATGTGAAGCGGGAGGCAGAGCAGAGTTATGCATTCACGAAGATGGCACACTCCGACATAGAAGACGTCTTTGTATACTCAGTGGTGATATCAGGCAAGAGATCATAGCGGAGGCTCACAGTTTACTGTATTCAATCCATCCCGGTAGCACGAAGATATTGTATCATAATATTCGTCAGCATTTCTGATGGAATAGCATGAAGAGGGAGATAGCTCGATTTGTCTCTTGTTATTTATTTTGCTAGCAAGTCAAAGCTGAGCATCAGAGACCAGCTAGACTTCTTCAACCTTTACCGATCCCAGAATAGAAATAGGAACACATTACCATAGATTTTGTGATTGGGTTACGTAAATCCCCAACTAGAAGAGATGCAAATGGATTATAGTTGCCGGCTCACAAAAGTAGCTCATTTTCTTCCTTTCAGAATTTGTCAGTCGACAGATAAGCTTGCAGAGATGTACCTCAGACAGATAGTCTGATTATATAGAGTGTCAGTCAGTATCGTATCCAACAGGGATTCGAGATTTATATCGCACTATTGGCAGAGTCTTTAGGAGAGTTTGGGAACTCATCTAAAGTTTAGTTCAGCTTATCATCCGCAGACAGATGGTCAGTCAGAACGCACGATTCAAACTCTAAGGATATATTGCGATCCTATACACTTGACTTCGGTAGTTCGTGGGAAGATCACCTACATCTAGTAGAGTTTGCCTAAAATAACAGTTTCCAGGCCAATATCCAGATGGCACCATTTGAGGCATTGTATGGCAAGAATGTAGATCACTTTTAGCCTAGGACGATTGTCACGACCCGCACCTGGTATAAGGGCACGAGAAGTGGGTACGTCCAGCCTACGCCGCGGTGTCGACGGTAGAACGCTGTCCTAGGTCACAATCATCTAACAATATAAAGTATCTGAAAAAGTATACTCTCCGAACGGAGGACAATCACAGAGGTACAACTCAATCACAAAGCTAAGATGGAAAAGTAAGATAAGATAGATATGAAATCTCAAAAGAGAAATACAACCAGAAGTGAAATAGTCCAAGTGTCTAAACGACACAAACAACAACAAGTCTCAACAACACAAATAAGTACAACTTAAATCCACAAAGCTAATGACATAAAAATAAGATAAAAGTCTAGCTATCTAACTAGACAAGGGTAGGATCCTCAGCCGCTGCTTGAACCTCCTAGGGGTCCAGGTTGCAAGTGTCATCTAGGCATGCTCCGTAGTAGGTAGGGCAGAAGTCCTCCTCATCCTCTTTAATATTTTCAACAAGTCCAGTCAGGACAGGAATGAGCACAAAACATCTCACGCAGTTCATATCATACAGAAAATATAAAACATGCAATAGAATAAGATACATGAAATGCTGAAGAATTGTACATGCAGTGAAAAGAAAGATTTGATAAACTGGAAATATATAACTAAAGAAGTAAGAACTGTAAGTGACTAAGTGATTTAGAGCACAAAATGGTATGTAATCGGCTTGGGTTGCACATGAATAATCTGAACCTCACATGAAACCCACAGTATCAATGAGAGCTGTGGTGTACATGAGAATCATCATAATCACGTGAATAAGTAACTGAGTGAACATACAGGGATAAATCACAAAACCATTTATACTCACCCCTACCCCCAATCAATACACAATGATCTAATCAAGTTACGTTAAGAACATGATGTTTGGTTATACATGAAGCACATGAGAAAACATGGCCAAACATGAGGACTCATGAAAGTACATGAGTATACATGAGCGTACATGAGTGCACATGAGAATACATGAATAACGCGAAAGCAAAGAATACGTGATGTACATGAAACACATGACATAAAGTATCTGATGCGCCCGTAAAGGGGGATAACATCTCATAAAAAGATCCATATAGTACTAATCCGTGATAACAACGTGACAGCATCAAGTAAAGTAGTCTAGAGCAAGAATATAAGTCCTAGCAAGTATGAAACGATCAGAGAATGTACTCGCCTGTGATCTGAATATCTGTAAGAATATAGAGTCCGAAGCGTGGTATCTGACTCTTATTTAGAGCAACACAAGTCATGATGTATCTACAATGGTAATAATGAAGTTAACAATGCATCCTATATGATTTCTAGGTCATTCTAGGCACTTGGTCAACACTGGTCAACTCTAAAAGTCAAACTAGCTAAGGTTAGGTCAAATATGGTCAAATTAGTCTAGGTTCAACTAAACTAGGTCTAACAAGTCAATTCTAGGTCTAAAACCAAACTACACTATAAAGCCTAGTCAACTAGCTATACCAAGCACAAGCCACACTATAGTCTAATACTATAGTCCAAACTAGCACACAACATTAAGTAATATAGAGTACAACATATATATAAGTCACATTCACATTTACATTACATTGTATTGCAATTATATATATACAATATATATATATATATATATATATATATATATATATATATATGTATATATATATATATATATATATATATATGTATATATATATATATATATATATATATATGTATATATATATATATATTTTATATTATATATATATATATATATATATATATATATATATATATATATATATATATATATATATATATATATATATAAAATATATATATATTTATATATATATATATATATATATATATATATATATATATATATATATATATATATATATATATATAAATATATATATATATATATATATATATATATATATATATATATATATATATATTGTATATATTTTATATATATATATATATATATATATATATATATATATATATATATATATATAATATATTATATAAAATATATATATATATAATATATTTATATATATATTTATATATATATATATATATATATATATATATATATATATATATATATATTTTATATATATATATTTTATATATATATATATATTTTATATATATATATTTTATATATATATATTTTATATATATATATTTTATATATATATATTTTATATATATATATATATATATATATATATATATATATATATATAAAATATATATATATAATATATATATATAAAATATATATATATATATTTAAGAAGGAGGAATATTATTGATGTATCAGGCACAAAATGCCAAAGCCTATACAAGAAGAGCGCCTAGCGCTGGCAAGAAAAAAAAACCGCTAGGCAAGCCGACAAAACAGAAACAAAAAAACAGAGACTAATCTAGGGTCTCCCAGAACTTGCGCGTGGAGTGCGAGCAGCGCCTCCGGATCTTTAGAATCTGTCTGATGATTTCCCTGTACAGTTAGGGTGGTAGAAGATGTCGGCGCTCGTATCGAAACTTGTTCCTGTTTTTCCACAGGACCCTATGCCCGCGGCTACGACGATCTGATGTCTGTGGGAAATGCCCCAGCTGGACAGGAGATCGTTGAAGCCCCTAGGAAGGAGAACCTTCCTAAACTTGGTGCTGAGACTCGCCCAAATATTCGTTGCCAGATCGCCGGAGGTGAGGATGTGCTCTACAGATTCGGCTTGAGGGGAAGTGCAGCAATGGCATCTCGATGCTAGGCTGTAGCCAAACGAGGTGATTGCATCGTCGGTGGGGAGCTTCCGGAAGTGGGCTTGCCAGATAAGTGTTTGCCATGAAATATAAAAGAACAGAACAATTATCGGAGGACTAGACTTTTACTTCACAATACAAACTCACTTGTACAAAGAAAGCCTAGGGACGAAAACCTAGGTACAGCAATCTAAGTACAATTGTTTATTTTAGATTCTGGGAGGTGACGGTAGAGGCTCGGGAAAGCGACGACAGCTCTGCCTTACTCCTTGGACGATCGGGTGCAGCCTTGGCTCTGTAGAAGAAATGCTGGGCGTTGATGAAGAATTGCTCTCCTTTCGCTCTTTATAGATTCTCTCTCTGACTCTCTGGATTCGAGGGGGTGTGATCTCTGTTATCTCTCTGTCTGTCTGTGCTCTCTCCTCCCTTTTACA
Organism: Iris pallida; assembly: GCA_029216955.1. Taxonomy (NCBI): domain Eukaryota; kingdom Viridiplantae; phylum Streptophyta; class Magnoliopsida; order Asparagales; family Iridaceae; genus Iris; species Iris pallida. The sequence goes on along the minus strand of JANAVB010016797.1, from coordinate 4,329,345 downwards.
AGGGAATGGCACCCTGCTATTTATAAGAGTGGGGGGCATCATTAGGATTTGCAATGATTGTCCATTCTCAAAAGTCGACGGCTAGGGATCAATGAATCTGGGCCGCTCATCTTAAATATAATAGATTTGAGCAATTAATGTGATTGCATCAAATCTCTGTGGGTAATTAATGATGATTGACATAAATCCTCATGATTTGTTATGCCAAGCTCGGATCTCCCGCCACGTATTTAATTTGCTTGACTGCAAATGATCTGATTTGATCCCAGTAATTATGAGGATGGCACTAAACCTGGTTGTTGGGATTTGATGAATCTTGATCGATTTGATGCCACGTGTCCTACTATCATTAGGCTGTTAGCTGTAAGGACGCTGGAAGAACTAATCTTCTGTCACGTGTCTTACTTAGGAAATCTGAGCCGCATGAGGGTTGTTCCCCATTGAGCCGCATAAGACTGGCCACGTGTCAAGGCTGCTTGGGAGTGGCCTCTGAACATTTGAACCGCATGGAGATGATCTGAGCCGCATGAGCGTAGGCGGCCGCATGATGGGTGGCTTCTCAGTGAGCCGCATAAAGATAGTCCTCGTGAGCCGCATAAAGATAGTCCTCGTGAGCCGTATGGGGTAGCTTCTGCCTGAGCCGCATGGGGTGGCCTCTGTCTGTCCACGTGTCAAGGTCGCATGAAGGTCTTTGGGTTTTGATGGATTGTGTCAGAGATTTTCTTCGTTTCCCTAGGAGTCTTCCATTATGACAGAGTCATTATTGTATAGCAGAGATGTCATTTGTCAGAGCTGTCAGTCGTCAAGGCATTAAATGCAGTAAAAGACAAAGGAAAGAGCTATGGAAGGCCACGTGGCTCTTTTCTGGGCTGCATGGAACTATTCGAGCCGTATAGACGCTTGAGCCGCATGGATCCCTGAGCCGTATGAACTCTCTGAGCCGTATGGGGATCCTTGGCCGCATGGATCTTTCTTTATTCTTTTCTATGCTTCTACAAGACCCCCTTCAAAGTTTTCAATTTGCAAAATTAAAATACTTTGAATAAGAAGCATGGCTATGTATAAACTCTTCTGGCCGCATATGATGTCCTGACCGCATGGATGTCCAAGCCGCATAGCCTCCTCAGCCGCATTGGTCAATCAGCCGTATGGACCCTTTGGCCGCATGAGCTCCTTGCCACGTCATCCCGCCACGTGTGTAAATCTTTTGCATTGATTTCTTTTGATTTGCTGTTAGGTTTAAGGCCGCTTTTTAGGGCAGGATCCCAAGAGTTTAGCCTTAAATAATCGTATTGCCTTGATAACCGAAGAGTCGGTTATAATGCACATGGATCGATGCGTCGGTCGATTGGAGTTCTACCTATAAATAGCAGAGTGTTTGGACAGAAGACTTTCTTTACTTTCTATTTTTGCCCTAGCTCTCTTGTCCTCATCCACCTTTCCTGATCATAGTAATGGCTCCCAAGAAGACTGTTGCGGCGAAGGGCAAGATGGCAGCGTCTTCGTCGGCGGTGAAGGGTAAAAGACTGCTTCTGCGGTGACGAATGTGGCAGCTCCTCCGCCAGTCGACGTGCCCGTAGTTCACCCCGACGTCCACCCCGCCATCGCTGGTAAGGACTTTTACGTGAGTTTGGAACCCTAACTGTCATGGCTACGTCACATATTTTATGTGCGAGCCTTCATCTTCATGTGTGCCGCATGCACGTCTCGAGCCGCATGGGGTATGCTCCATGTTTGAGCCGTATGAGATTTGTTGTTGTGGCCGTATAAACGCTTTTCCAACAAGGCCACATACGCTCAGCATAAGCTTACTTGATTTGGCCCGCATAAGCATATTCGAATTAGACTGCATGACCTTATCTGCATTGAGCCACATAAACATATTTGATCTGGACCGCATAGACTCGCCTGAACACTTTTTGTCGTATGAGCCTCCTAAACTTATTCGAACTCTGTCGTATGAGACTGCATTTGCACAGAGCCGCATAAATTTGTTGAGTCACTGCAGCATGAGCCTCTACTAGTCGAAGCCGCATAAGCTTTTTTCTAAGTTGGGCCGCCTGAGGCTCCGTTGAATCCGAGCCGCATAGGTTTGAGGGCACTCAGTCAGTTTTCCTTGGCCATCTTTTTGGCTTATTTCTTTTGTCTTCCTTTTTTAGTAAATTTCCCAGTTGATGCTGCGGGAGAACCTCCAGTGGGTCGCGCTCAAGCCGCTATGGGCTACAGGTATGACCAGATAGTTCGGTATGTGGCGGATCAGCTTCCTAACGACGAGCTTCCGACGAGATTGAATGCCCTCAAGAACTAGCCTTTCTATTTTCTATGTGCTATGATGAACTCGGGGAAATTAGAAGGGGAATACCTGAAGCCTGCATTCTTCTTTGGAGATGCTTTGACTGTGAAGAACAGTCAAGTTCTGGATATATCGGAGAACTGGAGCTTCATTTCTAACGGGATTGCGATCCGTATCCTCAAATGGAGCGTCACTTCCCCTTATCTTGGTTCAATATGCTCCGATTGGACAGGAAAATGGATGAGTCTTTGACTCCTACCCGGAATAGCATGTTTGTGGGCGACATCCATTACAATAACAGTATGAAGTCAGTATGTGCGGGCAAGGTGCATGCCAGCCATTATGTAACGGGATTGGCGTCGGGTACTTTCTTGAATGTGCCGGGTCCCAATTTCACGTTTTCTTCAGCCGATACTTTCCTGAACCAACTTGCTCGAAAAGGCTCCTATCCCATTGGCCGGTTGACGCTCCCGAGTTGGATACACCCCGTTCCCTCATGGATCAATCTGTCTATGTAGATTTTGCGAAAGTATGAGGCCTTTCTGTGTGAGATTGGTCTTTATCATGCTATTCGGGGCACCAGCCATGGCTTGCCTATAAACAAGAGATTATTTATAGCTTTGCTGGAGATGTATAACCACCGCACGGGAACCTTCTATACACCTGTAAGGGAAATGGGGCTTACGCTCCATGAAATGCACGCAGTTTCCAGGCTTCCTTGGGGGGATAGAGCTTTTGAGGCGTAAACTCCTATGAATGAGGAGTTCAAGAAGTTGGAGGAACGATATCCAGGCTTCGTGGCTATTTATCAAGAGATATTGTGCCACTATAGCACATGTCAGCAGATAGCCAAGAAGGACAGCAGATCGGAAGGGAATGCGCCCCATACTAAGGATTGGGTACGCTATCTCTTCTCGATGGGTGCCTCAGGTCGAGTCACTTCTCGACGTCCTCAATCCCGGGATGCGGTTCAAGCCTTGGTGTCGTCGGCCAAGAGGGTGGCCACCACTAGTGACAGGTTTGGGAGTCAAACCGACTCTTTTGGTTATTTTTATCAAGACACCCAAGAGCTGTCAGAGAAGGCGCTCCTGGCGGGATTCTTGATGGTATGGCTGCAGAATTGCGTAGTCTCAGGAGGAGCTGGTTCTATTGAAAGGATCAGCCGTAATTTTATTCTTCCTGCTGTGAAGCTAATTTTTAGAGTGAAACTAGCTCTTCTCCCGACCATGGTGTACAGCATACACCGTGGCCTCCGTACTTTTATGTCCAAGGTCATCGCCCACGATGTGACAAAGGACTTTGAACGGACTGAGTTGCCCTATCATTATCTGATGGGGTGGCTGCTAATGCACTATCCGTCTTTGATGAGATCGGGCTCTGAAGATGGCGTAACAGATGATGATGCTTTTATCTTCCGTTATCGTAACGAGACTTGGGAGTACGAGACCATGCATGCCTGTCGGATGGCGCTGGCGAAAGCAGATATGTACAACTTTTTTGTATCTGTCCCTCATTTTACTACTGAGGAAATAGCGGCTGTACATCTCGATGGTATTGGGCCCCCTCAGCTTCTAGACGGCCAGATGCTTCTGTGGCTGCGTAACATCAGCCCCGCTCACTTGGTATACCGCAATCGTAATGCTGTCTTCCTGGAACCTTACCTGTCCAGCAGGTTTGCTCGTTAGTTTGGATATAGCCAACTTTTTATGGACAGTCCCAGCTCTTGTCTGGGTTTTGAAGGTAGCCTCCTTGACGGCATCAGGGCGTGGCATTACTATGATACATTCCATACCCGTGCCACTTTCTCGGTTCCTGCTATTGAGGTGTCGGTAGAGATTTTGTATATGACGGCCCTGTACCATGTCATGGCAAACAAGCTTCCCATCGACTTTAGCCCGGGTACCAGTTTTATTGTTGGTACTGGCTTGGATGAGAAGCCTCAAGGGGCCAAGACGAGGAAGAAGAAGCAGAATAGAGTCGAACTGCCAGACTCAGACTCTACGACTGCAGATGATGAGGACGATGAGCGTGGTACAGATAACTCTTTCTTTCCGATGGAAGATGTTGGGGGGAATCAGGTGCCCGTTTCGTTAAATGAGATGGTGGCGGATCAGCCACCCGTTGCACCTGGTTCTGTACGGAAGCGTAGCAAGCACATTTCCCCTGTTGGCGGTATTCCTCACTCTCGAAAATTGGCTGTGACCAGACATCGCAGGCTAACTATAAGGGAGAGAAGCGAGGAGGTCGACCCTACTTCGGAGGTAAAGTGAGTCACTACCATTTTTATTCAGTTCTTCTTTTCTTCCAGTTTTGCTCTTGATCATTTTCCTTCCCTCTCGTAGGTGTCAGAAGAAGTGGAGTCTCAAGTTACCGAGGTCGTGACTCGAGATGACGAGGGCTCCGATGAACCTGTCCCTGAAGTTGCTGAATTTCATCAAGATGATGCTGATCGAGTCGTATCTCCCTTCGAGGTGGCTGGGACAGAAGAGCCAGCCAAATTTAACTTGGAGGTCGCGGATGAGGAGACCATGTCAGCTGCGAACGAGCCGCAGCCTCCATGCTCCTCTCCTGATAAGATAAGCCGAATCTTAACTTGCGAGGAGGCCTATCTGCTCTATCATCACATCCGTCGGGTTACGTCGATTGATTGTTATTCTGGACATACAGGTCCTGCCTCTCCAGTGCCAATGATGGACATTGTTGAGACAGGCTCTGCCGAAGGGGCACTGGCGGAGGGGAGCGTACCCCCTCCCCTTCCGGTTCGTCTTGAGGGGCCTCCTGCGGGCTCGAGTTCGGCAAGTCAGGTGGTGGGACAGCCGGGGCAGGGGACAATGGTCCTCGCGTCCTTATCTGCTCGGGCGGCTCCGAGAGTCGATCTCTCTGCCCTACCAAGTGTCCAGGCTCTTCGGGTGACAGAGGAAGAGTTAGCCGCTATCCGTGCATTGTTCCACTCGGAATCTGTCCCCATGGTGGCAAGTTTTAGCACAACTCCTTTGACGTTGCCGGCCACGCTTTCTTTGACGTCGTCCTCTACAGAGGTTCTGGACGAAGCGTTACAGGACGTGGTTGACAGCTTTTATCGTCACTTGAATAGGGGGATAGCGGCTGCTGTGGAAAGAGGGACCTCTTTCGTCTTGGCCCGGCAATGCGCTGAGGGTCATATTGATATCCTTAAGACTCTTCCTGGTGGGACAGGAGTAGCTGCGCTTCTGGAGACGAAATTGCTGGAAACTGATCAGCTGGTGGCCCAGCTTCAGGTGCTGCGGCAGGCTGATCTGTCCGCTGCTATAGATCAGGAGTGCGGTTTCCTCACAGCTGCTGTAAAGAAGATAAGGGCTGCTCGGGATAAGACAAGGCTGGCCATACTGAAGGACCTCCGCGATCTGTCTGATCGATCGATATGATCAATTAAGCCGCGAGAGTGAAGATGTTACGGCTCGGGAAGCGACTGCCTCCCGTGGGATCACTGACATGCGGGAGCAGATCCTTGAGCTTCAGAGGAAGTTAGCTTTCCTGGAGTCTGAGCTTGAGGCTGCCTGTATCGAAAGGGGGCTAATTATCCAGGAGGCTGACAGAGTTAATCGAGCTTCGACTGACCTGGAAATTGCCCTAAAAAAGTTGGAGGACGACTGGCGCGCACTCATGGACTTGGATAATGGGGAGCGGTTGTCCCAGGAAGCGGAGCGCCGAGCTAAACAGGGGGCCACCTTGGTGAAGAATCGCCTCCTGGAATTATGTAATGCCGAACCATAGTCGGCCTTTTTCTTCTTTTGTTTCTGTTCTCTTTTTCTTTTCTTTTTGAAAGGGACGTGGTCCCGAAACATGTAATGCTTTTTTATCTTCAAATAAAAAGTATTTTTTATTCTGCCCTTTACCTGTACTGCTTGTTGTACCTGTGGTATTATGGTGATGTTTGCTCCGAGTGGAGGACTTGTCTATGGACCTGTTACCTTTGGCATACCTTGGTTTTAGGTACGGATAACAAGTTTGATTGGGGATACCTAGAACAGTTCCACGGTAGGGTGGCCATGGACGTTCCTGGTATCGGAAGAAAGAATGCCATGGAGCAGCTGGGCTTCCGGGACATGATAAGAAATGATGGGCCTGTACTAAGAAACTTAGCAACGGACATTTGCGGGCCTATTATCCTTGGCATACCCTGGCTTAGGATACGGATAATAGGATGAAAGGGAACCAACATGCTTACTCAGAGGTAATGAGGACATAGCAAGCATGAGGGTTTTCTTATCGCGAAAACTTCCTACTCAGAGGTAATGAGGACATGGTAGGAGTGAACTCAACGGAGGATATTTGTGGACCTATTATCCTTGGCGTACTCCGGTTGTGGGTACGGATAATAAGTCGAAAGGGAATCAACATACTTACTCAGAGGTAATGAGGACATGGCAAGCATGAGGGTTTCTTCGACGGAGCCTTCCCACTCAGAGGTAATAAGAACATGGCAGGAATGGGCTCAATGAGGGAGGGTACATAGAACGACTCAGAGGTAATGAGGACATGGAAGTTCTATGTAGGGGGTGATTTGTTTTTGGCAGAATTGAGACGACTCAGAGGTAACATCGACATGGTCGTTTTAGAAATTTGTGGATCCGTTACCCTTTTTGTGCACTGGGAGTGCGGGCAGTGGATCATGAGGAAGAAGCTCTTTCAGAGAAATAAGTTCAGAGGTATGGTCATACATGACTTACTATCTGAAAGAGTGACCGAGATGTAAGTTCAGGGGTACCAGCGGGTACATAACTCGACAATCCATGAATTTTAGAATCAAAGTGTGAGTTCAGAGGCACCAGAAGGTACATAACTCAATAGTCTGGGATTTTTGTGGAAGGAGGATGTGAGTTCAGCGGTACCAGAGGGTACATGACTCGATAATCTAGAATTTTGGGAATGTGAGTTCAGCGGTACCAGCGGGTACATGACTCGATAATCTGGAATTTTATGAATGTGAGTTCAGCGGTACCAGTGGGTACATGACTTGATAATCTGGAAAATTATGAATGTGAGTTCAGCGGTACCAGTGGGTATATGACTCGATAATCTGGGAAATTATGAATGTGAGTTCAGCGGTGCCAGCGGATATATGACTCGATAATCTGGGAAATGTCGTTTAGCCATAATATTTCTTCAGGAACTTGCCGTTGACGGACAGCATGAGCAAGTCTCCGTTTTGTTTTGCGAGGCGGTAAGCACCGTTGGAGAATACAGCCTCAATGATAAATGGGCCTTTCTACTTTGGTTGGAACTTGTCGGCGGTCTTGTGAGTCATAACCATCGGCCTCCGAACTGCCAGAACGAGATCGCCGACTTGGAATGTTCTGATCTTCACCTTCTTGTTGAAGGCTCCGGAGATGCGTGTTTGGTATAGCTCGATCCGTTGCTGAGCCAGGAGGCGCTTTTCATCTAAGGCTTCCAACTCTTGTAGCCGACGACGGTAGTTATCGTCCGTCGTCAATTGGTAAGTAAGGGCGACGAGGAGCGAGGGGATTTGAGTCTCCAATGGGAGGACTGTCTCACTCCCGTATACCAGGGAAAATGGCGTGTTCCCAGTGGTTGTTCGGACTGTGGTACGGTACGCCCATAAGCACTCACCGAGCTTCTCGTTCCAATCGCATTTGTTGGACGATACGAACTTCTTGAGAAGTTTGATGATTATTTTGTTGAATGCTTCTGCCAACCCGTTTGCTGTTGGGTTGTATGGCGTTGAAGTAATATTCTGGATGCGGTGCTTATCGCAGAACCGATAGAAGACGTGGCTTGCAAACTGCGGACCATTATCGTGGATGATCATTCGGGGCAGTCCGAAGCAATAGATGACATGATGCTTGAGGAAGCTGATCACGTTTGAAGTCTTCATTTCTGCAAGCGGGAAAGCTTTCGCCCATTTGGAGAAGTAATCCGTGATTGTGAGTATGAAGCGATGTCCTCGGGAAGAAGGTGGAGCGATCGGACCGATGATATCCATTCCCCATGCTTCGAATGGCCAGGATGCCACTGTCGGATATAGAAATTCGGATGGTTGGTGGATGAAGTCCGCATGGACTTGGCAGGCTTTGCACTTTCTTGTATAATCTATTGCATCTGCTACCATCGTGGGCCAGTAGTAGCTCATTCGGCGAAGACGGTCTTGCAATTTTGGGCCAGGCTGATGGGCCCCACAGACACCGTCATGAGCTTCGTGTAAGGCTTCTTTGGCTTCTGCGTTTGACAGACATCGCAGTAATAATCCATCGTAGGATCGGCGATACAGCATTTTCGTATCTGTATCGTAGAAGAATCTGAGAGAACGCCTTCTGATGGAAGTGGCTTCCTTTGGGTTCTCGGGCAGGATGTCGTAGACTATGAAGTCTATGAATGGTTGTCTCCAGTCTGGCACTTCGTCGATCGTCTGAGCGGAATAACTCGCCACGAACTGAACGTTGTTCTTGGGACAGACCAGTTCGTGGCCTGTCACATCCACCGATTGATAAGCGTAGTTTGGAACCACTAGGGAAGCGACAAGGCCAGCTAAGGCATCGGCTTCGATATTTTAGAGTCTGGGAACGTGTTCGATGAAGAATCCCTCAAATGACAAAATAATGTTGATCGCTATTTGGTGATAGGGGATCATGTCTTCATAGCGGACATCGTATGAACCCCTGATCTGATTGACGATTAACTGCGAATCACCGTATGCTTCAAGATATTCTACCCCCAGCTCTCTTACAAGTTGGAGGCCAATGGCCAAAGCGTTGTACTCGACCACATTGTTAGAGCAGGGCTCTGTGATAGAGTAAGCGCGATTGATCACCAACCCGGAAGGAGAAACCAGCACCACCCCGACTCCGACGATGATGTTGCCTTTAGGGCCGGTCCTTGAGGCGCCGTCGAAGAACATTCGCCATATATTATCGTGAGAGGTTGCATGCGAGTCGGCGACCTCATCTGGGATTCCTTTATATATTCTGGATGACTCCGAGCCTGGGTGTGCTGCTAAAAAGTCTGCTAGAGCTTGACCTTTAATAGCCTTTTGCGGGACGAAGATCATATGATAAGGTGACAGCAATATTGCCCATGTGGCAAGGCGGGAGCTGAGTGCTCCTGGTTTCGTCATGGGGACCCTGAGAGGATTGACTCGTGAGATCACATGTATGGTTTGTCCTGTGACATAGTGCCGCGTCTTTTGAATGGCGAACACCAGGGCGAGGCATTCCTTCTCCACGGCGGTGTATCGGTGCTCTGGCCCAATCATCATTCGGCTGAGGTAGTATATAGCTTGTTCATGGCCCGCATCGTTGTTTTGTGCCAGCAGAGCGCCGAGGGAATGATCCATTGCTCGTACATATAGCAAGAATAGTTTTCCAGCAACAGGGGCCACCAAGACTGGTGGGTTCGACAAATATTCTTCGATGCTGTCGAAGGCACGTTGGCATTCTTCATCCCATACGAACGATACGCCTTTCTTCATGAGATGGATGAATGGCCGACGTCGCCCGGAGAGGTTAGAAATGAACCTCCTGATGTAAGCTAGCCTCCCTTGAAGGCCTTTGAGTTTGCGGAGATTTCTTGGGGGCCCCATCTCCATAATTGCCTTCGTCTTCTCTGGATCTACATGAATTCCCTGGGCAGTAATAATAAAACCCAGGAATTTTCTGCTGGATACGCCCAAGAAGGATTTTGTGGGATTTATCTTCAGGTTGTGTGCTCGCATCAGGTCGAACAATGTCCTCAGATCATGCAGGTGGTCTCCCTTATAGCGACTCTTGACGGCGATATCATCAACATAGCACTCCACAGTCTTGCGCAAGTGGTCTCTGAAGATGATACTCATGGCTCTTTGATATGTGGCGCCAGCATTCTTTAAACCGAAAGGCATGACTGTGTAGCAGTATGTGCCAATCGGTGTTTGAAATGATGTATGCTTCTCATCGTCAGGAGACATCTTGATTCGGTTGTACCCCGAGAAGCCATCCATGAATGACATGCGTTCGAAGTCGCATGTGTGGTCGATCATGATGTCTGTAATAGGGAGGAGGAATTCATCTTTGGGATATGCCTGGTTCAGATTGTGGAATTCGATGCAGATTCGAATCTTCCCATTCTTCTTGAGGATAGGAACTATGTTGGCGACCCAGTCAGGATGTTGTTCCTCACGAATGAACCCGCTGGCTATCAGTTTGTTGACTTTGGCTTCGATCGCATCCATGATGCCCGGGCGGAAGCATCGCTGTTGTTGTTTGACTGGCTTTGCATCTGGCCGAATGTTGAGCTTGTGAAGGGCAACTTCGGGGTTTAGTCCTGGTATGTCTTCGTAGCTCCAGGCGAACACATCAATATATTCTTTGACAAGTCCCAGCAGCGATTCTCGCTCTTCGTCTGTTAGGCTTTTACTGACGAAGATTGGTTTTGGAGAAGATTCGCTGCCGAGGTTGACCTATATAACCTCATCTTCAGTAGGGGGTTCTCTCTGTTCGAACCGCTTTTCCTATTGTGCATCCAGCTGTTGGGCCCACGGCTCTAACTCGAGGATTTCAGGAATATCTTCATCTTCTTCGTAAGCGTCGGCGAATGCCATATTGACGGACCAGACTTGCCTGAGCATGTCCCCGATGCTGACATCTGAATCGGAAGTTAGTGACCCGGTTGAATGTGAATGCCAGTCGCATTCTTCATCTGAACTTTCAGGTGTCGTTGTGGGCGTGACATACCCTAATCCACATCGGGTCTTGCTGTAGTAGTCCCGTGGTTTGTCAGCCGGGACTGGTGGCTTCAAATATAATCATCGACCGGTGCCGTAGTTCAAGCATGGCGTAGTTTCCAAATCATATTCCTGTTTTTGCATGAGATATTTGGATCGGGGGCTATACAGATAAAGAGGTAGTCTTCCGGCATCTTATTCGAGATTGACCTTCTCTATGGTGAAGGGCTGTGGGTCATCTTTCCGGCCGAAGATGATTGGATGGTCCCCTCCCTCGATTATGCGGTAAGCATCTTCCACTGGAGTAAGCTGGTTTGCGGTGTGAACATTTGTCACCTGTGCGTGTAGGTGAGTGCCTATACCATGTTCCATAGCATATATTGTACAAATCTTATTAAGCTCGAGATAGTTCAAAGATAGCCCTTTATTGATGAAGTAAGGTATCTTTTCTAGCGGGATTACATCATCTGCGGATGGAACGTCAGTGTGAGCAGCCACATACTTGGCCAGTTCTGGTTCTTCTTCGGCCACCCCTGTATAAATGAAGACTGAGAGGATGACTTGGGCAGCTTGATCATCAGGGGTTCTGCTGGTGGAGCAGAACGTGGAGTCATTGGCAAACTAGTGACCCCCAGTTTGGTACTCGATGCTGGGCGGGAAGTTGTTGGCTCGCTAGAAGCCCCCGACTTTACATCGGGGTGACGATTCTTCTTGGGAAGGCATATCGTTATTGGCTTGTCGGAGGGATTGAGCTTCTCTGTTTGGGCTGGCCGACTCTCGGTAGTCTGATTGTCAGTGGCTCCGTTGTGGGTCTCGGCGCTTGGCCGGACCTTGGCAGCCGGATTATCATTTGCCCTTCTTGTGCCAAGAGGCTGATTGCGTCCTTACGCAGAGCGGCCGTAAGGGGTGCGGACTTGCCAGGTTTGCGAGCTTGAAGGTGGATCGTCAGAGGTTCTTCTGATCCTGAGGCCGTCTCAGTTCGAGCCTGTATATCTTCATCCAGGTGTCTCTTCAATTTCTCGTATAAGCAGGAATCCGAGTAGTAGGATTCGACTCCTTTGAAGGGATCGATGTCGGCAAACTCTGTCCTCACAAAGCCGTGTTTGTCGACATACTTGAAGCACTGGTGCAGCGTGGAAGGCACGATCATATAATCGTGTATCCAAGGACGTCCCAAGAGGATGTTGTAAGAAGTGTCCGCATCTATGACGTAACAGGTTACTTCTGACAGGAGATCGCCAATTTGGCACTTTAGGCGAATCTTCCCAATCAGGTAGCGCCTGCCCGAATTGAAACCGCTGATGGCGGTGCTTGTTGGCGTCAGGCGATGCATAGGAATGCGAAGATGATGTAGCAGACCCTTCGGGATGATGCTTATGGAAGAACCAGGATCAATGTGCATCCGGTCCACCTTTACGTCCCCGATGTTTCCGGTGTAGTATAACGGACGATCGTGCAGATTGGTTTTGATGAGCATATCCTGTGGAGTGAAGATAATATTAGGCATTGCTCCTGGGCAAGCGCTGTCTTGGAGATTTGCAGGCGGGCTCTCTCCTATGAGGTTGACCTGAGCCAGATAGGCGTCGGCATTTTGGAGTGCATCGCTCAAATCTGTGCGAACATCCTTTGAGAGTCTCAGGAGCTCGTATAATGACAATTTGGCCGGTGTGTTGGCCAATTGTGCCAAGATGTCGAAGTTGTAGGGCCTCTCCAGCCCCTGAGGTGCCTCTTTTCGGAGGGATTTGTCAAAGCGAGTCTCCTTCGGCCTAGGCTTGTCGGTCGTCGGAGGCTGGGAAGGTCCTGGAGTGTCAGCGGTGGCTGGCTGATGATCTTCAGCCGAGTTATCAGCCATAGGTTGGGATTGTGTCCCAGACCGAGTGACGACAGCTGTGGCTTCCTCGACATCTATCGAGATTGTGCAGCAAGATCTGACTTTTTTACTCTTTTTTTTGTAAATGGAGGATGGTGTGGACTGAGTCACTTCATATACCAAGTCTGGATGGACCCACATGACCTCCTCTTATGATGTGGTGAGGGGCACTAGACCAGCAGCCTGATCTCAGGGATGTAGAAGATTAGCAATCTCCATTGTCGCTAGAGGGATAGGTATCACACCGTCTTGAGCCTCTGTTGGAGGGAAGCTGCCAAATTGTACGGACACCATGTTGGCCGCCACGGTTACCTCCTCGAAATCAATGGCCAGAGCGTTTGAATCGATGAGATGTTGGATGTATCGTTTCAGTTGGTAGAAGTCGTGTGTAGCATGGTGGACGTAGCGGTGGTAATGGCAGTACATTGGGCTCTCCATATCTGCCGGCCGAGGTTTTCGTCTTGGTGGAGGGAGCTGAATTCTTTCTCCTTGTATGAGCATGTCCAAGATGGGCTTGACGTGACCGTCTTCGAAGGAGTAGGTTATTTGCGGCCATTGTTTGTCCGCCGGTTTTGACTCAGGTTTCTGGGCTGTGTCGTCCACCATAGCCTGCTTGCCCTTGTTGTCCCGATTGTTGGACGAGTTACCACCATTGTTGTTGTTGGTATTGGGGCGCTTGCCCTTGTCCTCTCCCTCTGAGATGTGCAATCCCAGTTGGCGAGCCTTCTTCAACCGTTCTTCGGCGCTAGTGGCACTGATGATGAACGTCTTCCAGTCCTTAAATTGGCTTTCGTCCATCCAGAGACTGATTGTTGGGAGCAATCTCTTTTGGCAAATTTCAATTAAGGAGGAATCCGGGTTACCAGACGGCAGCTTCATTGCGGTTTGGCAAAACCGCTCAATATAGTTCCTTGTCAGCCCTTTCTCCCCTTGGACGACGTCCATGAGGGTGGACATTGTGATGTCCTGTCCTACTTCGTAGAATCTCTCCAGGAATATACGCTTGAAGCTGGCGAAGGAGTGGATGCAGTTGTCTAGCAGGTTGCGATACCAGTCGAAGGTGATCTCTTCCAATGCCCCAATAAATAATCGTGTGAGTATGGCATCGTCATGGGGCAGGTGGTCGGTGGTGACCTCGAAGTAAGTGATTTACCGACTTGCAGAGGTCTTGCCATCATAGGGATTAATCTTGAATGGCTTATATCTTGGTGGGAAGGGGACATCCCTCCATGCAGCAGGGTATGGTTGCGGTATTCTGAGGTCTTGGGAGTTTTTTCGAGCGTGAAACATGGCTCGGAGCTCCTGGACCTCTCTTCTTGCTTCTTTGGCCTCATCCGCAGCGGTGGGAGCCGACGTTTCAGGGGGATTGTTGCCCGGGTTCGGTGCCGCTGAGTTCGAGTCCGCATTGACCGCGGGACCCGCACTTGTTTGGCCAGGCATCCCTCCTTGCAAAGTTGGAAGGGCCGCTTTGATCTCGTCTACAGACTTGACCAAGGCATGTAGTATGGCCTCCAGAGTGTCGATGTGCTGGCGATCATTGGAACCACCTTGGTTGCTGTCCGTCATAAATACCGTCCTTACATGAGGAGAGACAGAAGGAACGGTGGAGGACACGCCCTCCGAATCATACCCCTGTACCGAGAAGTCATCGGGGTATGTAGGAATGTTCTCCTCTGGTTCGGACTCAGAAGGAATAGTACCCCCAGCTTCAGAGCTTGCTTCATCTTGAGAGTCGTGGACGTCCTCGGGGACGTCGGCACCTGCTGTATCTGATGGGAGAGTTGTTTCCCCGGGCTCATCTTCTTGGAACATCGAATTATCGTGGATGCTCTGAGGAGTGCTACCCTCTGTTTCAGTAACCTCCAGTGGCGTGGATGATGAATCTCCTACTGTAGTAGATTTTGTCTTCGAACGGGTGCCTTGGAAAACTTCGGTGGTGGATAACCGTTTAGACGATAGTTTCTTAGTCACAGTGGTTGAGATCTTCGGGCTGGGAACGTTTATCTTCTTCCCTCTCCCATCGGCGGGAATTTTCTGAGTGGAGTTGCAAGAGACGACGGGTGGCGCCTCATCCTCTGAGCTCGACTGTTGTAATCTTTGGAAGACGGACTGTCGGTCTTCTCGTATTATTGTATTGTTGCAACAGCAGTTGACAATGATTTGGGTGCAGTGACGTCCGTGGGAGGACTCTTTACGTCCCGAGGCCCCCTCTCTTTCCTTGCGTTTGTGGAGGATGGCCTCACGCAAGTCAGATGGATCTGGAATGATCATGTTTGCTTCCTGGATTTTGGGAGACTTTTGGGAACCTCTCTGTCCGTTTGCCGCCGGTGGCTGGACTCGAGTGGTTCTGTACAACTTTTCATCAGAGGCCCACATAACAGTATGTGGAGCACTCGGATGGTCAGAGGTTGGGGCAGCCGACTGAGCTCGCCGAGCTCGTGCTGCCTTGGACTTCTTCGCTCTAGTGCGTGTGGGCATATAGTAGGAAGAGTCTAAGTGTTGCTGGAGAGAGTCAGGCATGTCTTCTCGGGAGTACGAGAGCTCAGGACCATAGGAGAGGCGATCAAAGACTGAGCCGCGTGGAGCAGGCGACATGCGGCTAGAGTCAACAGTCTTCATGCGGCTGGAAGTCTCAGCCGCATAGGTCTCCTCCATGCGGCTGGAAATCCTGACCGCATGAGTGTTATGCATTTGGTTAGCAATTTCGGCCGCATGGACATCATTCATGCGGCTAGCAATCTTAGCCGCATGAGTCTTCATTTTACGGCTAGTGCCTTTGTTCGGCTTCTTCCTGGAGCACATAAAATCACTCTTTGCCCCTGCAAGTCCAACATCGTAGTGCTTTCCTCTGCCGGACTTTGGGATAGCAGAGTCCTCTATGGCTTGAAGTGGAGCTGCATGAGGGTCGCCTTCACCGTCTTGGGCAGCAGAGAGTACTCCGTCGAGGACCTGGGGAGGAGCAAATGATTTTGGCCTCCACTCCTTGCGAGCCTTCTTTGTGCAGGTGCGCTTCTGGACCGGGCCAGCGCTTCCTTCGAAGAGCATTTCTTCGAACGCCTGTTGGTCGAAGCGGACGACCATCTTCTGTTGTGTGGAGCCAAGTTTGGCTGTATCCGATTACGTCACCAACTCCTCAGCCATGGAGAAGTTTATCCCCAGCAGAGTCGCCATCGTGTTTGCCATGAAATATAAAAGAACAGAACAATTATCGGAGGACTGGACTTTTACTTCATAATACAAACTCGCTTGTACAAAGAAAGCCTAGGGACAAAAACCTAGGTACAGCAATCTAAGTACAATTATTTATTTTAGATTCTGGGGGGGGGTGACGGTAGTGGCTCGGGAAAGCGACGGCAGCTCTACCTTACTCCTTGGACGATCGAGTGCAGCCTTGGCTCTGTAGAAGAACTGCTGGGCGTTGATGAAGAAATGCTCTCCTTTCGATCTCTGTAGATTCTCTCTCTGACTCTCTGGATCCGAGGGGGGTGTGATCTCTGTTATCTCTCTCTCTCTCTGTCTGTGCTCTCTCCTCCCTTTTGTAAGGGAATGGCACCCTGCTATTTATAAGAGTGGGGGGCATCATTAGGGTTTGCAATGATTACCCATTCTCAAAAGTCGGCGGCTAGGGATCAATGAATCTGGGCCGCTCATCTTGAATATAATAGATTTGAGTAATAATGTGATTGCATCAAATCTCTGTGGGTAATTAATGATGATTGACATAAATCCTCATGATTTGTTATGCCAAGCTCGGATCTTCCGCCACGTGTTTAATTTGCTTGACTGCAAATAATCTGATTTGATCCCAATAATTATGAGGATGGCACTAAACCTGGTTGTTGGAATTTGATGAATCTTGATTGATTTGATGCCACGTGTCCCACTATCATTAGGCTGTTAGCTGTAGGGACGCTGGAAGAACTAATCTTCTGCCACGTGTCTTACTTAGGAAAGCTGAGCCGCATGAGGGTTGTTTCCCACTGAGCCGCATAAGGCTGGCCACGTGTCAAGGCTGCTTGGGAGTGGCCTCTGAACATTTGAACCGCATGGAGATGATCTGAGCCGCATGAGCGTAGGCGGCCGCATGATGGGTGGCTTCTCAGTGAGCCGCATAAAGATAATCCAAGTGAGCCGTATGGGGTAGCTTCTGCCTGAGCCGTATGGGGTGGCCTCTGTCTGTCCACGTGTCAAGGCCGCATGAAGGTCTTTGGGTTTTGATGGATTGTGTCAGAGATTTCCTTCGTTTCCCTAGGAGTCTGCCATTATGACAGAGTCATTATTGCACGTCAGAGATGTCATTTGTCAGAGCTGTCAGCCGTCAAGGCATTAAATGCAGTGAAAGACAAAGGGAAGAGCTATGGAAGGCCACGTGGCTCTTCTCTGGGCCACATGGAACTATTTGAGCCGTATAGACGCTTGAGCCGCGTGGATTCCTGAGCCGCATGAACTCTCTGAGCCGCATGGGGATCCTTGGCCGCATGGATCTTTCTTTATTCTTTTCCATGCTTCTACAATAAGGATCGACCATTTGATAGGGATGCACGCGTGCCATAAAGGAGCGATGAGGGGTGATGGGGTCCCGATGCCGCAGACGACTAACCTGGCGGAATACAGCGAGAACTGGTCGTCCGGGTTAGGGGACCATCTCGGGATGTCCGGAGTGTCGGAGAGGCAGAGATTCGCAGTGGCGAGATGGGCGGCAGCCGCTGAACCGAGCCAGTTCCTGACTCGGTCCCAAATCCATCCAGACGAAGGATCCCAAAGCTCGCGAATCAGGCCCTCCCACGGAGGGGACTCGGGGGGGTGCCAGAGGTCTCCATCCAGCCAACGATCGTGGCTCATCGATGAGGAGCCGTTGCCCAGCTGGATGTGGATGAGGGGGTCTGCAAGCTGTCGACCTCGGGTAATACATCTCTAGGATGTCGATGAACGGTTGTTGACTAAGGCCATCCCAGGGTAGGAATATCTGAAGTATCTCGCTTGCATGAAGCGAGTCCAAATTGAATTATCAGTGTGCAGCTTCCACCATAACTTTATGGAGCATGTGTCGACGATGTGTTCCAATCTACTGTATCCTAGACCACCCTCGAAGGTAGGTTTTTCCATAGTGGTCTAGCTGGCCCAGTGGTGCTTATCTTTTCCTTTGTTTTAACCCCAGAAGAAGCTGGCGAAGAGGGATTCAAGCGAAGCGAGAACCTTTTTAGGAGGGTTACAGACCGCCAGGGTGTAGATCGGAATGGAGGATAGGACGTGCTTGATTAGAATCAGCTTGCCTCCTGGCGAGAGGGTTGCATTGTGCCAGCCCTCGATCATTTTCCTGATGGCGCTGACCATGTACTCGAAGATGCCGGAGTTGACCTTGCCGTAGACCAGTGGGCACCCTAAGTAGGTGAAAGGGGGGTATACGATGGCAAATGAAGTCAAGTTGGAGAGCATCGCGGAGTGTGACCTGTCCATTTTGTGATGGGTGTAGATGACGCTCTTGTTGTTGTTGAATCTTTGTCCGGAACATCTGGTGTACCTGTTCAGCGTTTGAAGGACCACCTCGATTGAGCCTGTGTCGCCGGAGGAAAAAATGAGGACATCGTCAGCGTAAGCAAGGTGGGTGATGATGGGGCAGCCGGTGGTGGTATGAAAGTGGTGGAACCGCGGGGTATTAGGCATGCTCTTAAGGTTTCTGCTGAGGGCCTCAGCAGTGATAATGAAGATAGTGGCGGAAAGAGGATCCCCCTAGCGAACGCCACGGCTAGGGGTGAAGAAGCCATCGGCTTGGCCGTTGATTACGGTAGAGAACCAGTAATTGTTGATGGACCTGAAGATGATGTCAATCTAGAGTTCTGAGAAGCCAAAAGCCCTGAAAACCCAGATCATGAATTGCCAGTCCAGGCGGTCGTAGGCTTTCTCCATGTCCAGCTTAATGGCGATGTTCCACCCTCTAGCCGGGAATTTCATGCAAGTGACCATCTCCGGAGCGAGCAGGATGTTGTCAAAACCGCTTTGCTCCTCGGAGATAATTTTGGGCAGGAGATCCGTCATCCGGTTAGCGATGATTTTTGCGATGATTTTGTTGGCAAAGTTGCATAGACTTATGGGACGGAAGTCTTTGAAGGTTTCTGGGTTGTCTTTTTTGGGGATTAGAATGAGATTAGCCTTGGATAGGGATTTAGGGTATCTTGCTAAGGCAACTGATGCCTCGAAAAAGTATGGGCCGATGATGTCCCAGCATTGTGTGAGCACCCTGAATTTCGGGTTGATTTTTTTTTTCTGATTGATTTAGTTTCAATAAATAATTTTTCTGTTTATTTATCTTTAAGTGTACTTTCCCGTGCCTTTGATATTTGGAGTGTCAGGGATGTTCAACTTTGGAAATCTTCTTCACGAGTTTTGGAGTGGACAGGATTACCTTCATGATGGTATATAGTGTCCCACTCAAACATGTTCCCTTGTGCTCTTTTTGCTTCGCAGAACTTCGGGTCGAATTAAACCATTTGATTATTAATTAATTTTCCCACTCTTTTCTTTGATCATTATTAGCACGTTACCGTGACTTTTAATTTGGGAGCGCAAGACCAGTCAGTTTCTTGAAACCAACTTCACATTGATGATCTACTCGAGACGCTCTTCACCCATGACCTTCGTGTCCCACTCAGACACGCCATTTTGTCCTCTATTTGCTTCGCACAACTTTCCTGACACGTGACCCGATTTTATTTCACCCCACGGTGTCACATTTATTTTCCAACTTGATTTGTGGGTCCCCTGTCGACCAAAACCTGTCAGTCCCAACTATAGACAAGGCCCACATTGAGTCTACTACCCGTCCGACACTTGTGTCCCATTTATTGGAATCCCCATGTGCTACTTATTTACCCATGATCATCAACACCTAATTTTAATTCGATTTTTGCACAGTATCCGATTTTGACCCAATCCGGCTCCACCGAGTCCAGCCCAGCTCCATGTTACTCTCCATCATAACACCCTTATATTTTTTTGCCCAAAAATATCCAGTACTCTTCTACCTATTTTTCTATATTTATTAGAAATTTCAGTTGAATTAAATCCTATAGAAATAACCTATTTTCCTACAAATTAAATCCTAGCCATGGGATCTTCCCATTGAATCCTATCCATTAAATCCTACATAGAAACTTTTCCCCTCACCCCCTTGGCCATGTGGCTGGCCCTAAAATTTATGGGATCATACTTTTTCTCTCTCTCTCTCTCTTCCTCTCTCACATTAATTACATCTCTCTCCCTAACTTGTTTTCTTCTCAACACAAAACACCAACAGCAGCAACAAACCAACCCGACCTCCCCACTCCTCCTTGGCAGCCCGACCACCAGCCCCCTTCGGCGGGACGATGCCGTCGCCACTCCGTGGCCGTCGGCCACAGCCGCCACCACTCCACGCTCCTCCATCACCTCCCCCTTCTTCTCCACCTATCCAACCACCTCCACCACCACTTAAACCAACCCGAGCCACCACCACCCGCCACCACTGCCTACACCACCCGCCGCCTCGCCATTCGCCATGGCCAAGCCGGCCTCCCCGCGCCGCACAGCGGCCAGCAGCAGCAGCTGTACCGCGTACAGCCGCGCACATGCGCGCGCGTGCGAGCCGACGTCGTGCGCCGCCGCGCTACCGCACGGCCGCCGTGGGCACTTTCCCCCCTCCGACGAACTCAGGCCAACAGCCCCCTGACGGCCACCGTCCTCCGGGACATGCCGTCGAGGCGATTCGTGCGTTTTACACGACGTCCCGTCGTGACGAGCTCGGGAACGAGGCTGGAATCGCGTTCCGTTGCAGCAACTTCGCGCGCATTTTCTCGGAAATCCGACCGTTGGATCGACAATTTCTTTGCTCCATCACAATTTTGGTATATCCACCTTTACTCATGTCAATTTTTGTCCGTTAATTTTATCGTTTGATACATCAAAACCGGCCACCAAGTTGACTGTTTAAATTGTATTAAATTTGGACAGTTTTACGGGGCCAATTTCGTCAGCTTGTATCTCCTCCACCGCAGCTCCGTTTTGCATGCTACCAGTTCCGGTGCGAAGCTGGTATAACCCTCTTACTACCCCTCCAGTTTCATTTCATTGTGAGCTTGTTTGATTGGTTGAATTTGACGCCAAAGTTGGCCGTCCGAATTCGTAATTTCCAACTTGTAAAATTCCATTTTTGAACACAGGACTCCAGATTTCATTTTTGACACCATCATTAGACTCGTGGCGTCGTTCTGGCATGTTTTTATATAAAATTTGTTAGATTTGGAGAACGTGGGCCCTGGCACGTTTTTCGGTGCAAAGTGGGTCCCACATTCTGGGTCAACGGGACTTTTTGACGCCGGCTCATCGGAATCCAATTCTGGAGATACCGTTGGGTTCGTATCGTCATTCTGGTTTCGTGGACATATAATTTGTTATATTTTATAGACTTGTTTTTTTGTACGTTTTTCGGTGCAAAACGGCTCCGACACGGACACCGTTTTGACCCAAAATTACCTCTTTGCCCTTGTGTCCAAATTGGACCGATGGGTAGGCTATCCTAGCTAATTTAACCATTCTGGACACGTTGGCGATGTTTATTTCATCGTCCGACAATCTTTGTTGATAATTTCTCTGAGTTTAACCTTTTTATAATTAATTAATAATTAATTCTTATAATGTTCGTATTTCGGGATTAGTACAACGAAACTGAGATCAGTCAATTCCAGTGATCTCACATCGCTAAAATTGACAAAATAAACACGTGGATCACTACAATAAGATTATCAACCTTACCATTGATATTCTTATCTCGATTTGCGTGTCGTAAGTTTTGACGTACGAATAACGAAGTACACTTTATATTTTCAATAATTAGACTAGAATTGACCCTGTTTGACCAGAGTTGACCAGTTGACCAAAAGTCAACTGTAAGTCAACACTTGACCTAGTTTGACTAGATTATTGACCGGAGTCGACCTAGTGTTGTTTTGACTTAAAAGAACCTAGGATAATATAGATTGCTTGTAGAGATTCATTTATTACAACTTGAACACCTTGTAACCTGTGTTGCTTTAAATAGGACTCTGTGGCTTCAGTTGGATCCCTATACTTATCAGCTGTTCAGGTTATCAGGCGAGTACATTCTCTGATCATTTCATATCCTGCTTAGAATTATTTCCTGCATTAGATTACTTGTACTGTCACGTTGGTCACACGAATTAGTACTATATGGATCCCTTCTTGAGATGTTATCCTTAGGGAGCATCGGGTACTCTATGTTCTGTGCGTTTCACTTATATGGCGTATCACTATGCTTCGTTGGTTCTTCGATCACTTGTGACATATACTCTTATGATCACAGAGTCTTCCTGGAATCCTTATCCCATTTATGGGTCTACTATGTACCACCCTTCGGGGGCTTACCACCCTTTGGGGGCCGTTACATAGAATCATAACATAACCTGGTTGGATCCTTGTGTATTGATTGGGGGTACGAGAGAGTAGAAGTGGACATGTGAATAATACACCAGTAGTGTAGCATCAGAATCATTCCATAGTGTAGCATCAGAATCATCCCATGCCATTTACATGTCCATGTTGTACTCTGACTCACTAGCCACATGTTAGTTCTTTATTTATAGTAGATATTTCTATTACAGCTCTCTCTCCCTCTCTGTTTACATACTGTATTTCTTTCAGTACCTGTATCTTACTTTACTGCATGATTATATTTTTTAACCTGCTATGAACTGTTGAGATGTAATATGCTCGCTCCTGTCCTGACTGGACCTGTTGATAAATTTTACAGATGGCCTGGGATTGTCTGCTAGCCTAGAGGAGACACAGTAGAGGTTGTTTAGATAGTTATTTCATTTTGTCTGGAGTTGTATTTACTTTGTGGATTACTGTATTTGAGTTTTGAGATATATTTCTGGATTTATGTATCTTAGACACTTAGACTTCTATCTCATGTATCTCTTTTGGATTTTATGTTTTATCTATCTTTATCATGCTCTACCTTAGATGTGATTGAGACTGTATCTGCTATGTCACCCCCATTCGGGGAGTATAAACTGCTTAGCATTATTTTGTTAGATGATGTGACCTAGGACAGCGTTCTACCGCCGACACTGCGGCGTAGGCTGGGCGTTGTTACGTTCTCGTGCCCTTACTCTAGGGTGCGGGTCGTGACACATTGTCTGTAGAATACCCCGCTGAAGCCGTCAGGTCCGGGAGCGTTGTGCTCGTCAAGATCCCACACCGCAGTCTGGACCTCGACGGCGGAAGGGAGGGAAAGGAGCTGCTCGTTCTCGTGCTCAGTGATGATGCTGGAGATCTCCGCCAGCACTCCAACGTCCTTGACGACCGCTTCTTTGGTGAAGAGATTGGAGAAGAAGTTGGCCGCAGCCTCTTGAATCATTTGCTGGTCCGTCAGCTGGTTGTCGTTGTCGTCGGAGATACGATGAAGGTTGAGTTGTTGTCTACAACCTTTAACGCAAGCGTGGAAGAAGCTGGAGTTGCGGTCCCCTTCGTTGTCCTATTTAAGTCTAGCTTTTTGTTTCCAGAATTTTGTTTCGACTTTAAGCCTGGACTTGAGGATAGCTCTGGTGAGGTTAAGCGCGGTCCGCACTTCGGAGGATCTGTTATCAAAGTAAGATATCTCAGTGCGGGTGACATCATCCTCCGCATTTTTGATCTCCTGAAAGATGTTGCCAAAAGCGGCCTTACTCCATCTTGAGAGAGCCTTACATGTGGCTCGCAGTCTGGCCGCCACTCTATACAGCGGATCAGCGTCGTTCATTGAGAACCATGCTGAGGCCACCTCGGATTTGAAACTTGGATGATGCCTCCAGAAATCCAGGAATTGGAAAGGTTTCTTGATGCGGTAGGAGCTGCTGCTGATCTCGATGAGAAGGGGTGAGTGATCGGATTCTGTGGTGTTGAGATGGGAGAGGCTAGAGATGAGCCCCATGTCAGCCCACTGGTTGTTGATGAGGGTGCGGTCCAGGCGGGAGTATTGACGCCGGGAGCCTTCCTGCATGTTGCACCTGGTGAAAGCGTTGCCAAAAAAAGGAAGATGAGTGAGGTGTGCGTTGAAGGTAAAATTGTTGAAGTCGTCCATGGCCGGAAGTGGTGGCGGACGCCCTCCGGACTTCGCGGCACTATAAGAGATGGTGTTGAAGTCGCCTACACACATCCACGGAAGGTTCTGGAGGGAGAGGTGGGTGTCGAGCAGATCGTTCCAGAGGAGTTTTCGCTCTTGGAAGTCACAGCTACCGTGAACGGCGGAGATTAGGGTTCTCTTTCGAAGTTGAGGGTGTTCCACCCAGAAGGAGAGGGCTTGGCTGGAGTCCTGTACCATACATGATTTGATGCCAGCACTGGCAAAAATCCAGATGTCGTGACTGCCAGCCATTGTGGTCGCGAATCCAAGTTGTAGTTGGATGCCGGTAATCCTTTTCTTGGGGATTTTGGGTTCGATGATCACTAAAATGTCGATTTTGTGGATTTTCTTTAGGCTGAGGATTCTATTCAGCTCGGTTTGTTAGCTATACCTCTCACGTTCCACGAGAGGATGTTAAACATTAGATTGGAGGGAGTGGGTGTGGTAATTGAGCTTGGCAGCTGACCTTGTGTTCATAGTCGCTTGCTGATTCTTTTTCTTGTTTTTCTTCTTCTTTTTCGAGGAAGATTTGTTAGTGGAGGTTATGTGGTCGTCACTGGCCTCAGCCAAACCAATAGGTGAGAAAGCACGTTCGACGGCCACTGGAGTAAACCGCTACCTCGACGTCTTCAAGCGCACACAGAGGGTTGTTACGATCAAGGAAACCAGCTTCCTTGGCTTGCTAGAACCTGCATGTAAGAGGGGAATAAGGGTTAGGGGAAGCGTCGGTGAAGACGGGTGGGAGGGCCTGTCACGACCCGCACCCGCTTTTCGGATACGAGTGCGTGTCCAAGCCAGCCTACGCCGCAGAGTCGGCGGTAGAACGCTGTCAAGCCCACAAGAAATAAATGCTCAAAATAAACATTATTGCTCATTCACAATTCTAAATTTATTACAATATTTACAAAATTTATAATTAAAGAAAATACAAGATTTTATAATTAATGAAATTTAGTACAACTGCTATATATTTCTAGGTTTGGCCTGCAAATACACCCGAATCTCCCAAAGCTAACTGAATCCACGGCTAACCTGAAAAATGTTGGTTTCCAGTCAGGAATGGAACAAGTACACAAACCGACGGCAATGCAAAATACAATAGAATTAACAAGACATGAAAATAGCATATGAGAGATAAAAAGTAGAAAGATACTGATGACATGGCACGGTGGAAAAGTAAACAAGGAAAAAACTAATAAAAGACATCTATCTAGGTGGTGTGAAATATCCTTTTCGACATGTGAACGGCTAGGGGGTAAATCCGGCACCTGCACGTGTCGTGTACAGGTGCTATTGTTCACGAATAGACATCATGGGATAGTTCTGGGTAGTCCACATGTCTACTAAGATATTTCCCCTCCCGACTACTCCGTGTGACGAGCCTGTCAACAAGCAGCAAGATATATATATAGACATGAAATAAAAAGACTACTATGAATCGGAAAGCAATCAGAAAGTACACTTGCCTGAGGTCCTTAGCTGGTGGAATCAATGATACCATTGCGTCCAAGTTAGCCCGGTTAGCTAGTGTCGATGTGAAAGATTTAGAATTTACAAAAATAAGAATATGATTAGTCACGATTGAAAGATGATTTAAGTCGAAGGGATTGGTTTAGAAAGTAATCCTTTTAGGAAAAATAATCAAAAATTTACTGAATAGAAACCATAATAATACATATATAACTATTTTGGAAAATATAATTGAAAAATATATTTTTAATAGGCAAATTATTCTTGGAGAAATACTTAAAAATCTAGAAAAATCATGGCTAAACCCCTAATTTTGTCAAGTTTACCTTTTCAGGAATTCTAAACCCAAATTTGAAAATGAAATATAGGGTCCAGCCCAATTTATATATTTTAGTTTACAAAGTAATAATTTTAGAGAATTAATTGCTATATATTTATTTAAATAAATGATACTAATCATATTAATAATAATAAGAAAGTAGTATATATATATAGTAAGTACATAATTATTTACTTTGTCTTGTACACTTATTACTATGTACTTCATAGAATATAATAGATGTACTTATGACAGAACAATAGCTATTAATGAAAATAAATTAGTAACATAACTCTCTCTTTCCCTACGCTTTACTGTGAGAACAATAATGAAATAATAAAACCCATTACACATAGTGACAGGGTCTGCCGCTCTCTTGTTTTCACTATTGACCAAATATATTTAAACCCATCATTTAAAGCATGGAAGGAAGAGATAGATGAGTACCTAGAGGATTCGAGAAAAGAGGAGAAAAGGCGGAGCTCTCCACCCCGGTGGTCAGGCGGAGCGCGGAGGCAGCAGCATCCCAGATCTGCGGAGGCGCCGAGGTCACTCCTGGGGTCACGAAGCTGGCCCAAAGTGGCTCATCACGAGCACGCGGCTGCTCTGTCTGATGGCAGGAGCTACCGGGATGGGACGTGGCCGCGGTAGCTTGCGGTGCTGGAAGGAAATCGCACGACGGTGCTCACGCTACGCGGAGGAGGTGGCATGCTGGCCGGAGCATGGTCTCCTCTCCTGTACCAGAGTGTTGGAGTGGGTGGGGTTCCCAACCTATGTAGAGAAGACCCCGGAGTGCGACGAGCGTCGTTCGTGTGTCGAAGAAGCTCGGAGAGGAAGCGGGGGCTGCTGATGGAGCTGCAGGGAGCTGCTGGAAGCACGGGGGCCGAGTTCGGGCCGAACTCTGCCCCAGGCAGAGTTCTGGCCGAACTCTACCTCCCCATTCCAAAATGTGGTCGGCCAGTGCTGTTTGCCCGACACAGAGTTCTGGTAGAACTCTGTGTCATCGGGGCTGATACGGGAATTTGGGTAACTTTTCACCACTGGATCTAATCCAACGGTCCAGGTTAGTTACGGGATTGGGGAGTTAAGTTGAGTTTTTCTCAACCCTAATTCATAACGCAACATAACACAACTTGGAGAGAGGAAGGAGACAAGAGTGCCATTGCAACTTCGGAGAAGAAGACGGAAGATTGAAGGTCGCTATTCGAAGGAGATCGTGTTCGGGTAATCTCTACTCGTCGTTCTCGCTCTTCGTAGCCTTGTAATCATTGTTCTTATTTCTGAGTGTTGTGGGGATCCGATTTGGATCGGGAGGAGTTTGTAGAGGGTGTAATTCTTCTATTCCATTAGTGGAGGCTTCTCAGGGTTGGACTACGATCGTCCCATAGTTTTTTTTCCCGTAAGGATTTTCCACGTCAAAAATTCTCTGTGTCTGTATGGATTGTTTTGTGTGGTTGTTTTTGGGTTCGTACGTTGTATTGCTCGGTCCTCTCGCAGGTACTCTCCGGTTTGGGGAAAGGTTTCCGCGCTTCTTTCCCAACAGAGTGGTATCAGAGCCAGGTTCTAGAATTCAGAAGGAGTGTCAGTCGTTGACAGAGAAACCAGAGAGGAGAGATGGACGCGAAGCCGGTGCGTATGGTGAATTTGAACGGCACCAACTATCACTATTGGCGGAGCAAGATGAAAGATTTGCTGTTCGTCAAGAAGCTGCATCTACCCGTATTTGCATCCGAGAAGCCCGGTGATAAATCCGAGGAGGACTGGACATTCGAGCATATACAGGTGTGTGGGTACATACGGCAGTTTGTTGATGAGAACGTGTACAACCACGTTGCCAATATTGAGCACGCGAAGACGTTGTAGGATAAGCTGGAATCTTTGTATGCGAAGAAGACCGGGGTAAACAAATTGTTCCTGATCCGAACGATGATGGGTCTGCGATACAAGGATGGGGCGTCTATTTTGGATCACTTGAGTGAGTTCCAGGGCATGGTTGACCAGCTATCTTCTATGGGAGTCAAGTTCGACGATAAAGTTCAAGGACTGTGGCTGCTGTGTACTTTGCCAGACTCGTGGGAGACCATACGAGTATCTATGATCGCTTCTGCTCCAGAAGGCGTGGTCAGTCTGGAGTTTGCCAAGAGCGGGGTGTTGAATGAAGAGATGCGGAGACGTTCTCAGGGCACTTCATCCACATCCCACCACTCAGAGGCACTTATTTCAGAGAGCCGCGGAAGGGGCAAAAGCAGGGGTCCAGGTGGTGGCAGAGACAAGAGCAGGGAGAAGTCCAAGGGTCGTTACGAGGACTCAGAGTATTACCATTGTGGTAAGAAGGGCCATATCAAGCGAAATTGTTTCGCTTGGAAGAGAGAGAAGAAGGGCGATAAGGGGAAGCAAGAAGAGAACACTACAGCGGCGGCCTCGATACATGGAGGCGATGTGATCATCGTAGGTGATGAGGTCATTACTAACCTCGCCTGCGATGACAATTCTTGGCTGGTGGACTCAGGGGCTTCAGCACATGTATCTCACAACAGGGCACTGTTTGCCACTTACACGACAGGCGACTGTGGCGTGTTGAAGATGGGCAACGGAGATGTGTCGAAGGCGGTTGCCATTGGAGATGTGCATTTGAGAACGAAGACGGGTGCGGTTCTTGTTCTCAAAGATGTTCGTCATGTCCCTGATATCCGTTTCAATCTGGTGTCGGTTGGAAGGTTGGATGACGAGGGATTTATCAGTCTCTTCGGGAATAGTCAGTGGAAGCTTTCCAGGGGTTCGATGGTGATTGCCAGAGGAAGCAAGAAGTCTGGTCTCTACTATATGGAGGGGAGCGCACAGGGGGCACAGGAGGTGAACGCAGTCAGTGATGCGTCTACCGAGTTGTGGCACAGGCGGCTCGGCCATATCAGCGAGAAGGGGATGAGCTACTTGGTGAACAGGAAGGTGATTCCGGGGCTCAAGTCTACAAAGTTGGAGAAGTGCACGTACTGCTTAGCTGGGAAGCAAAATAGGGTGTCTTTCCAAAGTCACCCAAGTTCGAGGAAGCCGGCATTGCTCGAGTTGATTCACTCGGATGTCTGCGGTCCTATGAAGGTAAAATCTCTTGGTGGTGCTTCTTACTTTGTAACTTTTATTGATGACTGTTCCAGGAAGGTTTGGGTCTATGCCTTAAAGACCAAGGATCAGGTGCTGCCTACTTTCAAGGAGTTTCAGGCCTCTATTGAAAGGGAGACGGGCAAGAAGTTGTTGTGTGTTCGGTCCGACAATGGCGGCGAATACATCGGTCCTTTTGATGCGTATTACAGAGAGCAGGGGATACGACACCAGAAGACTCCGCCAAAGACACCTCAGCTCAATGGTGTAGCAGAGCGCATGAATAGGACACTGATAGAGAGGGTGCGGTGTTTGCTGTCAGAAGCAAACTTGCCGGGCAGTTACTGGGGTGAGCCTCTTCTCACAGCTGCTTATGTTATTAATTTGTCTCCTAGTGCTCCTTTGTAGGGTGATGTGCCTGATAAAGTATGGTACGGCAAAGAGCCGTCATACAATCACCTGCGGGCGTTTGGTTGTAAGGCCTTCGTGCATGTACCGAAGGACGAGAGGACCAAACTTGAGCCGAAGACGAGGCGATACGTCTTTGTCGGCTACAGTCGGAATAAGTTTGGCTATAGACTCTACGACCCAGTGGAAGGAAAGCTCTACAGAAGCAGGGACGTAGTGTTCGTCGAGGATCAGACCATGACCAACACTCAGGATTTCGAGACGCCTTCTGAGGCTGAGGAATTTCCTAAGTTAGAGTCATTTCGCTTCGAGCAGTTTCCAGAGGACATCGCAGAGGATCCAGTTATGGGAGAGCCAGTACATGGAGTTGCTCCCAACCTTGATCATCAGCCTGCTGATGGTGGTCAGGGTGTCCCTCAGGAGGATGAGCATGCCGGGGAGGCAGTTCCTGAAGGGGAGGAGGCTGTCGGTATACAGCCAGCACCAGTGGCTCTACTGAGAAGGAGTGACAGAGATCGTTGACCATCTACGAGATACTCACTGAATGAGTATGTGCTATTGACTGACGGGGGAGAGCCCGAGAGTTTTGCAGAGGCTATGGAAGACGAATACAGGCAGGAGTGGATGGAGGCTATGCAGGAGGAGATGAGTTCCTTGTACACCAATTCCACTTATGATCTAGTGCGATTGCCAAAGGGCAAGAAGGATTTGAAGAATCGATGGGTGTTCAGAGTGAAGCAGACAGATGATGCTACTCGCCCTCGATACAAAGCGAGGCTGGTAGTCAAAGGCTACGGTCAGCGAAAAGGCATGGATTATGATGAGATCTTTTCGCCTGTCGTCAAGCATTCGTCTATTCGGGTGGTGCTAGCATTAGCAGCCAGTCTCGACTTGGAGGTCGAGCAGATGGATGTGAAGACGGCATTCCTCTACGGTAATCTTGAGGAGGAGATGTACATGGAGCAGCCAGAGGGATTCTGTGAGAAGGGCAAGTCACATTTGGTCTGCCGGTTGAGAAAGAGCTTGTATGGTCTGAAGCAGGCTCTGAGGCAGTGGTACAGGAAGTTCGAGTCATTATAGGGGAGCATGGTTATGCACGGACGACGTCGGACCACTGTGTATTTGTGAGGTATTTTGTCGATGATGATTTCATCATTTTATTGCTCTATGTTGATGATATGCTATTAGTGGGTCGGAATGCCACTAGGATAGCGGAGCTGAAGCGCCAACTGGGTGTGGCCTTCTCTATGAAGGATTTGGGCGCAGCGAAGACTATTCTTGGAATGGAGATCAGCCGAGAGAGAGAGTCCAAGCTGCTACACTTGTCCCAAACGAAGTATATTTACCGGGTACTTCAGCGTTTCGGGATGGACGGGTCGAAGAAAGTGAATTCCCCTCTTGCGGCACACTTTAAGCTCACTGAGGAGCAGTGTCCATCTACCGAGGACGAAAAGGAAGATATGGAGCGGGTTCCATATGCCTCAGCTGTGGGAAGCCTGATGCATGCCATGGTGTGTATGAGGCCAGATATTGCTCATACAGTTGGTACGGTTAGCAGGTATCTTTCAAATCCTGGAAGGTACATTGGAGTGCGGTCAAGTGGATTCTACGATATCTTCAGGGCACTGCTTGTTGGAGACTTTCCTTTGGTGGTGACGAGCCGAAGCTGGTTGGGTATACCGATGCTGATATGGCTGGAGATGTAGATACGAGGCGATCGACTTCGGGCTACGTGATGATGTTTGCGAGAGGAGCGGTGTCGTGGCAGTCGCGGTTGCAGAAGTGTGTTGCCTTGTCGACGACAGAGGCAGAGTACAATGCGGCAACAGAGGCTTGCAAGGAGCTGTTGTGGATGAAGAAGCTGTTGCAGGAAATGGAACTGAAGCAAGAGCAGTATACTTTGCTTTACGACAGTTAGAGTGCTATCCACCTTGTAAAGAATGAGACGTTTCATAGCCGGTCCAAGCACATCGAGACTCGGTATCATTGGATACGGGATGTGGTTGAGAAGAAGAATGTGGAGCTTGAGAAGGTTCATACAGATGACAATGGAGCTGATATGTTCACGAAGATTCTACCAAGGGGGAAGTTTGAGTATTGCAGGCAGATCGTCGGGATGACGACATTCTCCCCATAGTTGTGAAAGGGGAGATTTGTTGGAGTGGATAGGGTTTCCAACCTATGTGGAGAAGACCCCGGAGTGCGACGAGCGCCGTTCGTGTGTTGAAGAAGCTCGAGAAGGAAGCGGGGGCTGCTGATGGAGCTGCAGGGAGCTGCTGGATGCACGGGAGCCGAGTTCGGGCCGAACTCTGCCCCAGTCAGAGTTTTGGCCGAACTCTACCTCTCCATTCCAGAATGTGGTCGGCCAGTGCTGTTTGCCCAACACAGAGTTCTGGCCGAACTCTGTGTCGTCGGGGCTGATGCAGGAATTTGGGTGACTTTTCACCACTGGATCTAATCCAACGGTCCAGGTTAGTTGCGGGATTGGGGAGTTAAGTTGAGTTTTTCTCAACCCTAATTCATAACACAACATAACACAACTTGGAGAGAGGAAGGAGGCAAGAGTGCCATTGCAACTTCGGAGAAGAAGACGGAAGATTGAAGGTCGCTATTCGAAGGAGATCGTGTTCGGGTAATCTCTACTCGTCGTTCTCGCTCTTCGTAGCCTTGTAATCATTGTTCTTATTTCTGAGTGTTGTGGGGATCCGATTTGGATCGGGAGGAGTTTGTAGAGGGTGTAATTCTTCTATTCCATTAGTGGAGGCTTCTCAGGGTTGGACTCTAATCGTCCCATGGTTTTTTTTCCCGCAAGGGTTTTCCACGTTAAAAATTCTCTGTGTCTGCGTGGATTGTTTTGTGTGGTTGTTTTTGGGTTCGTGTGTTGTATTGCTCGGTCCTCTCGCAGGTACTCTCCGGTTTGGGGAAAGGTTTCCGCGCTTCTTTCCCAATACGGAGGCGGGCGGCAGGGCTGTGGAGGAACTGCGTGTTGGCATAATGCGGCTTGGTTTTCTAGGTTGTGCTACAGCACCATGCTGATATATATATATATATATATATATATATATATCTATATATATATATATATATATATATATATATAGTTAGGTAAAGAGATTGGGCCGGGTTGGTCGTGTGGGTGTTGGTGACTGGCGTGACTCGACCATATATGGATTAATTATTATTTGGCTCGACAAAAGATTTACTCTATCTATAAGGAAAATACGTGAGAGATTGAAAACTTGAATCCAATTATCGTAATATTGAGTGAGGAGCAATATTGAATAAGCATGATGATATTAAGTAATTGCACTTAATGCTACAATAAAACCATCGTGGCAATCCTGAAAGTGTTAGTGATGATAATACTACATTTCTCTTAATAAGTTACTACAAATGTTAGCAATGATAGCCTCGACTAATAAAGCAAAAGCAAAACTTTTTTTTATATATATAAAGAAATAATCATAAATTATTATTCACCATGTATCAGCAAAAATTACCTTCAACACAAAATAAATAAATAAAAAGTAAAATTCGAAAGGAGGAGTTACAGGGCCGGTTCTACAGTGGATAACTCTTGCCCTTCGACAATATGGCAAGGGTCGTGGGCTTCCACGAGCTGCTCACGTGGGAGCACGAGTCCACTTATGGAGATAGGGGGGAGTGGAGCTGGTGCCCAAGTGCTTGAAGGAGGTGATGGGGGTGATCTCAAGGGGAACAATGTCGGCGCAAAGGGTGGTGGAGGTGGGGGGGTAAAGAGGCTGCCGGATATTAACACGTCAACGTGTGGAACGTCCGGCTCTGCCTGGGAGATGTTGTCTGATTCGGGGCATACGTGATCAGAGGTGTGCTCACAAGGGCTCTCGGGGGAGTTATCGATGTCAAGTATGCCAAAGGAGTTCGTGAGGGTAATGGTGGAGGGATTGAAGGGAACGATGTC
This sequence comes from Iris pallida, assembly GCA_029216955.1. NCBI lineage: Eukaryota > Viridiplantae > Streptophyta > Magnoliopsida > Asparagales > Iridaceae > Iris > Iris pallida. The sequence continues at coordinate 4,296,096 of JANAVB010016797.1, read as the reverse complement.
GGAGTCAGACGTGGAAAGGGATCTAGTGCTTTGCTGAGGATGGGTTCCTGTGGGCCGAGGGGGGGGTTGGAGGGCAAGTCAGGCGAGGTAATGCGGGGGGTGATGGACACAACCTAGTAGCGGGGTTTGCGGGGTCCAGGCTTCTTGAGATCGGGGTGAGCCTGGAAGCAACGCTGCAAGGAATGACCGCTCATCTGGCAATGTTGGCAATAAATAATGTTGTTTTCATACACCAGTATTTGTCTGATCGTCTGATCTCTGAGCTCTATCTCAATCATTTTGGGGGGGTTCATTGGCGAGATCGAGCTCAACACAAATCTTCGCATAGTTGCATTTTGAAAGGTTGCGTATTTCTTCCGCGATGGCAACCAGGGACCCGAAGGAACTGGCTATACGCTTGAGAGCAGCTGCGGGGAAGCACACCAGGGGGAGGTTGGGGAGGGTGACCCATGGGGATATGATAGACGAATCCACAACGGGGTTGAATTTGGGTGACCATTTGATGATTTTAGCAGTCTGTGAGTCAATTCTGGTGGGGCCTTGGCCCAAACCATGATGCAGTCCTGGTCGGAGGACAGGTGCAGGAACATGTGCTTGGGATCGAGAGGGGCGACCCGGTAGGCGACCAAGAGACCCCAAACAGCGACAGCCTCCTTCACCTTAGCTATCTTCGGACAACCGGAGCCAAACTTTAGGACAAAATTCTTGTGAAAGGTGGAGGATAGGGAAGAAATATCTGCGTCGGAGAAGGGAATACGGATTGGGTATCCGTCATATGGTGGTGCAAAAATAATTTCACGAAGAACGATCTCCGCGAATGAAGGGGAAAGGACCTTCATGCGGGTGGACAGCAGGTGTCAGTAGCGTTCGAGATGACAGGCCTGCCAGCAAAGGGGTTAAGGAGTCCCAACGCGGGGGAGACCAGAACTGAGGGAGGGGGCAGGCCCACAAAGTGGGAGCCACCTGGCTCACGGAAGCCCGTATCAGGGAGGGAGGCAGGCCCACACCGTTGGAGCCTCCGAACATGCGTAAGCCCGCGACAGCGGGAGAGGACTGACCCACCACGTGGGGGCCTCCGTGCTGGGATACCGCATAAGGGGAAGGACTACGCAACCCGCAATAGAGGGAGATGGCTGGCCCACAACGTGGAAGCTACCGGGCTCGCTAAAGCCCGCAACAAAGGATGAGGGCTGGCCCATACCATGGGAGCCGCCAAGCTCGCGTAAGCCCGCAACAGCGGGAACAGGCTGACCCACAACGTGGGAGCCTACACACGGACCCACCACTGAAGGAGCAAAGGCTACGCAAGCCCCAAGGTGCGTAACCGCGGGAGGGGAACAGGTTACGCTAGCAACCCCATGCGTAGAGCTAAGCACGAGGAGGGATGCTGGCTTAGGCTCCGAGGGGGGAGCCAGGAGCTACGCGTGGGGAGGGAGCGAAGCCAGCTGGTGCCTCAGGGGGCGTATGGCAGGGAAGGCACAGAGCCCCGAGCCCGCTCGGCTAGGGAACCGAGGGTGGGAAGGAAGGTCCCAGACGGACCGACGCGGGGACCGAGGCAGCCCTCGGGGAAGAGCTCGCCGCTCCATGCTTGACCGCGACCGTGGGTGGCCAAGACAAGTCGAGGGGCACCGTCGGAGCGGGTCCTGAAGTCGAAGCAGGAGGGAGCTCGCCGAGGCTGGGGGAGGACGTCCCCCCGACCAACGAGGGAGAGTTGGTCGGGGGTCCAGGCAGGGAACGTCGGGAACGCCGAAGGGGGGCGACGATGAGGGAGGGGAGGGAGGACGACGGGAGGGAGCACGGAGCAGGAACGGACAGAGAACGGTGAGGGGGGCGATGACGAGGAAGGTAGGGGTGCGCGCTGGAGACGGAGGAGGCGGAGCTCTTCCGGGGAAGACAGCGAGGGGGGCGTTTTGGCTGGGGAGAGTGCGAGCACAGCGGGCATCCGCCCGACGAAGGCGCTAGGGGTGAGGGGGCGGGGAAAGGGGAGGAGGGGCGGAACGGGGTGGGGGAGAGAGGGCTAGGCGGGGCGACAGGCAGAACAAGCTGCCATGGGCGGCCGGGAGGACATGCCGGAGAGGACTCCTCAAGCACTGAAGAATCGCCAGGAAGATGGAAATATATATATATATATATATATATATATATATATATATATATATATATATATATATATATATATATATATATATATATATATATATATATATATGTATATATGTAGGAAGCGGATCAAAAGCCCCCCTTAGAAAACCCCTAAAAACTCCCTCACTCTAATCCGTAATTTAATGTTAATATTAATGTTAATATTAATGTTAATATTAACATTAAATACTAAAATTAACTTTAAACTTAACATTAAAATTAATATTAACATTAACATTAATATTAACATTAACATTAACATTAACATTAACATTAATATAAAAGAAAATAAAAAATATTAATATTAACATTAACATTAATATTAATATTAACATTATCATTAATATTAACATTAATATTACGAATTATAGTGAGGGGGGTTTTTAGGGGGTTTTCTAAGGGGGGCTTTTGATCCGCTCCCATATATATATATATATATATATATATATATATATATATATATATATATATATATATATATATATATATATATATATATATATATATATATATATATATATATATATATATATATATATATATATGTGTGTGTGTGTGTGTGTGTGTGTATGTGTGTGTGTGTGTGTATATATATATATATATATAGAGAGAGAGAGAGAGATAAAAGTAGGCAATATATATTAGGTTGTGTGTGTGAACATGAATGTGTGTATGTGTGTGTGTGTGTGTGTGTGTGTGTGTGTGAACAGAGATGTATGGAAAGGGGGGTGTTTAACATGTTAACAGTGAATCAATCTATAGCTAACACATTATTATATATATATATATATATATATATATATATATATATATATGACATATCTATATTTATAAAGAGAGTAGAGTGTGTGTGTGTGTGTGTGTGTGATACATGTGACGTGTGTGTGTGGGTTGGGTGTACACGCATAGCAGTAAAGGGGTTAACTCTGTAAACAGCAAAGGGTTAATGTTTAGCTAACAGTGAACAATAAACATATTGCTAACTAATTCACATTCATATATATATATATATATATATATATATATAGATATATATATATATATATTATATATATATATATATATATAAGAAACCCCCTCTTTTTATTAATCAAGGCTCAAAAGTTGAAGCCTTACACGTATACAAGAAGCAAGTATACCACAAAAGGAAAGACAGGGGAAAGGGGCGGGCGTAGCCGCCAAACTAAGGGATGTACGGTTGCCCGACTGCCGGGGACCTGTGGGAGCAGAGTGAGCTCCTTTTGCGACATTGCCGGTGGATTTCTCGGATTAGCTGGTCGGCAGAATATTGGTGCCCATCGTATCTCGCTTTGTTGCAATTTTTCCATATTGCCCAGGTAGGCCGCTGCTGCAATGATCTGGTGTCCGTGGGAAGCGGCTCTCCAGTGGGCCAGAAGATCGATAAAGCGTCCGTCTCCTGGAGAGGTGTTGTAATTGTGGTTGAGGGTGCTCCAGATTTTGTCAGGGAGGCTTTCCTCCCGGAATATGTGGTCGATAGTTTCCTGCTGGCGCTCGTGCAGCAATTACAAGGGTATCGTCGGTAGGCAGTTTCTTTGTCGTGACTCTCCACAGAAGGAAGGACCATTTCAAAGGAATACAAGAGTGCCAATAACGCTTGATGAAAAAGTCTGGTCCGGTATCTTGGATCGTGAGTCTCGCCGAACGCACGGAGAAGGTTCCGGAAGCTGCTGGCGACCACCTCAATTGGTCTTCGTCGGGCCCAATGATAAGTCCGAGCTGACGGATGCTGTCGACTGTTTCGTTGCCTGACCAATCTCGAATCTTGTCCCAATTCCAAACGTTATTGGAGGGGATCCAAAGGTCTTTGATCTTACTGTTTCTGGAGGGCTCGGTAATGTTCGGGATAAGGCTGTCACCTATCCACCTTTCAAGAAAGGGGTTGGCCTCGCCTGAACCAAGTTGGAGTCTGATCGCGGGCTCTGCCAAGTCTCGACCACGTAAAATATGACGCCAAGCCGCAGAAGATCTGCTTTTAGCTGTGGCCGTCGCCGGGTGGATGTGTTTGAAGTACCTGGCCTTCATAAACTTGGTCCACAGGTTATAGCTTGTGCGTAATTTCTACCACAGTTTATCGAGAAAGCTTTGACGATGTGGTCGAGTTTGGTGAAGCCAAGCCCGCTGTTCTCTATCAGGGTGGCCATAGAATCCCAGCTGGCCCAGTGGTGTTTGTCTTGCCCTTGTTGTGCCCCCAGAAGAAGTTACAAAAGATCTTCTCAATCGACACGATAACCTTCCTGGTCGGGGAGCAGGCCGCTAGGGTATGGATAGGGACGGAGTTGAGCACATGTTTGATAAGGATAATTTTGCCTCCTGGGGATAGGGTTGCATTATGCCATCCTTCGATCTTGTTCCTGATTTTGGTGATCAGGTTCTCGAAGATGCTGGCGTTAGATTTCCCGTACACGAGAGGGCAGCCGAGATAGTGAAGGGAGGATGTGCCACCGCCATGGAGGTTAGGTTGGTGAGTCTGGTCGCATTCTCGATTTTGATGCTGTAGTGGGCGTAGATGACGCTCTTGGAAGGTTGATCTTCTGGCCTGAGCATCTGGAGTACCGCTCCAGGGTGTTGTGAACCACCTCCATCGATCCAATGTCCCCGGATAAGATGAGTAGATCGTCGGCAAAAGCCAAGGGGTGATGGTGGGGCATCCGCTAGCTGTATGGTAATACTGGAAGTTAGGGGTATTGACCATGTTGTTGAGGTTTCTGCTCAGGGCGTCGGCTACAATGATGAAGACCGTGGACGATAGGGGGTTTTCCTGTCTCACACCTCGGTTGGATTTGAAAAAACCTTCAGATTGGCCGTTGATAATTGTGGAGAACCAAGAGTTGCTGATGGATCTCCACACAATGTTGGTCCAATTCTCAGAGAATCCGAAGGCCCTGAAGACCCATATCATGAATTGCCAATCAAGTCTGTCGTATATTTTTCCATGTCGACTTTGATGGCGATGTTGCCCCCTCTGGCTAGAAATTTCATGCATGTGATAAGTTCTTGGGCCAGCATGATGTTGTCTTGGATGTTCCTACCGCGAACAAATCCGCTTTGCTCATCCGAGATGATTTTGGGGAGAGAATCTATCATTCTCGTAGCGATGATCTTGGAGATGATTTGTTGGTGAATGTGCAAAGACTGATGGTCTGAAATCATGGAAGGAGTTGGGGTTTTTTTTTTCGGGATGAGGATGAGATTGGCGCTGGAGATGGCTTTGGGGTACGGGGCTCCTTCAAGGAAGGCGATAGCCGCTTCGGTGATGTCCTGCTTGATAATGTCCCAGCAAGTGCGAAAGAAGGTGTCGGAGAAGCCATCTGGGCCGGGAGCACTATGCGCGTTCAAGGCCCACACCGCATCTTTAACTTTCTGTTCGGACAGAGGGCGATCTAGCAGAGCATTGTCGGAGTCGGTAATGATGGTGGGGATTTGGCCAAGGAAGGAGGTGTCTTTGTGGACCGTCCTTGGCGAATAGTTTGGTGTAGAATTCGGTGGCCGCCTCTTGGATCCGTTTTGGTCTGATCTGATGATGCCTTGCTCATCCGCGATATGGTGAATCGATAGTTTGTTTCTTTTGCCGTTGACGCAGGCGTGGAAGTATTTGGAGTTTCTGTCCCCGTCGCTGTTCTATTCAGCTGGCTTTCTGCTTCCAGAACTCGGTCTCGACTTTGAGCCTGAATTTGAGCATGGCCTTAGTGAGATTCAAGGCTCCTTGCCGCGAGAGATCGGTCGGAAAGGAATAACGCTTCGCTCGAGTGACGTCGTCCTCTGCGACGCGGATGGCTTGGAAAATGTCCCCGTAAGCTTGTTTGCTCCAGTTGGAAAGAGCTTTTCTGGTAGCTTTGAGCTTGATGCTGACCCGATTGAGAGGATTGGGGGAGTCCTAACTGTTCCCCGTCTGCCGATGCTCAAGAATTACGGGTAATCGGTCCAAAAGTCGAAGAATTAGAAGTTCTTTTGGATGGGTGAGATTTGTTTTTAATTTCCACTAGGATGGGGGCATGGTCTGATTCTGTAGAGTTGAGGTGGGACAGGGTAGAGCTTATCCTCATTCCGTGCCAGCAAGCGTTGGTGAGAGCTGTGTCCAGACGGAAGTATTGACGACGGTCTCCGTCCTGTATGTTACACCATGTGAATTCGTTGCCTTTGAACTGGAGGGGAGTGAGGTGGGAGTTGAAGATGAAGTTGTTGAAGTCTTGCATGGCTGATAGTGGTGTGGGACGGCCACCAATCTTCTCTTCTCTGCAGGTGATACATTGAAGTCCCCTATGCACAGCCAGGGTATGTTGGTGTTATGGAGATAGGTGTCGAGGAGGTCGTTCCAGAGGAGTTTTTGTTCAGCGATGACGCAGCTACCGTGGACCGCTGAAAGGATTGCCCGCTCCGGAAGGGTAGGGTGAGTGATCCGCAGGAGAGAGCTTGATGGGTGTCCTGAATGATATCGAGTTTAACATCCTTCGATCCGATGATCCAGTCGTGTCTGCCAGCAATAGCCGTGGGGAGGCCCAGAGCCAACTGAGTAGATTTCAGGCAATTGGGGGGATTTTGGGTTCAATGATGATGAAGATGTCAATCTTGTGAATTTCTGCAGACTGGAAATTCTCCTTAATGTCGGTTTATTTGCCAGACCTCGAACGTTCCAAGATATGATGTTAAGCATTTAAGAGATTGTGGGGGTTTTTTGTTCTGCCTTGCGACGGATCTGGTTGGATGGTGACGGTTTTGTCGATGCCTGATTTGCTCCGTTGGAGTTGGCTGGGTTTGCTTTCGCTGTTGAGGGTGGATTGTGTTTGTGGCGCTCGTACGCACCGTAGGGGGGCCTATCGGATTGCCAGCTGAGTCGACTGCCATGTCCTCCGATGGAATGGCTAGGGAGTCGAGGGATTCGTGCGCACTCTCGATCGACAGTTGTTGTAGGGGGGCTCCTGCGGCGAAGACTTGGAGCTCTCCTCACTTGGTCAGGGTCGAGGATAGCTAGGGCGTCTTCGACTTGGGTTGCATTGGGGAATTGATGAGTATCATGGAGGGGGCATGGGCTAGGGGGTCACCCTCCTGGGTGAGGTGAGTTGTTGGTTATCTGCTTTGCCTGATTCGGTGGGTCCTCCGCTCGAGAGGAGCGGGGGGCGGAGGCGGCCGTGGTTCGGAGTACTTGATCCTTCTTGAAGGGTCTGACTCCGGATCCTCTGAGTCAAGAATGGCGAATTGGTTGGAGATCTCTATGTGTTGGGGATGAAAGGGATCAGGGCCCTGCTCGTGTTCGCTGGAGTCTGGCTCTCCGTTGCTGGAATTGAATCGAATGTGAGAGTTCGGAGGGAAGAATGGGCGATTGGGGTTGCTTCCCCTTCGATATGTCGCTGTCTGACTAGAAGGCTTCTTTTTAAGCTCCGGATGCAGGCGATGACAGTGCTTGGGTAGGTGTCCTCTAAGGTGGCAGTGGTTGCAGAACAATATGTGGTTTGTCGTAGAGGATTTATTGGGTGTGGGTGTGGTGCCTATCGATTGTGATGAAGTTGGGTAGTTTGATGAGAGATCTAGTTCAACACAGATTTTAGCGTAGGGCTTTGGTGAGGTTCTTGTCTCGGGCGCCGAGCCACGTACGTCCCAAAGGAGTTGGCGATACGTTTTAGCGCCGCAGGGACGAAGCAGATGAGAGGAAGTTAGGGAGGTAACCCAAGCTGCCAGTTGTTGAGTCGACTTTGGAGTTGAAGTCAGGAGACCAATTGATAATCTTCATCTGGTGAGTGTCGATCTTTAAGTTCCTTTGGACACACTGTTGTGATCGCGATCTGAGGATAGATGTAGGGAGATGTGTCTGGGGTCGAGGGGCGCACACGGTAGGGCGTGAGATTCCATGTGGCGATCGCTTCTGCACTCTGGGAAGTTTTGGACACCCGAGGAAAATTTAAGGATGAAGGTGTGTGGAAAGGCAGTAGTATAGCGATGTCAGTTCCATGTCGGAGAACGGAATAACGGGGGTGGAGGACTCATGAGCATAATCGATGTCCGGCACTTGACGTCGGGGAGGATAATACCCTTTGGGGATGAGGTCCGAACGAAGCATGGTGGCGTAGGAGGGTGGGGTCGGTCCGGAGGGAGCGGGATCTGGAGGGACGAGCGGGGGGGGAGGGCCGGGTAGAGGGATAGAAGCCCCGAGGACGGGGGAGGGGTGGGGGGGGGAGCAGGGGCGTGCCCCCTAGGGGCACAGGGAGCCACTGGGGAAGGAGGGAGGTTGCCTGAGAGGACGGGATCGGGGATGGAGGGCGGGGGCCCAGGGGCGAAGGAGCCGCCGATGGGGGATGGGGGCTAGGGGGGAATGCCAGGAGGGGGAGGCGGTGGTTGAGAAGTGCGCGGAGGCGGGCAAGGGGGGCGGGCTTACCGGGGAGGGGGGATCCCGGGTGGCGAGGGGAGCGGAAGGTGGCGGCAGGAAGGCGCGGCGGAACGGGGGGTAGGTGTGCTAAAGGGGTAGAAAGGTGGGGGATTGATGAGGGGTGGAACAGGTTGGCTGAGAGGGGTGGGGTGGTGGAGCCAAGGGTGGGGCGTAGAAGCGCTGGAGCGGCAGGTGGATGAGGGAAGATTGCGCATGGGTATGCGGAGGAGGGGTGAATGGATTGAGCCTGAGGGGTGGGGGGATTGGATTGCGCGTGGAGGAGGGTGGATTGCGCTTGTATGGGCGG
>JANAVB010016797.1:4159484-4287255 GCA_029216955.1 Iris pallida | reverse complement strand
GAAGGGGAGGAGGCTGTCGGTATACAGCCAGCACAGTGGCTCTACGAGAAGGAGTGACAGATCGTTGACCATCTACGAGATACTCACTGAATGAGTAGTGCTATTGACTGACGGGGGAGAGCCCGAGATTTTGCAGAGGCTATGGAAGACGAATACAGGCAGGAGTGGATGGAGGCTATGCAGAGGAGATGAGTTCCTTGTACACCAATTCCACTTATGATCTAGTGCGATTGCCAAAGGGCAAATTTGAAGAATCGATGGGTGTTCAGAGTGAGCAGACAGGATGCGCGCGACCTCGATACAAAGCGAGGCTGGTAGTCAAAGGCACGGTCAGCGAAAAGGCATGGATTATGATGAGATCTTTCGCCTGTCGTCAAGCATTCGTCTATCGGGTGGTGCTAGCATTAGCAGCCAGTCTCGACTTGGAGGTCGAGCAGATGGATGTGGAAGACGCATTCCTCTACGGTAATCTTGAGGAGAGATGTACATGGAGCCCAGAGGGATTCTGTGAGAAGGGCAAGTCACATTTGGTCTGCCGGTTGAGAAAGAGCTTGTATGGTCTGAAGCAGGCTCTGAGGCAGTGGTACAGGAAGTTCGAGTCATTTATAGGGGAGCATGGTTATGCACGGACGACGTCGGACCACTGGTATTTGTGAGGTATTTTGCGATGATGATTTCATCATTTTATTGCTCTATGTTGATGATATGCTATAGTGGGTCGGAATGCCACTAGGATAGCGGAGCGGAAGCGCCAACTGGGTGTGGCCTTCTCTATGAAGGATTTGGGCAGCGAAGACTATTCTTGGAATGGAGAGCAGCAGGAGAGAGAGTCCAAGCTGCTACACTTGTCCCAAACGAAGTATATTTACCGGGTACTTCAGCGTTTCGGGATGGACTTCGAAGAAAGTGAATTCCCCTCTTGCGGCACACTTTAAGCTCACTGAGGAGCAGTGTCCATCTACCGAGGACGAAAAGGAAGATATGGAGCGGGTTCCATATGCCTCAGTGTGGGAAGCCTGATGCATGCCATGGTGTGTATGAGGCCAGATATTGCTCATACAGTTGGTACGGTTAGCAGGTATCTTTCAAATCCTGGAAGGTACATTGGAGTGCGGTCAAGTGGATTCTACGATATCTTCAGGGCACTGCTGTTGGACTTTCCTTTGGTGGTGACGAGCCGAAGCTGGTTGGGTATACGATGCTGATATGGCTGGAGATGTAGATACGAGGCGATCGACTTCGGGCTACGTGATGATGTTTGCGAGAGGAGCGGTGTCGTGGCAGTCGCGGTTGCAGAAGTGTGTTGCCTTGTCGACGACAGAGGCAGAGTACAATGCGCAACAGAGGCTTGCAAGGAGCTGTTTGGATGAAGAGCTGTTGCAGGAAATGGAACTGAAAGAGTATACTTTGCTTTACGACAGTTAGAGTGCTATCACCTTGTAAAGAATGAGACGTTTCATAGCCGGTCCAAGCACATCGAGACTCGGTATCATGGATACGGGATGTGGTTGAGAAGAAGAATGTGGAGCTTGAGAAGGTTCATACAGATGACAATGGAGCTGATATGTTCACGAAGATTCTACCAAGGGGAAGTTGAGTATTGCAGGCAATCGTCGGGATGACGACATTCTCCCATAGTTGTGAAAGGGGAGATTGTTGGAGTGGATAGGGTTTCCAACCTATGTGGAGAAGACCCCGGAGTGCGACGAGCGCCGTTGTGTTGAAGAGCTCGAGAAGGAAGCGGGGGCTGCTGATGGAGCTGCAGGGAGCTGCTGGATGCACGGGAGCCGAGTTCGGGCCGAACTCTGCCCCAGTCAGAGTTTTGGCCGAACTCTACCTCTCCATTCCAGAATGTGGTCGGCCAGTGCTGTTTGCCCCACAGAGTTTGGCCGACTCTGTGTCGTCGGGGATGCAGGAATTTGGGTGACTTTTCACCACTGGATCTAATCCAACGGTCCAGGTTAGTTGCGGGATTGGGGAGTTAAGTTGAGTTTTTCTCAACCCTAATTCATAACACAACATAACACAACTTGGAGAGAGGAAGGAGGCAAGAGTGCCATTGCAACTTCGGAGAAGAAGACGGAAGATGAGGTCGCTATTCGAAGGAGATCGTGTTCGGGTAATCTCTACGCGTCGTTCTCGCTCTTCGTAGCCTTGTAATCATTGTTCTTATTTCTGAGTGTTGTGGGGATCCGATTTGGATCGGGAGGAGTTGTAGAGGGTGTAATTCTTCTATTCCATTAGTGGAGGCTTCTCAGGGTTGGACTCTAATCGTCCCATGTTTTTTTTCCGCAAGGGTTTTCCACGTTAAAAATTCTCTGTGTCTGCGTGGATTGTTTGTGTGGTTGTTTTTGGGTTCGTGTTTGTATTGCTCGGTCCTCTCGCAGGTACTCTCCGGTTTGGGGAAAGGTTTCGCGCTTCTTTCCCAATACGGAGGCGGGCGGCAGGGCTGTGGAGGAACTGCGTGTTGGCATAATGCGGCTTGGTTTTCTAGGTTGTGCTACACACCATGCTGATATATATATATATATATATATATAAATATATATATATATATATATCTATATATATATATATAGTTAGGTAAAGAGATTGGGCCGGGTTGGTCGTGTGGGTGTTGGTGACTGGCGTGACTCGACCATATATGGATTAATTATTATTTGGCTCGACAAAGATTTACTCTTTCTATAAGGAAATACGTGAGAGATTGAAAACTTGAATCCAAATTATCGTAATATTGAGTGAGGAGCAATATTGAATAAGCATGATGATATTAAGTAATTGCACTTAATGCTACAATAAAACCATCGTGGCAATCCTGAAAGTGTTAGTGATGATAATACTACATTTCTCTTAATAAGTTACTACAAATGTTAGCAATGATAGCCTCGACTAATAAAGCAAAAGCAAAACTTTTTTTATATATATAAAGAAATAATCATAAATTATTATTCACCATGTATCAGCAAAAATTACCTTCAACACAAAATAAATAAATAAAAAGTAAAATTCGAAAGGAGGAGTTACAGGGCCGGTTCTACAGTGGATAACTCTTGCCCGACAATATGGCAAGGGTCGTGGGCTTCCACGAGCTGCTCACGTGGAGCACGAGTCCACTTATGGAGATAGGGGGAGGTGGAGCTGGTGCCCAAGTGCTTGAAGGAGGTGATGGGGGTGATCTCAAGGGGAACAATGTCGGCGCAAAGGGTGGTGGAGGTGGGGGGGTAAAGAGGCTGCCGGATATTAACACGTCAACGTGTGGAACGTCCGGCTCTGCCTGGGAGATGTTGTCTGATTCGGGGCATACGTGATCAGAGGTGTGCTCACAAGGGCTCTCGGGGGAGTTATCGATGTCAAGTATGCCAAAAGTTCGTGAGGGTAATGGTGGAGGGATTGAAGGGAACGATGTCGGAGTCAGACGTGGAAAGGGATCTAGTGCTTTGCTGAGGATGGGTTCCTGTGGGCCGAGGGGGGGTTGGAGGCAAGTCAGGCGAGGTAATGCGGGGGGTGATGGACACAACCTAGTAGCGGGGTTTGCGGGGGTCCAGGCTTCTTGAGATCGGGGTGAGCCTGGAAGCAACGCTGCAAGGAATGACCGCTCATCTGGCAATGTTGGCAATAAATAATGTTGTTTTCATACACCAGTATTTGTCTGATCGTCTGATCTCTGAGCTCTATCTCAATCATTTTGGGGGGGTTCATTGGCGAGATCGAGCTCAACACAAATCTTCGCATAGTTGCATTTTGAAAGGTTGCGTATTTCTTCCGCGATGGCAACCAGGGACCCGAAGGAACTGGCTATACGCTTGAGAGCAGCTGCGGGGAAGCACACCAGGGGGAGGTTGGGGAGGGTGACCCATGGGGATATGATAGACGAATCCACAACGGGGTTGAATTTGGGTGACCATTGATGATTTTAGCAGTCTGTGAGTCAATTCTGGTGGGGCCTTGGCCCAAACCATGATGCAGTCCTGGTCGGAGGACAGGTGCAGGAACATGTGCTTGGGATCGAGAGGGGCGACCCGGTAGGCGACCAAGAGACCCAAACAGCGACAGCCTCCTTCACCTTAGCTATCTTCGGACAACCGGAGCCAAACTTTAGGACAAAATTCTTGTGAAAGGTGGAGGATAGGGAAGAAATATCTGCGTCGGAGAAGGGAATACGGATTGGGTATCCGTCATATGGTGGTGCAAAAATAATTTCACGAAGAACGATCTCCGCGAATGAAGGGGAAAGGACCTTCATGCGGGTGGACAGCAGGTGTCAGTAGCGTTCGAGATGACAGGCCTGCCAGCAAAGGGGTTAAGGAGTCCCAACGCGGGGGAGACCAGAACTGAGGGAGGGGGCAGGCCCACAAAGTGGGAGCCACCTGGCTCACGGAAGCCCGTATCAGGGAGGGAGGCAGGCCCACACCGTTGGAGCCTCCGAACATGCGTAAGCCCGCGACAGCGGGAGAGGACTGACCCACCACGTGGGGGCCTCCGTGCTGGGATACCGCATAAGGGGGAAGGACTACGCAACCCGCAATAGAGGGAGATGGCTGGCCCACAACGTGGAAGCTACCCGGGCTCGCTAAAGCCCGCAACAAAGGATGAGGGCTGGCCCATACCATGGGAGCCGCCAAGCTCGCGTAAGCCCGCAACAGCGGGAACAGGCTGACCCACAACGTGGGAGCCTACACACGGACCCACCACTGAAGGAGCAAAGGCTACGCAAGCCCCAAGGTGCGTAACCGCGGGAGGGGAACAGGTTACGCTAGCAACCCCATGCGTAGAGCTAAGCACGAGGAGGGATGCTGGCTTAGGCTCCGAGGGGGGAGCCAGGAGCTACGCGTGGGGAGGGAGCGAAGCCAGCTGGTGCCTCAGGGGGCGTATGGCAGGGAAGGCACAGAGCCCCGAGCCCGCTCGGCTAGGGAACCGAGGGTGGGAAGGAAGGTCCCAGACGGACCGACGCGGGGACCGAGGCAGCCCTCGGGGAAGAGCTCGCCGCTCCATGCTTGACCGCGACCGTGGGTGGCCAAGACAAGTCGAGGGGCACCGTCGGAGCGGGTCCTGAAGTCGAAGCAGGAGGGAGCTCGCCGAGGCTGGGGGAGGACGTCCCCCCCGACCAACGAGGGAGAGTTGGTCGGGGGTCCAGGCAGGGAACGTCGGGAACGCCGAAGGGGGGCGACGATGAGGGAGGGGAGGGAGGACGACGGGAGGGAGCACGGAGCAGGAACGGACAGAGAACGGTGAGGGGGGCGATGACGAGGAAGGTAGGGGTGCGCGCTGGAGACGGAGGAGGCGGAGCTCTTCCGGGGAAGACAGCGAGGGGGGGCGTTTTGGCTGGGGAGAGTGCGAGCACAGCGGGCATCCGCCCGACGAAGGCGCTAGGGGTGAGGGGGCGGGGAAAGGGGAGGAGGGTGGCGGAACGGGGTGGGGGAGAGAGGGCTAGGCGGGGCGACAGGCAGAACAAGCTGCCATGGGCGGCCGGGAGGACATGCCGGAGAGGACTCCTCAAGCACTGAAGAATCGCCAGGAAGATGGAAATATATATATATATATATATATATATATATATATATATATATATATATATATATATATATATATATATATATATATATATATATATATATATATATGTATATATGTAGGAAGCGGATCAAAAGCCCCCCTTAGAAAACCCCCTAAAAACTCCCCTCACTCTAATCCGTAATTTAATGTTAATATTAATGTTAATATTAATGTTAATATTAACATTAAATACTAAAATTAACTTTAAACTTAACATTAAAATTAATATTAACATTAACATTAATATTAACATTAACATTAACATTAACATTAACATTATATAAAAGAAAAATAAAAAATATTAATATTAACATTAACATTAATATTAATATTAACATTATCATTAATATTAACATTAATATTACGAATTATAGTGAGGGGGGTTTTTAGGGGGTTTTCTAAGGGGGGCTTTTGATCCGCTCCCATATATATATATATATATATATATATATATATATATATATATATATATATATATATATATATATATATTATATATATATATATATATATATATATATATATATATATATATATATATATATGTGTGTGTGTGTGTGTGTGTGTGTATGTGTGTGTGTGTGTGTATATATATATATATATAGAGAGAGAGAGAGAGATAAAAGTAGGCAATATATATTAGTTGTGTGTGTGAACATGAAATGTGTGTATGTGTGTGTGTGTGTGTGTGTGTGTGTGTGTGTGAACAGAGATGTATGGAAAGGGGGGTGTTTAACATGTTAACAGTGAATCAATCTATAGCTAACACATTATTTATATATATATATATATATATATATATATATATATATATATATATATGACATATCTATATTTATAAAGAGAGTAGAGTGTGTGTGTGTGTGTGTGTGTGATACATGTGACGTGTTTGTGTGTGGGTTGGGTGTACACGCATAGCAGTAAAGGGGTTAACTCTGTAAACAGCAAAGGGTTAATGTTTAGCTAACAGTGAACAATAAACATATTGCTAACTAATTCACATTCATATATATATATATATATATATATATATATATATATATATATATATATATATATATATATATATATATATATATTAAGAAACCCCCTCTTTTTATTAATCAAGGCTCAAAAAGTTGAAGCCTTACACGTATACAAGAAGCAAGTATACCACAAAAGGAAAGACAGGGGAAAGGGGCGGGCGTAGCCGCCAAACTAAGGGATGTACGGTTGCCCGACTGCCGGGGACCTGTGGGAGCAGAGTGAGCTCCTTTTGCGACATTGCCGGTGGATTTCTCGGATTAGCTGGTCGGCAGAATATTGGTGCCCATCGTATCTCGCTTTGTTGCAATTTTTCCATATTGCCCAGGTAGCGGCCGCTGCAATGATCTGGTGTCCGTGGGAAGCGGCTCTCCAGTGGGCCAGAAGATCGATAAAGCGTCCGTCTCCTGGAGAGGTGTTGTAATTGTGGTTGAGGGTGCTCCAGATTTTGTCAGGGAGGCTTTCCTCCCGGAATATGTGGTCGATAGTTTCCTGCTGGCGCTCGGTGCAGCAATTACAAGGGTATCGTCGGTAGGCAGTTTCTTTGTCGTGACTCTCCACAGAAGGAAGGACCATTTCAAAGGAATACAAGAGTGCCAATAACGCTTGATGAAAAAGTCTGGTCCGGTATCTTGGATCGTGAGTCTCGCCGAACGCACGGAGAAGGTTCCGGAAGCTGCTGGCGACCACCTCAATTGGTCTTCGTCGGGCCCAATGATAAGTCCGAGCTGACGGATGCTGTCGACTGTTTCGTTGCCTGACCAATCTCGAATCTTGTCCCAATTCCAAACGTTATTGGAGGGGATCCAAAGGTCTTTGATCTTACTGTTTCTGGAGGGCTCGGTAATGTTCGGGATAAGGCTGTCACCTATCCACCTTTCAAGAAAGGGGTTGGCCTCGCCTGAACCAAGTTGGAGTCTGATCGCGGGCTCTGCCAAGTCTCGACCACGTAAAATATGACGCCAAGCCGCAGAAGATCTGCTTTTAGCTGTGGCCGTCGCCGGGTGGATGTGTTTGAAGTACCTGGCCTTCATAAACTTGGTCCACAGGTTATAGCTTGTGCGTAATTTCTACCACAGTTTTATCGAGAAAGCTTTGACGATGTGGTCGAGTTTGGTGAAGCCAAGCCCGCTGTTCTCTATCAGGGTGGCCATAGAATCCCAGCTGGCCCAGTGGTGTTTGTCTTGCCCCTTGTTGTGCCCCCAGAAGAAGTTACAAAAGATCTTCTCAATCGACACGATAACCTTCCTGGTCGGGGAGCAGGCCGCTAGGGTATGGATAGGGACGGAGTTGAGCACATGTTTGATAAGGATAATTTTGCCTCCTGGGGATAGGGTTGCATTATGCCATCCTTCGATCTTGTTCCTGATTTTGGTGATCAGGTTCTCGAAGATGCTGGCGTTAGATTTCCCGTACACGAGAGGGCAGCCGAGATAGTTGAAGGGAGGATGTGCCACCGCCATGGAGGTTAGGTTGGTGAGTCTGGTCGCATTCTCGATTTTGATGCTGTAGTGGGCGTAGATGACGCTCTTGGAAAGGTTGATCTTCTGGCCTGAGCATCTGGAGTACCGCTCCAGGGTGTTGTGAACCACCTCCATCGATCCAATGTCCCCGGATAAGAAGATGAGTAGATCGTCGGCAAAAGCCAAGTGGGTGATGGTGGGGCATCCGCTAGCTGTATGGTAATACTGGAAGTTAGGGGTATTGACCATGTTGTTGAGGTTTCTGCTCAGGGCGTCGGCTACAATGATGAAGACCGTGGACGATAGGGGGTTTTCCTGTCTCACACCTCGGTTGGATTTGAAAAAACCTTCAGATTGGCCGTTGATAATTGTGGAGAACCAAGAGTTGCTGATGGATCTCCACACAATGTTGGTCCAATTCTCAGAGAATCCGAAGGCCCTGAAGACCCATATCATGAATTGCCAATCAAGTCTGTCGTATACTTTTTCCATGTCGACTTTGATGGCGATGTTGCCCCCTCTGGCTAGAAATTTCATGCATGTGATAAGTTCTTGGGCCAGCATGATGTTGTCTTGGATGTTCCTACCGCGAACAAATCCGCTTTGCTCATCCGAGATGATTTTGGGGAGAGAATCTATCATTCTCGTAGCGATGATCTTGGAGATGATTTTGTTGGTGAATGTGCAAAGACTGATGGGTCTGAAATCATGGAAGGAGTTGGGGTTTTCTTTTTTCGGGATGAGGATGAGATTGGCGCTGGAGATGGCTTTGGGGTACGGGGCTCCTTCAAGGAAGGCGATAGCCGCTTCGGTGATGTCCTGCTTGATAATGTCCCAGCAAGTGCGAAAGAAGGTGTCGGAGAAGCCATCTGGGCCGGGAGCACTATGCGCGTTCAAGGCCCACACCGCATCTTTAACTTCTGTTCGGACAGAGGGCGATCTAGCAGAGCATTGTCGGAGTCGGTAATGATGGTGGGGATTTGGCCAAGGAAGGAGGTGTCTTTGTGGACCGTCTCCTTGGCGAATAGTTTGGTGTAGAATTCGGTGGCCGCCTCTTGGATCCGTTTTTGGTCTGATCTGATGATGCCTTGCTCATCCGCGATATGGTGAATCGATAGTTTGTTTCTTTTGCCGTTGACGCAGGCGTGGAAGTATTTGGAGTTTCTGTCCCCGTCGCTGTTCTATTTCAGTCTGGCTTTCTGCTTCCAGAACTCGGTCTCGACTTTGAGCCTGAATTTGAGCATGGCCTTAGTGAGATTCAAGGCTCTCCTTGCCGCGAGAGATCGGTCGGAAAGGAATAACGCTTCAGCTCGAGTGACGTCGTCCTCTGCGACGCGGATGGCTTGGAAAATGTCCCCGTAAGCTTGTTTGCTCCAGTTGGAAAGAGCTTTTCTGGTAGCTTTGAGCTTGATGCTGACCCGATTGAGAGGATTGGGGGAGTCCTAACTGTTCCACGCTTCTGCCACGATGCTCAAGAATTACGGGTAATCGGTCCAAAAGTCGAAGAATTAGAAGTTCTTTTTGGATGGGTGAGATTTGTTTTTAATTTCCACTAGGATGGGGGCATGGTCTGATTCTGTAGAGTTGAGGTGGGACAGGGTAGAGCTTATCCTCATTCCGTGCCAGCAAGCGTTGGTGAGAGCTGTGTCCAGACGGAAGTATTGACGACGGTCTCCGTCCTGTATGTTACACCATGTGAATTCGTTGCCTTTGAACTGGAGGGGAGTGAGGTGGGAGTTGAAGATGAAGTTGTTGAAGTCTTGCATGGCTGATAGTGGTGTGGGACGGCCACCAATCTTCTCTTCTCTGCAGGTGATTACATTGAAGTCCCCTATGCACAGCCAGGGTATGTTGGTGTTATGGAGATAGGTGTCGAGGAGGTCGTTCCAGAGGAGTTTTTGTTCAGCGATGACGCAGCTACCGTGGACCGCTGAAAGGATTGCCCGCTCCGGAAGGGTAGGGTGAGTGATCCAGCAGGAGAGAGCTTGATGGGTGTCCTGAATGATATCGAGTTTAACATCCTTCGATCCGATGATCCAGATGTCGTGTCTGCCAGCAATAGCCGTGGGGAGGCCCAGAGCCAACTGAGTAGATTTCAGGCAATTGGAGGGGATTTTGGGTTCAATGATGATGAAGATGTCAATCTTGTGAATTTTCTGCAGACTGGAAATTCTCCTTAATGTCGGTTTATTTGCCAGACCTCGAACGTTCCAAGATATGATGTTAAGCATTTAAGAGATTGTGGGGGTGTTTTTTGTTCTGCCTTGCGACGGATCTGGTTAGGATGGTGACGGTTTTGTCGATGCCTGATTTGCTCCGTTGGGAGTTGGCTGGGTTTGCTTTCGCTGTTGAGGGTGGATTGTGTTTGTGGCGCTCGTACGCACCGTAGGCGGGGCCTATCGGATTGCCAGCTGAGTCGACTGCCATGTCCTCCGATGGAATGGCTAGGGAGTCGAGGGATTCGTGCGCACTCTCGATCGACAGTTGTTGTAGGGGGGCTCCTGCGGCGAAGACTTGGAGACCTCTCCTCACTTGGTCAGGGTCGAGGATAGCTAGGGCGTCTTCGACTTGGGTTGCATTGGGGAATTGATGAGTATCATGGGAGGGGGCATGGGCTAGGGGGTCACCCTCCTGGGTGACGGTGAGTTGTTGGTTATCTGCTTTGCCTGATTCGGTGGTGTCCTCCGCTCGAGAGGAGCTGGGGGCGGAGGCGGCCGGTGGTTCGGAAGTACTTGATCCTTCTTGAAGGTTGTCTGACTCCGGATCCTCTGAGTCAAGAATGGCGAATTGGTTGGAGATCTCTATGTGTTGGGGGATGAAAGGGATCAGGGCCCTGCTCGGTGGTTCGCTGGAGTCTGGCTCTCCGTTGCTGGAATTGAATCGAATGTGAGAGTTCGGGAGAGGAAGAATGGGCGATTGGGGTTGCTTCCCCTTCGATATGTCGCTGTCTGACCTAGAAGGCTTCTTTTTAAGCTCCGGATGCAGGCGATGACAGTGCTTGGGTAGGTGTCCTCTAAGGTGGCAGTGGTTGCAGAACAATATGTGGTTGTCGTAGAGGATTTATTGGGTGTGGGTGTGGTTGCCTAGCTCGATTGTGATGAAGTTGGGTAGTTCTGATGAGAGATCTAGTTCAACACAGATTTTAGCGTAGTGGGCTTTGGTGAGGTTGCTTGTCTCGGGCGCCGAAGCCACGTACGTCCCAAAGGAGTTGGCGATACGTTTTAGCGCCGCAGGGACGAAGCAGATGAGAGGAAGGTTAGGGAGGGTAACCCAAGCTGCCACCGTTGTTGAGTCGACTTTGGAGTTGAAGTCAGGAGACCAATTGATAATCTTCATCTGGTGAGTGTCGATCTTTAAGTTCCTTTGGACCACACTGTCCTGTGATCGCGATCTGAGGATAGATGTAGGAGGATGTGTCTGGGGTCGAGGGGCGCCACACGGTAGTCGGACGTGAGATTCCATGTGGCGATCGCTTCCTGCACTCTGGGAAGTTTTGGACACCCGGAGGAAAATTTAAGGATGAAGGTGTGTGGAAAGGCAGTAGATAGCGATGTCAGTTCCATGTCGGAGAACGGAATAACGGGGGTGGAGGACTCATGAGCATAATCGATGTCCGGCAGCTTGACGTCGGGGAGGATAATACCCTTTGAGGGGATGAGGTCCGAACGAAGCATGGTGGCGTAGGAGGGTGGGGTCGGTCCGGAGGGAGCGGGATCTGGAGGGACGGAGCGGGGGGGGAGGGCCGGGTAGAGGGATAGAAGCCCCGAGGACGGGGGGAGGGGTGGGGGGGAGGGAGCAGGGGCGTGCCCCCCTAGGGGCACCAGGGAAGCCACTGGGGAAGGAGGGAGGTTGCCTGAGAGGACGGGATCGGGGATGGAGGGCGGGGGCCCAGGGGCGAAGGGAGCCGCCGATGGGGGGATGGCGGGCTAGGGGGGGAATGCCAGGGAGGGGGAGGCGGTGGTTGAGAAGTGCGCCGGAGGCGGGCAAGGGGGGCGGGATTACCGGGGGAGGGGGGATCCCGGGTGGCGAGGGATGTAGCGGAAGGTGGCGGCAGGAAGGCGCTGCGGGAACCGGGGGGTAGGTGTGCTAAAGGGGGTAGAAAGGTGGGGGATTGATGAGGGGGTGGAACAGGTTGGCTGGAGAGGGGTGGGGTGGTGGAGCCAAGGGTGGGGCGTAGAAGCGCTGGAGCGGCAGGTGGATGAGGGAAAGATTGCGCATGGGTATGCGGGAGGAGGGGTGAATGGATTGAGCCTGAGGGGGTAGGGGGGATTGGATTGCGCGTGGAGGGGAGGGTGGATTGCGCTTGTATGGGCGGAATAAGGGGTGAATGGATAGCGCCTGATGGGGTAGGTGGAGGGGACTGCACAAACGGGTGAAGACCACCAAAGGTCTGCGCAAACCATAGCTGCAGCTCCACAAGGGAGGACACTAGCGCCTGGAGATGCACAACAGAGGAGGAGAGATCATCTTGCGCAACTGAGGGAGCTGGCTCCGCACAAGAGAGAGGGGGCACCTCGAAGAGCGCGCCCGAGGGGGGACCGAGGTGCCCAGTGACGACGGGGGGCCCGAGGTCAACACTGCTGGGGTTCTCTCCTCCCGAGGGGGGAATGAAGGGTTTGAAAAGCAAACTGGAGCGGGAATGGTAGGAGGCAGCGACTGAAGGCCGCCGCCGCCGAAGCCGGCGGATCCGAGCTCCGGGGCGGAGTAGGACTGGGGATCTACAGGCGACCTCATAGGGAAGGGACGACGGCCACTCCGCGACGCCGGAATGGGAGTGGCTACTGGCGGCTCAGGGGGGGAGGAGCCGGCTGGAAGGGGGAGTAGGGAAGGGGAAGAGGGGGGAAAGCTGATTTTGGGCGGCGGAGAAGAATTGGCGGAGCTGATCCAGCACCTCGGGGTGCCAGGGGGGGTGCATCGGAGGCGACGACCGGGGGGGGCGGCTGGGACTCACTCACGGAGAAGCAGAGGGGGTGGGGAAGGAAGGGGGGCGGCCGGCCTAGGCCGGCCAAAGGAGAAGGAGCAGTCGCTCGGGGGAAGGGGGAGAGAAGACCATGGGGAATATATATATATATATATATATATATATATATATATATATATATATATATATATATATATATATATATATATATATATATATATATATATATATATATACAGGAAGCGGATCAAAAAAAAAAAAATATATATATATATATATATATAGGAAGCGGATCAAAACCCCCCTTAGAAAACCTCCTAGAAACCCCCCTCACTCTAATCCGTAATTTAATATTAATATTAATGTTAATATTAATGTTAATGTTAATATTAACATTAAATACTAAAATTAACATTAAACTTAACATAAAAATTAATATTAACATTAACATTAATATTAATATTAACATTAATATTAACATTAATATAAAATAAAAAATTAATATTAACATTAATATTAATATTAACATTAATATTAACATTAACATTAATATTAATATTAATATTAATATTAACATTAATATTACGAATTAGAGTGAGGGGTTTTTTAGGGGCTTTTCTAAGGGAGGCTTTTGATCCGCTCCCATATATATATATATATATATATATATATATATATATATATATATATATATATATATACAAATATGTATATATATATAAATATGTATATGTATATATATATATGTATATATATATATATATATATATATATAAATATATATATATATATATATATATATATATATATATATATATATATGAAATATATATATATATACATAGTTATATGTATATATGTATATATATATATATATATATATATATATATATATATATATATATATATATATATATATATATATATATATATAAATATATATATATATATATATATATATATATATATAATATATATATATCTATATAATATATATATATTTTTTTTATATATATATTTTTTTTACATATATATATATTTTATATTATATATTAAAATATATATTGTATAAAATATATATATATATATATATATATATATATATATATATATATATATTATATATATATATATATAATATATATATATTTATATATATATATTATATATATATTATATATATATTATATTATTTTATATATATATATATATATATATATATATATTATTTTATATATATATTATATAGATATATATTATATATATATAATATATTATATATATACATGTATATTTTTTTTTTCATATTATATACATATCATATTATATATATATTATATATAATATATATAATATATATATATATATAACATACATTACTAAGTGAATACAAGTGTGCATATATGTAAAGTGTGAATACAGTAAACCATCACCCAAATCCCAGGTAACCCTCAATCTCAGGAAGCACATATACATTAACATCTCAGCGCCTATATGAAAATTTCAGTAAAAAGCAGGTATATTACTGTACATTACAGTTTTTCATATATATATAAACATATACTGTTTAAAGATCTCGAATTCAAATAAAACTTTACAAAGTCAAACCCAAGTACAAAATCCAGTATACTACACATGTACAACATGTAATTGAACATGGTAATTTGATATTTAAACAAATTAAAATGGTTTAAAACATTAAAAACCCAATTCGAACACCCTAGGTATCAGAACATTGTATCCGAACAAACAAACCCCAAATTCGTTTTAAAAACCAATTTAAACAGCAAATTAACATATGCAGAAGTGTCGAGCATATCATACGTGTCATAGGGGAGTTTCGTGTCCATATAACTGTACACGAGGTGTCTAGGTGAAATAAAACACGCACAGACACGAATTGTAATAGACCGTATCGTGCAGACATGTCGACGCCTCATGGACACGACACAGCTCATGTGGAGCCACATGTTCGTGTCCACACGGAGCCCACGTGTAGGGCTACCCAATCGATATGACACAAGGTGTCCAAACCGTATCCACACGCTATACGACACGCATATCAGATACAGAATCGCACGTGTTCAGTCACAGTACAAAATCGATGCACGAAGGATTCTGTGTCCGATACGACACGAGGGGCTGCGAGACTCGGAGGGTGTGTTCGCAGACACTGCCCCCACGTGTCCACCAAGTGTTAGCATCCCACGAGCCGTGTCATGTCCGCTGTGAGCCCCGAGCAGCAGGACACTGTGCGCGGGCTCGTGCGGGCGTGTTCATGTCCATTTTGGACACGGACACGACACAAAATCGTGCTCAGAGTGTTGGATACGTGTCTAGCAAGTCTAGGGCTACGCATATATGTAATCATTTGCAGAAGTCGAGGAGAAAATCTCTACTGTGGCATTTTATCGAACACCTAGCATAGGACACTAATACGTGTCCGATACGCACATTAAATCAACACCAATTTCTACCAAACTTGGTCTACAGCTAGGAGAAACCTAGATGGATGCAACTATGGGAAGAAATCAGAGTTTTAATAGGGTTTGTGTGTTTTACCTATTGAGAGTAGATCTCAATAAAAAAGCCCCAAAAAAGATATGCTTCTCTCCAAGTGCTATGGCCAAGTGAGCTCCAAATTTTGCTAGCAAGCATCCACTAGTGTCTCCAAGAGAAATGAATCCCAATGTAAGAGAGTAGGCTCAATTTGGATAAAGGGGTGGTCGGCCACTAGTAAAATTAGGGTTAGGGCATGGTGAGGGTTTGAGTGTGGGCTTCTTCCTATGCAAAGTAAAGGTCCAAACAAAGTCCAAGTTCAAATTAGGGTTTCCTACATAATATCTAAAGAGAAAATATCTAACCAAAGTAATATCTACATATTTCTCAACTTGTCATCTAGTAGGAAGGTTCTAACCTAGATTCTAACCTCAAGACTAATCTAGATTAGGCTAATCTTCTAGGTCAAGTCTCAACTAAATAAATAGCACATATTTAATTAATAAAAAAAATTCAAAATCACCAAAAGTCAAAAATAACCAAATATCCTTAGATAAAAAATGATGATTAATCATTCTAATCACATGGTTAGGCTCTAGGTCAAGTAGTCTCTAGGTTTCACTATCAAAATCACAAGTCACATATTTAAATAGTTTTAAATTAATTAAAAATTACCAAAAATTATAACATGATTTAAATCTTATTATTAATTGATTAAAATTACAAAATTTTAAAAGTATCCTCATTTTAGAAAAGTGGGTGTTACAACGATGTAGGCAAGAGGGAGATGCTCAGTCCAAAAATGGTTACTCAGGCTATCGAGGTGGTCAGACAAGTTAGAGATCATCTTCGAGTTGTGCAAGATCGTCAATGTCATTGGGTCGATTCTCATTGGCATCATCTTGAGTTTTCTATCGATAACCACGTATTACTTAGGATCTCGCCTACCCGTGGTGTCATTCGATTCGACGTACGGAGAAAGCTTAGTCCTGGGTATATATGGTCGTTTGATATTCTCGAACGAGTAGGTGATGTGTCATATCGTCTCGCTCTTTCACCGTCGTTACATAAAGTACATAACGTATTCCATGTGTCCCAATTACGACGGTATATCTTGAATCTGGGCCATATCCATAATTATTTAAAATTGGTGGTTGGTACCAACATTTCTTATAAGAAAATACCCGTATCTATATTGGACCAAAGAGAGAAGGTACTCAAGAACAAGACTATTAGTTTAGTCTGTGTCACTTGGGGTCATCACTCTTTGGGTGAGTCAACCTGGGAACGTGAGGATGATATCCAATCACGATATTCACACATGTTTGACTGGTAAGGTATAATGTCTTTCTTATGCCTTATGCCCTGAATTCCTTACTTGTATGAATGATTGCTTGATTGACTGCTAGATTGCCTGTAGTTAGTATAGATTGTCCCGACAACTCTAGCCTCTTGATTAAATTTCGAGGACGGAATTCTTTTAAGGTGGGTAGAGTTTTCACTCCCGTTTTTTGTTATACATATTTTCGGTATGCATGTATGAATTTCTGACGTTTGTCAGGTGTCCCATATTTAGACTTGTCTTGCTTAGTCTTGGCTTGATTTAGTTTGGTTTGATCTAGCTAGCTAGTCTTGGTTTGGTTCACCTTGGTTCTACCTAACATGGTGTCTTGGCTTGGTTTGGGTTGGTTTAAATGACATGGCTTAGTAAAAACCAACTTCTTCTCTCATTTCATTTATTCTTATTAACTCCTCTCCTTCTCCATAACTCCTCTCACCAAAACCCTACTAACTAAGGCAAGTGCAACTTGCTCCATAGAGAACATAATGGAACTCCATTTCTCTTTGTTCCATCACCTTCTTTACTTGATTTTATGCATCATTAGAACTTGAGGTTCTCGATTTTGATGGATATATTTCTGTAGATCTAATTTTTATTTTATTTTTGGCTTTGATCTCTTAAAACTTGGTATTTCTGAAAACTAATGGTTCTATGTTGTAGAAAATTCAATTCTATGTGATTTTGGCTTTTGAAACGCTCGATTTTGACTTATTTTGAGGGAATTAGGGGCTTTCTTGTGTTCATGGGTTTCCCACACCTTCGGTGCTACCGGAACGATAAACAGTATGCACGCGTGCTTCACGCATCTCTCATCGCGTGCTATTTTATGCTTCGTGCTTGGCCGCACACTTCACGTGCCATCCAGCACGCTTGGCAGTGTGCCATCCAGTGCGCTTGGTCATGCGCCATCCCACGCTCTTAGTAGCGCGTTATCCCGCATGCTTCGTGCGCCATCCCGCATGCTTAGCAACGTGTCATCCCGCGCGCTTCGTGCGCCATCCAGCGCGCTTGGCCATGCGCCATCCTATGCTCTTAGTTGTGCGCCATCCCGTGTGCTCCGTGCACCATCTCGCCCACGCATAGCTGTGCATTCTTTCGTGCATTTTGTCGCGTGCTCCCGCACACTTAGCCGCGTGCTCCCGTACACTTAGACGCGTGCTCCAGCGCACGCTTCGCATCGTGCACATCTTTGTCGCGCATACCACTATACTGGTTGTGCTTGATTTTTCTGGCATATTTTTTGTACTTCGCCTCAATTGCGACGACCCGACTGAGCAACTTGATAAATCTTGAGCTAGTAACTTGAACTTACACATGATAATATGATTCTGTCTTGATAATCTTATTAGTGGCCCGTTGAGGCGTACTCCTGACAAGTATTCTTGTTATGACAAGTAACCCCGACCTGACATGTACAACCTTGATTGATGTTGCGACAGTTGTACCTTCCTTGCTAGTGTAACTCTTGTCTTAACTCCGTGGTTGAATTCTCGATTGTGATTGTACAAGATACATGTCTTGTCTTGTATCATGCCTAGGACATGTGTAACCACCACTTTTCTAAAATGAGGATAATTTTGAACTTTTGTAAAAATTTATCATTTAATATTAATAATAATGATTTATGGTGAATTTTAATTAATTTAAAATTATTTGAATTAGTGCATTGTGATTTTGATATTTTGCTAGTGTATCCTTAGAACTATTTAGCCTAGAGACTAACTATGACCTTGGAGGCCTAACCCATGTGATTAGATTAGCGAATTACCACTTTTAGGCTAAGGATATTTTGGTCATTTGTGACTTTTGAATTATTTAGGATTTTAATTAATTGGTGAATTTAAATTATTTTAATAATATTTAAATTGATGTATTATGATTTTGGTCATTTTTTATATTTTAATATTTTAGGAATTTTTATATTTTTAATATTAATTTTATGGGATTTGTTAAGTCGGGTTCGATTTTCATCTCATTCCGACGTACTTGTGTTAGTGACCCGGGTAGCTTAGACTCTAAACGGGATCCCAAGATTAGTTAGTCATGGACAACAAATCCCACTAATTAAGTTAGTATGTTTAGACTAATCTCACTTGTTAGATTTGTTAAGTTAGAGGCTTAAACTTAACCCTTTTGATCCAAAACTTGAACCTAACTTAAAATTAACCAAGGGAGATTAGTAGGGGCCTTATTGGGCTTTCCTCCAAGGCCCAAATAGGGCAATGATGGCAGCCAATATAGGTAGGTTAGCCTCCTTTCCTTTTATTTTATTCCATCTTGCCTCTTTTCCTTCACAAAGTGTTCTTACCCAAATTAGAGAGCTTCCCTCTTTGATTTGATCTCAAAATCCTTACATTCCTACATCAAAACTTCTATCCAACCTTCTCATACTACCAAGGGAGGGTGCTAGCAAAGATTTGGAGCAAAGTGCAAGAAGGAGTATCCATTTTGGAAGGATCTTCGTATCGGAGCCGTGTCCTTGAGAGTATCGTTGGGATTCCACTTCCAATAGATAAAAATCAATCCTGTAAATTGTTTTTTCTATACATATTAGTTAGTTTTGAATCCATAGGATCCACCCCCATGCATGTACCCCTTTAGATTCAAGTTTGAGGCCATTTGGAGCTCTCTAAAGTAAGTTAGAATTGTGTCTTGTGTCCTACTTATTAGATCTCAAATTAGGACACCTCATGTGACCTATAAATAAAAACCTAATTTTCTGTTCATTTAGTTTCTAAATTTTACACCATTTAATTCTCACAGACATTACATCGAACACGTTGTTTAAATCACTGATACGTGTCCGATACGGACACGAAATGGACACTACCTAGCACCAAACTATTCCTACAGCTAGGGTGTACCTATATGCATGCCTCTATGAAGATAAAACATAATTTTATAAGGGTTTCATGGGATTTACCTATTGAGAATGATTCTCAAAGAGAAAAGTGAGGTTAAGGGTTCTCCTTTGAATTTCAATCGACCAAAGCAATTCCAATCCTAGCTAGCAAGTCCCTACTAGCTCCCACTATGGTAGGGGGTGATGAGGCAATTGATTAGGGCCAATTTGGGCTTGATTTGGATATTAGGGGAAGGAATTTAGAGAGGAATTTTTAGGGTTCTTAGCAAGAAGTAAAAAGAGGCAAGGCTTTTGTTAATGGGACTTTATAGGAAGGGGGAGGGGGTGTTTGATGGCTGCCATTGATTAATTAGGATTAGGTTTTAGGTCTAGATGAGTGGCTAAGAGTTGTCCACCCAATTTCAAGCTCTCCTATTGGTTCAACTAGTCATAGGCTAACTTTTTCCACAAATATCCTAAGAGTAATATCTTACCTAGAATATCTAGATATTATTACCTTGGCCCTTAGTAGGAATGTTCTAACCATGATTCTAACCTCAAGACTAATCTAGATTAGGTTAAACTTCTAGGTTAACGCTTAACTAAAGGATTAGCACAATATTTGATTAATATAAATTACAATTTCACAAAATTGTCAAAATGACCAAAATATCCCTAGGCTAAAAGTTGTAACTAGTCATCCTAATCATATGACTAGGCTCCCTTGGTCATGGTTAGTCTCTAGGCTTAGCAAAACTAGGGTTTAACTAGTTAACCATCAAAATCACAATTCAACATTTTAAATAGTTTTAAATTAATTAAAAATCACTAAAAATCATTACATGAGTTAAATCTTATTATTGATTAATCAAAATTATAAAATTTTAAAATTATTCTCATTTTAGAAAAGTGGGTGTTACAACCCATGTGATTAGATTAGCTAATTACCACTTTTTAGGCTAAGGATATTTGGGTTATTTTGTGACTTTTAAATTATTTAGGATTTTGATTAATTGGTGAATTTTAGATTATTTTAATAATATTTAAATTGATGTATTGTAATTTTGGTCATTTTTCATATTTTAATATTTTAGGAATTTTTATATTTTTAATATTGATTTTATGGGATTTGTTAAGTCGGGTTCGATTTTCATCTCGTTCCGACTTATGTTAGTGACCCGGGTAGCTTAGACTCTAGACGGGACCCCAAGATTAGTTAGTCATGGACAACAAACCCCACTAATTAAGTTAGTAAGTTTAGACTAATCTTACTTGTTAGATTTGTTAAGTTAGAGGCTTAAATTTAACCCTTTTGATCCCAAACTTGAACCTAACTTAAAATTAACCAAGTGAGATTAGTAGGGGCCGTATTGGGCTTTCCCCCAAGGCCCAAATAGGGCAATGATGGCAGCCAATATAGGTAGATTAGCCTCCTTTTCTTTCATTTCATTCCATCTTGCCTCTTTTCCTTCACAAAGTGTTCTTACCCAAATTAGAGAGCTTCCCTCTTTGATTTGATCTCAAAATCCTTACATCCCTTCATCAAAACTTCTATCCAACCTTCTCATACTACCAAGGGAGGGTGCTAGCAAAGATTTGGAGCAAAGTACAAGAAGGAGTGTCCATTTTGGAAGGATCTTCGTATCGGAGCCGTATCCTTGAGTGTATCGTTGGGATTCCACTTCCAATAGGTAAAAACCAACCCTGTAAATTATTTTTCTATGCATATTAGTTAGTTTGAATCCATAGGATCCACCCCCATGTATGTACCCCTTTAGATTCAAGTTTGAGGCCATTTGGAGCTTTCTAAAGCAAGTTAAAATTGTGTCTTGTGTCCTACTTATTAGATCTCAAATTAGGACACCTCATGTGTTTAGTTTAATATCTAATAGGCTTAATTGTATTTTAATTTCAGTTTTAGACATATTAGAGGATGGATTGATGTTAGTTAGGATGGTTAGAATGAGTTTCATTTGGATACCCATGGTTAGATCTATGTTGTTTAGTCTACATGTCATATTTTTAGCCTCAACTTGTCATTTTAGTGTCTCTTTATATAATGGACTGTTTTGTATATATATAATAGGTATGTTAGATATATTTCATATATTTAGATGTGTGTGGATATGTTGTTAGTGGTGTGCTTGTGTTAGAGGAGAGGGAGTGTGGTTTGGTGTGTGTCTTGAGTTGTGTGGAGAGTGAGATGTGTTTCTTTTGTCCAAACAACCCAAATTCGTCATAATATTCATCCACATTTTTAGTAGCCATAACAACTTAGAAATGTCATAACTTTTAGCTTAGAACTCCGATTAATCTCCCTTTTTTTAAAAGAACCGTATCAAAGTTAGCTTTTCAAATATATATATATATATATATATATATATATATATATATATATATATATATAATAGGACAAATACATTCTAGAACTTTCTGTAGAACTGTTTGAGTGTCAGTTGTACAAAATACGAACGCGTTTCGGTATTTTCGCGATTTCATGAGCTTCCGGACACGAAAATACGATCTGTTTGAAGTTTTGGAAAGCTAATACGAAGGGACAACATACTTTAATCCAAGAATTTAGTGAAGGCCCAATTGATACAGTATTGGTTTTAAGTAGAAGAGTGACTATACGACATAGGCATTTTGTGTAACCTATAAGCCTATATAGTATGGATATTAAGTGAATGTAGGTATCATAGGTTGTCGAGTATATCTATGATATAGTACATATATATATTATTGTCAGGTAATATTTTTTAGTATGAGTGTTAGTTAGATAGTAGAGGTTAGTATTTTGTTAGATATTTGATATGTTGTTAGATAGTTTGATGTTAGATATCAAGTATGTTAGATATTGATATGTTAATAGGTTATATTAGTTCTAGATATTAGTATGTTAGCAAGTTAGTCTCTATAGGTTATATGTTAGATATTAGTTAAGATGTTATGTTAGTATATTAGATAATTAGTTAATTAGATATTTGAAGGGTATCTTTGTATCTCATGATATCAAGTTAGTATCTTAAGGTAAATATGAATTACCTTTACCTTCAAGGTAAATGATTAGTTTACCTTATGACCAATGTATGGTATCAAGGTACCAAGGTAAGGTATCAAGATATCAAGGTAAGGTATAGGTTTACCCAAGTTAAGGTATTGGATTCCAACCAAGGTATTGGTATTGGGATGCCGATATGACCAAGATTAATATTGTATCCTAGTGTTAGTGGGTTAGTGTCTAAGTGTTTGAGTTTGAGATGGTGATGTTAGATTGTGGAAGAGTTATATAGATAGGTATATATTTTTGGGTTATATAGTATCTATATATATTATGAGAGTATACAGATATAGGTTATGGTTCATAGTGAGGATATGTATATACTTGATATATGATATCTATATGTATGTATTAGGATGATACTATATGGGTAAGGATATATGTGGTGTATATATATATATTAATATACCCTAAGTATCATAGATGTTGACCACTAATCTAAGTTTGACCAAAACCCTAGAAGCTTAACCTTGACTCCTACTTTGACCCAAGGTGGACCAGAGTTGACTTAGAGTTAACCAAGAGTTGACTTTGACCTAGATTGACTTAGAAACATGTCGATTGTATTGTAAATCTCTATCATTTCAAATTGAACTCTTTATAACATGTGTTGCTGTAATTAGGACTCTCTGACATCAGTTCGGACATCTATTCATATCAGTCATTCAGGGTATCAGGCGAGTACATTCTCTGATAGTTCTTTCATTTACATGGTGACTACTGTATTTCAGTTCTAGTTAGTTCTATTGGATGTCTACTATGATTCTTGGCACGATTGTACACGGATTGGTATTGTCATTGGATCTTCAGTCATGAGATGTTACCTTACATCATCGATGGTATCGAATATTGTTCTTGTTGGTATTGGATAACATTGGATATATTGGTATCGAATACTGTTCTTATCGGTATTGGATAATATTGGATAAATATTGGTTAACATTGGCTAGTAACTTGTCATGGTTGGATCCATCGTATCAGTCGGGGCGGGGGTAGTACTAGTTAGATATGTGATCAAGAACTATCGGCAAATAGTGTAATCATCGGCTACTAGGTAAGCATACATTGCACGTATGTTTGAGCTAGCTTTCCTTAGTGTAAATCATTGAATATCCCAGGCCGATCACATATCCAACTGGTATTCCAAAACATATTGTCTATTATAGCTTTATACATTCAGTTCACCATTACATTGTTCTATCTTGATATAGTAGTTCTTTTCTATTATTTGTTCTCACCGATTTCTATCTATCTTACCATGTTCTTCAATATAACTATCTATAACTGCTTTATAGTCCTTGTCATTTACTTCGAATTTCTTGATGAGATGTGCTCGTTCCAATCCTGACTAGATACTGTTGAAAATATTACAGATGATATAGATGACTGTCCTACCTTCTATGAGGCTTATGAGGGTGGTACACAGCAACTAGAGGAGGACCTAGCCTAGTAGAGTGTGCTTAGTTATAGCTTAGCACTTTATAGCTTTCAGTTTTATCGGATTATTCCGATTGTTAGTTGAGACTTTATATTCAGGATAAGTATTTATTTATGTTGGACACCTAAACTTGCGTGATGTGATAACTCTACTATTTATTTAGTTTTTTTCTTTTTATCTGATTCCATATCGTGCTCTATCTTCCTTAGACTTGTGATTGAGATTATATAGTTGAGATGTCATATTATACCTCCGTACGGAGATGACAGGTTATATGATTCATACAGTTAGTTGATAGATATTGTAGACGACCTATACAGCGTTCTACCGCCGACACTGCGGCGTAGACTGGACGTACCCACGTTCTCGTGTCCCTAAACAGGATGCGGGTCGTAACAACATGCTGGTTAGCACGATCAGGGATTCATAATGAATCTGACCAAGCTAAATAACTAGATTGATCAAGTAGTTCATATAGGAAGATTTTTTAGTTACATGCGATCCCGTTATCCCGGCCACACCTGTGAACTTGTAGCCTGCCGTCGAGTAGGGCATAGTTCTAGCACATTATCATGTGTTGCACTTCTTGTATTTTAAGTACTCAAGTACACTAATAATCTTGATAACTCTCGTAACTTTTGCCTAGATAGCCTGGATAGTCTGCAGGGCTTGTGACGACAAAAATATCTCCATTGCATCTTGTTACTAATTAGGCCTGTGATAACCCTAGTTAGCAAATGATAGTAAGCCATAGGACTTGATTTGTCGTGCTTGAATGATTGTCTCATAATTATCATGGAAATTATATTCTACCTCTTGTTCTTCCTGTGTGTACGCAAGTATGTTCATTTTAACTCTTGTATTTTATGTTATTATAATTATGTTCTTATATTCGTTATATGCTGGTTTTAGTTCATAAATGGAGCCTCCCTTGTGGTACTTGCTCTTTCTGGGATCTAATCCAGCTGATTTTGTATGGCCAGATTTCGGAGTGACACCCGAAGGTCTACCTGTCTTCCAGCCAGATGGTGAACACCAGTAGTAACCGAGGCAACGAGTGGATTTTTTATTTGCTCTCCCACTCGTATTGTAACTTTAATTCTGTCTGCCTAAGGGCTGTAACATGATTGACAAATCCTAGGGTTGATCATGTATGACTTAACTCTTGCTAGTTTTCGTATTTTGTATGACTAGCTTCATGATCATCTGTATATGTAATATTTGGGACACCTTACTTTTGTATGTCTGATGATTTAACATCTTAAAATATCTATTTGCTTGTTTGAGATTGAGACATTAGGCTTATTTTTGACCATAAGGGCTGAATGATTGTAGATTAACCCTCATACATCTAGACATCCATGACTGTATTGTGAAGTGTATTGCACTCCAATATACGTAGATAGCTGTGTCTGTCCTCCGCTCTCCAGTATTCTGGTTCTTAGACGTGACAATGACAAACAATAATGGATGAAAAATTAAGAATTCAATTTTGCCCAAAAAATGAGCCAAGTGGATAATGGAAGAAACATAATGTTAACAATTGGCCAAAGTTTTAAAATCAGACCGATAATTGAACAAACATTTTTTTGGTATAGGTCAGACCGGAGTTCAATCGGGGTTCAAATAGACTTGATTTGGTTTGATTTGTTCAAATATATAAGATATCCACATTTACTTCTTGATTTGGTTTGACTTGGTTTGGTTTTTAGTATTTTTGATTTGATTTTATTTTACAACTATAAGGTTTATCAACACCAAACCAAGAATCAAATGATCCAAATCTCGCGTGGTAAAATTTTTTGAGTTTTTTTAAAAACAAAATTGGTCGGTTCAATTTTGAACCAGTTCAGCCATTTCACATGTTAAGGACCCCGGTTCTGAAAAATCGACATTCTTTTAAAAAAAAATTGTTTCAAGTCAGATCGGACCAACTTTTTGGCAAAAACTAATCAGATCCAGTCTAACCGCCGGTCCGATCCGGTTCTTACAATACTGTCCCTGACACAATCTTCTATATTTAATTGCATTAATTGGCATGAAAGAGTTTAAGCATGCAAAAGCAAACCCTCAGGTACATTTGCCTAAGAGCATCTCCAACCCTATTGTCTTGTTAACTGTTGAGAGTCTTAGGTAGCTCCTATGTGGCATGAGCCACAAGACAATGTCTTGCTTATGTGGCAAAATTATATCTCAAAAGACAATGAGATAGGAAAACTCTCTCCAATGCAAAAGTATTGAGAAGACAATAAAAAATATTTTTTCCAACTTCCAAGGCAACTTTTAAGACAACTACTCATCTTCTTTCTTTTTCTAATATTTTTTATTCATAATTGATGACATGGAAGAGAAGACATTGTCAAGTGCATTGTCTAGAACAAGACAATCAACTTCACAATGTCTTCTTTAATTTTTGCCACATAAGCTTCACAATTGACTTGACAATTGCATTGGAGAAGAACTTTTGAATAAAATTTTGTCATTCCTATGTGGCATTAACTTTTTTCCAAAGTCACAATAGGGTTGGAGATGCTCTAACTATATAAGCACTACATTTGCACGTAAATGAAGAAATCTCGTTACTAATTCCATTGCGTGACTAGGACCGAAAATTTTGGCATCCTAGCAATGCATATACAGGACCGGTGGCAATTCAGAAGATAAATTTCTAGGACAGTCAAAATTTTAGTATTCTTCTGCGTATATAGGACAACCAAAATTTTAATAACCCTTCATCATCCCAAATATTATTGGTTCGAATCTGAAGGTTCGAAGGTCCATTAATAGAGTTCAAAACTCCATAAATAGCTCAAATTAGACTATCTACTGTAAACATATTAAAAATACATTGGTTGGACATGACATCTAAAAATTTAAACAAAAAACTAAGTTTTAACTGATGGAGAATTATCTTCTTGAAAGATGTTGGTTATTGTATTCTCTATCGCCAAGTTTAGACTTTCGAGTTGCGAGAGGAAAAAAGTAGGAAGAGGAAGAGTACGAAGAGGATGGCTGATTTTTGAGGAGTGAGTATTGTTGTTGTTTTGTCCCATAAAACTTTGGGATATTTTAGCAAATGCCCCCATTTGAAATGTTAAAACTAACATATACCCCCACTACTTTTTTAAATTAGCAAATATTTCCACTCCCATGTAAACAGCAAAAAAAGAAAGAAAAAAAGTGGGGGTATATCTTAAATTTTTGATGTTTCGTACCTTCAAATGGGAGTATTTGCTAGATAAAAACAATAGTGGGACTATATGCTAGTTTTAACATTTCAAATGAAGGCATTTGCTAAAATATCCCTTAAACTTTTGTGCGTTACCCTCTAACATTTTTAGACTTATTGGTGTTGCTACCCTTTAACATATTTGAGGGCACTTACAACAATGGCCATAAATAAGAAGCCTTCCTGGAACTTACAAAAACTATCAAAAATCTTAACTAGTTTAACAAAAATAAATAAATATATGACACATGTTAACAAGGGAGCATATGTGTTGTTCCAGGTGTCAATTATATCCCTTATAAATAATCATCAATTCTGATAATCATAAAAACTTTAAAAAAAAAAAAATCAACTATACATGGACATAATTGACACAGATACTTCTATATATAACAAGCTCATAAATGAGGTTGCCTATGAGTTCAACTAAAATAAGGATGAATTATTAGTTTGCCACTAAGTTAACCTTCCTTCTCTTGAGCTAGTATAGATCATAGATGATCAACGGCTCATCTGAACGGTCTGATCACTTATTGTGAGTGTGCATTTTGCAGTCAGGCAATACAAGGTAACACGCTTTGTCGACCCGAAACTAGCTAGAATGTGTCGACACTCCAAAATGCTTGTCGTCGTGTCAATATCAGCCCGATACATATTGGACTCGGACACTACACTTCAAAAGTACATCAAGACAATGCCAACTAACACTACCATGCCTGTGCCGCCATGTTGGTGTTATGACATATTCATGCTGGTGCAAGGCTGGAACATGCATAGCCCTTGCCTAATCCTTGAGAGACTTTGGGAATCCTGCTTTAGTCGTAACTTCCAAATCTAAGATTTGTAACAGACTCTGTCCACGCTCCGTAACACCTATTGTTGGGTCGGTGCTCATAAGGATGTGACCCATGGCCGAAAGACCGATCACGACACGATTATCATATTACAACAGTCTTCTGATGTCAAAACTTCGTCTTAGATATTGTAAGACTAAACGAGAGTCGTGTCTTTTCATCTTGTTGAGATGAAATCAAACCCTAGTATATGACACTGATCGATCTGTATCCTTCTTCTTTACTAGGAGGGGCCTTGAGAAATAGGGATGGGCACTTCAATCTCAGATAGTTGGAGTTGGAGGCCATCTTTAATTTGATGTCCCATTAAGAAAGCAATAGAGTTGCTGTAGGTCAACATAGTGGATGCAGTGCCCACATAGGCTCAATTGCGCAGACCAACATTTTCTTTGATGTGCAAGAAAAAATGGTTGCCATGTTCAAGACTAAGCCATTAAAACAAGACCAACCATCCTCCCATGGTCATCAAATACTAGTAGCTAATGGTCCAGTGCAACCTGATTAAAGCTATGAACCAGTAAAAGACGGATACGCGAAGATAGATGCGTGTCGGGCATGTGTGTCGGACATGCACTTACACACTCCAAAATCGACAAGGACACCAAAGTTAATATCGTGCCTATGTCACCAGTATTATGTTTTAATGTGATTGTAGATTAGTGTCTTAGCGCCGGGTAGTCAATAAGAACGTTAAAATCCAAATTATAGAATTTTAGAAATATTCTGGAGAGAATTAAGAATATTTACATTTGTGGAAATATCTGGATTTTTTTTTTTTTGGATGTGTCATTTTCTTCGGCTTGGCAAATACTAAGGAGGGATTCGAACCTGCGCCTTCCGTGCCGGGGCCCCACGGACAAAAATATCTGGATTTGAATTTTAAAAATCTATCAAACTTTATGACCTATATATTCTTCATATAAATTGAGTAATTAAAGATACTCAAAATCTTTGGCAACTCACCGGTATTTTTAAAATCTTTGTACAGAACTTTTTTCTTTCTGCGAAAGTGTAGGTAAACTTTGTTCTTTTTGTTTGCATTTTTGTTTTTCTTTCTTCATCTTTTTCCTTTCTTTCTTTTCCACATTTCCTTCTGCTATTTCATCTTCTACGTCTCATTCAAATTCTTTTCCTCCACTCTTTTATATAGGAATAGGAGTATATTGTTTGAAGTAAGTATTGGCGAAACAAGAGACTTATTTTTGCGTGACAAGTATAATTTGGAGTGTCTTAGATATGTCTAATATGTGTCCATCGCAACCATTAATATACAAATCCATTTTTTCCTTTCCATTCTTTTATTCTCTCATATAGATAGAATATCATTTTTCATAAGGGTTTCTTTTTTCTCTATTGCATATTAGTTTTGGTCAAGTTAAATGGGATTTCATAATCTAAATACCAGACACATGATTAAGAAGGGAACTGCTATTTTGATGGCCCGCGGAAGGTGTCCGTGCCGCCTGCGGCCACATGGTACGCAGCCAATATTGGCTGGGTCCGTTTTAGCGGGAAAGGGGGGACAATGGCTTGCCGCCACCCGGACGGGGCAGTCAAAATATCATTTGCGAATTTGAAAATACCGTTAAAATGATAGTCATTCGGATTTATGTTGTTGCTTCCCTTTCTAATTTTTTACTGGTACAATAGTAGAAACAGAACTAAATTTGTTGCGATGTAGTATATATATTGCCACGAGCTTGAGATTAACTAGGAAAACATTGGCCAAATGGTGTGTCCATATATATTCATGTGGCTTTGACACATTTCCTCCATTCTATAACATGGCCCAATGTGCATGTGCTGATCATATTGGATTCAATTGATAGTAAAGTAGACCGAGATCTATACAAAGTCGTCGTAATGTTACACGAACAAAGCATGTGATAATTAGTTATATGAGGAATGATCATATAATGGCTAGTAAATCACTCAAATCAGTCAGGAATTTACGTATTGAATATTTTTATTATTAATAATATATCAAATGTAATGCATATATTACTTATAACGAAACACAATAAAGAGAGAATTGGAAGATTGAAATTATATTACCTAAAAATTCATTAAGTATTTGTAATAAATATTTAATCAGCATGCTGCATGTAATATTTTGAGAGTATCTGCCAAATAAACAATGAGTTATTTATAACTTGCCAAAACCCCACCATGAACCCTAACAGTAGCTACCTTAGCCTCTAACCCACACCTCAGTGAGTCGGACTCATCATGAACCTTGATTCTCCTTTACTTGATGGTGAGATTTGAGAATGGGGAGGAGAATCAAGGTTGACACTGCATACACTCATTCATCAAGTGGAGGAGAAACAATTAGACTCATTATGAACTCGTCTCACTGAATAATTTCTCGTCAGCGCAAATTATTTGATATTTGGCCGCCTTCTGCCTAAGTATGGTGACCTGTACCTGACCTGCGCATTGCTCTCCAAGGCCAAAACCCTTCCGTCGGAGATCAATAGAAGTTTGTCAAACCCTACATTTTAAAAAACAAATCCAACATGGTATTGCTCTAAGGAGCTAGCATTTGGCGTTTACAATTTTTCGACCACTTACAAAACAACAAACATTCGGAACCAAACATACCGTGGGCCTGTTTGGTGAACCCTATTTGGAGGTGGGATTTGAATTTTTATGGATTTGGAGAGAAATCCATGGAATCCTATGTTTGGTTGTAGATAGATTTGGATATGGAAAGTATGACAAAATCCAGAACTTGGATTTGGTTGGATTTGGGAGGAAAAAAATTAGTTATTCTTTAATAATTTTGTTAAAATATTTATTCTTTAATAATTTTGTTAAAAATTAGTAAATTAGTTATTCTTTAATAATTTTGTTAAAATATTTATTCTTTAATAATTTTGTTAAAAAATAGTTAATTAATAAAAAACTAACTAATAGTTAGTTATCATAATTATATTCTAAGTTAATAATTTAATAATTTAATAATTAATAATTTTATTATTTAATAATTTATAATAATCCAAATTAATAATTTATTACTTTATTAATCATAATTATAATAATTTTCTTAATCATAACCATAATCTTAATTAATAATTTATTAACTAATATCCAATTATAATCATAATAAATAATCTATTAGTATTATTATGATATTAATTAATAATTTTTTAATAATTATTTTATTATAATCTTAATTAATAATATTTTAATCACGATTAGAATCATATTTCATGATAATTTAACTAATAATTTACTAATTATCATTATATTAATTTATAATTATTATTTTTAAAATATTTAATTTATAGTTAATGAAAAACTAACTAATATTAATTTAAAAATAAACTAATCATTAATTATTAATTTTATAATTATAATAATTGTTATTATTTAAAAATTATTAATCGTTAATTATTAATCGTTAATTATTAAAAATTATAATTATTAATCATTAATTAAAAATTATTGATCGTTAATTATTAATTATTAATTATTAATCATTAATCGTTATTTATTAATCGTTATTTATTTAAAAATTAACTAATTGTTAATTATTAATTTATAATTACTAATCATTAATTATAATTTATAATTACTAATCGTTAATTAAACATTATTAATCGTTAATTATTAATTATTAATGGTTAATTATAATTTATAATTATTAATTGTTAATTATTGATCGTTATTTATTTAAAAATTAACTAATTGTTAATTTATAATTTTATAATTAATAATAACTAATCGTTAATTATTAATTATTAATCGTTAATTATTAATTTTATAATTAATAATAACTATAATTAATCATAATTAATTAATAGCTTAATTATTAATCATGACTATAATTTAGTTATTAATCATAAATTCAAATCCTATGTTTGGTTGGAGTTGGATTTGGATTTTGAAATCCATGATTTGGATTTGGATTTGAATTTTGGATTTCCAAATCCAAATCCAAAATCCAAATCCATTTACCAAACAAGCCCTATGATAAATAAAAAAAAGTGTTGCCATAATATATAAAATTTTCATTTCAATCGGGAACCAAATTGCAATTGCAACCATATAGTAAGTAGTCAAGTGAAAATGTACGCACAGTATCGTTACATTGAAAAAATACTATTGACATCAATATGTGTGCATATATTTACAAATAACTGTAATTTTACAATAATGCTAAGTTTACTATCAAACACTTACAACCTTCTTACAACCTATTCTACCTCTGCTAACATGGTCCCATCGGCTCCACCTCTCCCCTATTCTCTCCAATGGAGGCCGGCCACGTAAAGTTGTAAAAGAATTGTAACCCATTTGGTTGTAATCATAGCATTATTCGTAATTTTATGCATACATGAATTTGAAATTTGAATACACTTCCAAATTTTTATAAGTGGTTTCTTTAGCACACTTTTGTTGGTAAACGACTACACAAGATGACTGCGTAACTCGTCGTCCTTCCTTAAGAAGATGTATAAAATAGGTTCTTCCTTGTCAAAATTGACTTCCGTAAGGCCAAAATTTGACTCTTATTGATTGAGAGTTTCTCCTCAACCACGAGTAGGAAATCAAGACATGTCTGAATAAAACTGGATCACTAGTTGGCCCGAAAGCAAATGGCAACTCGATACATTATAGTCTTTACATAATCATATGTAAAATGTAATGTTCAAAATTGTTGGGAACGAAGCGCAAAAACTGTTTTCCCAAATCAGAAAGTCCTGCGAGAGAACCGAGAAAAAGTACACAAACTAAAAAAATGCCAAACACAATCGCAGACACAAAGATTTTTGACGTGAAAAATCATTGCGGGAAAAACCACGGGACGATCGGAGTCCTACCCTGAAGAACCTCCACTAATGGAATAAAGAGAATACACCCTCTACAAGCTCCTCCCGATCCAACACGGATCACCACAACTCACTTGAAAGAAGAAATTTTTTGATTGCGGACTCCGAAGAACAAGAGATGCCGAAAAAATATTCGAAGCAATCTTTGCTTCACAATAGTCCTTAATCCCCTCTCTCTCTCTCTCTCAAAGATTTTAAATCACTCTTGTTTTGAGATGATTTTTCAAGTAGCATGCATCACCCTTTTATAAGCCATTGATAATCTATACATGGAAGGCCAATATATATGAAAACTTCCAATATGCATCAATCATATATTTAATGAAAATTCAATCATAATTGGTTTGCCATAATTAGAAGTCCAATTATATAGAAAGCTACTATATGAAGGGTCCAATCATAAATATATGATCAAAGTAAATATGAAAATTCAATCATATATTTTCTTACCATATATGTTCCAAAATATGATCCATGCACTCCCTGAGCTTCTCCGACACACGGATGGCGCTCGTCGCTCTCCGGAAAATTCTCCACATATGTTGGGAACCCCACCCACTCCAACAAATCTTTCCCTTCACAACTAGATGGAGGAACTCGTCATCCCGACGATCCGCCTGCAGTACTCAAAATTTTTCCTTGGTAGAACCTTCGTGAGCATATCCGCTCCATTGTCATCAGTATGGACCCTCTCAAACATCGCGTCATTCTTCTCAACCACATCCCGTATCCAATGATACCGAGTCTCGATGTGCTTGGACCGACTATGAAATGTCTGGTTCTTCACAAGGTAAATGGCACTCTGGCTATCGCAAAGCAAAGTATACTGCTCTTGCTTCAACCCCATTTCCTGCAACGACTTTTTCAACCACAGCAACTCCTTGTAAGCCTCCGTCGCCGTAATGTACTCTGCCTATGTCGTCGACAAGGAAACACACTTCCGCAACCGTGACTGCCACGATACCGCTCCTCCAGCAAAGATCATCACATAGCCCGAAGTCGATCGCCTCGTGTCTACATCTCCAGCCATATCAGCGCCAGTATACCCAACCAGCTTCGGCTCGTCACCACCAAAAGAAAGTCTCCAATCAGTAGTGCCCTGAAGGTATCGTAGAATCCACTTGACCGCACTCCAATGTACCCTTCCAGAATTTGAAAGGTACCTGCTAACTGTGCCAACTACATGAGCGATGTCTGGTCTCGTACACACCATAGCATACATAAGACTTCCCACAGCTGAGGCATATGGAACCCGCTCCATATCTTCTTTTTCGTCCTCGGTAGATGGATACTTCTCCTCAGTGAACTTAAAGTGGGCCGCAAGGGGACAACTCACTTTCTTCGACCCGTCCATCCCGAAACGCTGAAGTACTCGGTGAATGTACTTCTTTTGGAACAAGTGTAGCAGCTTGGACTCTCTCTCTCGGCTGATCTCCATCCCAAGAATAGTCTTTGCTGCACCCAAATCCTTCATAGAGAAGGCCACGTCCAGTTGATGCTTCAACTCCGCTATCCTAGTGGCATTCCGACCCACTAATAGCATGTCATCAACATAGAGCAATAAAATGATAAAATTATCTTCGGCAAAGTACCTCACAAATACGCAATGGTCCGACGTCGTCCGTGCATAACCATGCTCTCCCATAAACGACTCGAACTTCCTGTACCACTGCCTTGGAGCCTACTTCAGACCATACAAGCTCTTCCTCAACCGGCAGACCAAATGTGACTTGCTCTTCTCACAGAATCCCTCTGGCTGCTCCATGTATAACTCCTCCTCAAGATCACCGTGGAGGAATGTCGTCTTTACGTCCATCTGCTCGACCACCAAGTCGAAACTAACTGCCAAGCTAGCACCACCCGAATAGACGAATGCTTGACTACAGGCAAAAAGATCTCATCATAATCTACGCCTTTTCACTGACCGTAGCCTTTAACTACTAGTCTCGCTTTGTATCGAGGACGAGTAGCATCATCTGTCTGCTTCACTCTAAACATCCATCGATTCTTCAAAGCTTTCTTGTCCTTTGGCAACCGTACCAGCTCATAAGTGGAATTGGCGTGTAAGGAACTCATCTCCTCCTTCATAGCCTGCATCTACTCCTGCCTATGTTCGTCTTCCATAGCCTCTGTAAAACTTTTGGGCTCTCCTCCGTCAGTCAATAGCACATACTCACCCGGTGAGTATCTCGTAGATGGTCGACGCTCTCTGTCGCTCCTTCTCAGTGGAGCCACTAGTGCTGGCTGTATACCAACAGTCTCCTCCTCTTCAGGAACCGC
Source organism: Iris pallida (assembly GCA_029216955.1). Taxonomy (NCBI): domain Eukaryota; kingdom Viridiplantae; phylum Streptophyta; class Magnoliopsida; order Asparagales; family Iridaceae; genus Iris; species Iris pallida. Next base: position 4,251,909 of record JANAVB010016797.1, on the reverse strand, counting down.
CTCCCCGGCATGCTCATCCTCCTGAGGGACACCCTGACCACCATCAGCAGGCTGATGATCAAGGTTAGGAGCAATTCCATGTACTGGCTCTCCCATAATTGGATCCTCTGCGATGTCCTCTGGAAACTGCTCGAAGCAAAATGACTCTAACTCAGGCAATTCTTCAGCCTCAGAAGGTGTCTCGGAATCCCGAGTGATGGTCATAGTCTGATCCTCGATGAATACCACGTCCCTGCTTCTATAGAGTTTTTTTTTCCCACCGGATCGTAGAGTCTATAGCCAAACTCATCCCGACCGTAGCCGACAAAGACACATCGCCTCGTCTTCGGCTCAAGTTTGGACCTCTCGTCCTTCGGTACATGCACGAAGGCCTTACAGCCAAACACTCGCAGGTGATTGTATGACGGCTCTTTGCCGTACCATACTTTGTCAGGCACATCACCCTGCAAAGGAGCACTAGGAGATAAATTAATAACATAAGCAGCTGTGAGAAGAGCCTCACCCCAATAACTGTCCGGCAAGTTTGCTTCTGACAGCAAACATCGTACCCTCTCCATCAGTGTCATGTTCATGCACACCGCTACACCATTGAGCTGAGGTATCTTGGGCGGAGTCTTCTGGTGTCGTATCCCTTGTCTTTTGCAATACGCATCAAAGGGACCAATGTATTCGCCGCCGTTGTCGGACCGAACACACAATAACTTCTTGCACGTCTCTCTTTCAATAGAGGCCTGAAACTATTTGAAAGTAGGCAGCACCTGATCCTTGATCTTTAAGGCATAGACCCAAACCTTCCTGGAACAGTCATCAATAAAAGTTACAAAGTAAGAAGCACCACCAATAGATTTTACCTTCATAGGAGCACAGACATCCGAGTGAATCAACTCGAGCAATGCCAGCTTCCTTGAACTTGGATGACTTTGGAAAGACACCCTATTTTGCTTCCCAGCTAAGCAGTGCGTGCATTTCTCCAACTTTGTAGACTTGAGCCCTAGAATCACCTTCCTGAAGCACCTGAGTCCATCAGCCAAGAATTATCATCGCAGGCGAGGTTTGTGATAACCTCATCACCTACGACGATCACATCGCCTCCAGGTATCGAAGCCGGCGCTGTAGTATTCTCATCTTGCTTCTCCTTGTCGCCCTTCTTCTCTCTCTTCCAAGCGAAACAGTTCCGCTTGATGTGTCCCTTCTTGTCACAGTGGTAACACTCCGAGTCCTCGTACCGACCCTTGGACTTCCCTCTGCTCTTGTCTCTGCCACCACCTGGACCCCTGCTTTTGTCCCTTCCGCGGCTCTCTGAAACTAGTGCCTCTGAGTGATGGGATGTGGATGAAGTGCCCTGAGAACGTCTTCGCATCTCTTCATTCATTACCCCGCTCTTGGCAAACTCTAGACTGACCACGCCTTCCGGAGCAGAGGCGATCATAGATACTTGTACGGTCTCCCACGAGTCTGACAATGTACATAGCAACCAAAGTCCTTGAACCTCATCGTCGAACTTGACTCCCATCGAGGATAGCTGATCCACCACGCCCTGGAACTCACTCAAGTGATCCGTAATGGATGCACAATCTTTGTACCGCAGACCCATCATCATCCGAATCAGGAACAGTTTGTTTACCCCGGTCTTTTTTGCGTACAAAGATTTCAGCTTCTCCCATAGCGTTTTCGCGTGCTCAATATTGGCAACGTGGTTGTACACGTTCTCGTCAACGAGCTGCCGCATGTACCCACACACCTGTATATGCTCGAAGTTCCAGTCCTCATCGGATTTGTCACTGGGCTTCTCGGATGCAAATACTGGAAGATGTAGCTTCTTAACGAACAACAAATCCTTCATCTTGCTCCGCCAATAATGGTAGTTGGTACCGTTCAGGTTCACCATGCGCACCGGCTTCGCATCCATCTCTGCTTCCTGGTTTGACTGTCAACTCGTGACACTTCTTTGAACCCAAAGCTCTGATACCAATCTATTGGGAACGAAGGACGAAAACTGTTCCCCCAAACCAGAAAATCCTGCAAGAGAACCGAGCAAAAGTATACAAACCAAAAAAATGTAAACACAATCGCAGACACAAAGATTTTTGACGTGTAAAATCCTTGCGGAAAAAATCACGGGATGATCGGAGTCCAACCCTGATGAACCTCCACTAATGAAATAAAGGGAATACATCCTCTACAAGCTCTTCCCGATCCAACACGGATCACCACAACTCACTTGAAAGAAGAAATTTTTTGATTGCGGACTCCGAAGAACAAGAGATGCCGAAAAATTATTCGAAGCAATCTCTCCTTCACAATAGTCCTTAATCCTCTCTCTCTCAAAGATTGTAAAGCACTCTTGTTTTGAGATAATTTTTCAACTAGCATGCATCACCCTTTTATAAGCCCTTGGTAATCCATACATGGAAGGCCAATATATATGGAAACTTCCAATATGCATCAATCATATATTTAATAGAATCCAATCATAATTGGCTTGTCATAATTGGAAGTCCAATTATATATAAAGCTATTATATGAAGGATCCAATCATAAATATATGATCAAAGTAAATATGGAAATCCAATCATATATTTCCTTACCATATATGTTCTAAAATAGGATCCATGCACTCCCCGAGCTTCTCCGACACACGGATGACGCTCGTCGCTCTCCGGGACATAGGTTGGGAACCCCACCCACTCCAACAAAAATATCCGTAGCCGAATCAGTTTTGGCTTTCCGAATTGAAGTATCAAGAAGTTGGTTTTAGTTCTGCAAAACAAAAACAAAAAAAAGTTTGTTGGTTTTAGAAAACTAAGCGTGATTAAAAAAAAGTGTTTCAAAAAATTAGAAAAATATTTGATATATCTAGATTTTTTTTAACTATGTTGTTTTCGTCAATTTCTAATTAAAACAATTTTCACGTACAGTAGATACTATTGTTTATTTTCTTACTGAGGAATCATATCTACACAACTAACATTGTCTTGACACTATTTTCGTTCTTTTTTCTTTTGTTCATTTTTTTTTCGAATTGGCCGAAAAAGAGATCCTCATTATTTGATCACTATTGATAGTTGTCGAGTCGAAACATGCAAAATTGTATCAGTATGGTTTTTTTTTCCAGATGTCCGACGATACGCAAGGAACTTCGTACAAGCATTGTATGTCTGTTGGGCCCACTACTTCCAGCTCCCACCAAATAAATGGAAGGAATAATATGCCCCCGTGGTTCGATCCACTGATCTTTCGCCATCCAACCAGGATCTTATCATCGGTAAGCACAAGAGCCACTCGAGTTCGGTTCAGTATAGCTTTATCGTATTGGTACTAGATGATACTTTAAAATATAATAAAATGATGAGTTGGTTTTGGATAACATATTGAGGAACACAATTAGTAGTCCATTAAAACTATACTCTATAAAATTGATCTCCATTTCTAGTTTGACCTCTTTAAAACACATTTTTTTTAATCATATTCATACAAAATTTACTGTGCTTTATCATATTTGATGGATTGGATCGAATAATTTAAGTTAATCATGGAGAAGTTAACTTAGTTTAATCGACCAGAAAAGACTCACAGACCGGTCTGAAACCTGAAGGGCTCGGCTAGGTCATAGGCTTTTGTGAATCTAGGTCCGGGTTGGGCCGCAATTTCGGCCTGAAACATGTTATGGCTGGGTTTAGATATTTCTAAGCCAGACAAAATCTGGCCCATTGTCATATCTACTGTATTTTTGCTTAATTAAATTTTGCTTCATTAAGATGTGAAGAAATTTTCTCCAAAGGATGGAGATGGAATTGAATAATATCATTATTAAGTTAATTATTATTGCTTCAGTAAGATGTGCAGAAATTTCTCACAGGTAATTAAGATGTGTGTGCACCAATCACCCAACTAATACTTGTTACAAAACACCAAGGCATTGTAGTTAGCTTAACGACGACTTCTTTCTCCTTTTCCTCTTCCAATTAAGCTTCTTGTGATGTCTCACATGAATCTTTCTTTCAAGCTTTAGTGACTAAACCCAACTCTTTTTCGACTCGAAGCCATATCACAACGCACCAAGAAATGAAGGTTTTGAATCACAATGCAAATGGACAAAGATCTAAGAGCCAAACCGAAGCATCGGGATGAAGACCTAAAGTAAATATAATTTGTATGAAATTAAAAATCTATAGCTAATTGGACGTAAAAGTTTTAAATAAAAAGTGAACAATCAATTACTATCAAATTACACAAATAACATTTAATAATAATATGAAAATAATAATTAGGAATATTCAATTTTAAGATCACGAGTAGATGCTATCGAATTTCGATGCTGGCCTTTGTATTGTTGGAGTGGGTGGGGTTCCCAACCTATGTGTAGAAGATCCCGGAGTGCGACGAGCGCCGTCTGTGTGTCAGAGAAGCTCGGGGAGGTGACGAGGCCAGTCGGAGATGACGGAGACACTCGGGAGCTGCCAGAGGAGCTGCTGGAAAGAGAGGGGCAGAGTTCGGGCCGAACTCTGCCCCAGGAGAGAGTTCTGGCCGAACTCTGTGTTCTGGTTCCAGAACCTTGCTGGTTGCCAGACACAGAGTTCTGGCCGAACTCTGCCCCAGGACAGAGTTCTGGCCGAACTCTGTGTCGTCGGGGCTGAAGCGTTTTTCATGATGATTTATCACCATTAGATCGTATCCTACGGTCCAGGTTTTGCTGCAAATTAGGGGGTTTATACATGGTTATTCATAACCCTAATCATACAACACAACATTGAAGAACAAGAGAGAGAAAAGAGGCAAGAGTGCCATTGCAACTTTGGAAGAGAAGATGGAGGATTGAAGGCCGTTTTCGAAGGAGGATCGTGTTCGGGTAATATCTACTCATCGTCTTTGTTCTTCGTAGCCTTGTAATCATTATTCTTGCTTTTAAGTGTTGTGGGGATCCGATTTGGATCAGGAGAAGTTTGTAGAGGGTGTACTCCTTTATTTCATTAGTGAAGGCTTCTCCAGGTTGGACTCCGATCGTCCCGTGGTTTTTTCCGCAAGGGTTTTTCACGTTAAAAATTCTCTGTGTCTGCGTGGTTTGTTTTGGTGTTTTGGTTCATGCGTTGTATTGCTCGGTTCTCTCGCATGTACTCTCTAATTTGGGGAAAGGTTTCCGCGTTTCTTTCCCAACAAAGTGGTATCAGAGCCAGGTTCTGAAATTCAGAAGGGTGTCAGGAGTTGACAGGAAAACTAGAGAGGAGAGATGGACGCGAAGCCGGTGCGCATGGTGAACCTGAACGGCACTAACTATCACTATTAGCAGAGCAAGATGAAAGATTTGTTGTTTGTCAAGAAGCTGCATCTGCCCGTATTTGCATCCGAGAAGTCCATTGATAAATCCGAGGAGGACTGGAAATTCGAACATTTATAGGTGTGCAGATATATCAGGAAGTTCGTTGACGAGAACGTGGACAACTACGTTGCCAATATTGAGCACGCGAAGACGTTATGAGATAAGCTGAAATCTTTGTACGCGAATAAGATCGGGGTAAACAAGTTATTCCTGATCCGGACGATGATGGGTCTATGGTACAAAGATGGGACGTCTATTACGGATCACTTGAGTAATTTTCAGGGCGTGGTTGACCAGCTGTCTTCAATGGGAGTCAAGTTTGACGATGAAGTTCAGGGACTATGGCTGCTGTGTACATTGCCAAACTCGTGGGAGACCGTACAAGTATCTATGATCGCTTCTGCTCCAGAGGACGTGGTCAATCTAGAGTTTGCCAAGAGCGGGGTGCTGAATGAAGAGATGCGGAGACGTTCTCAGGGCACTTCATCCACATCCCACCACTCAGAGGCATTAGTTTCAGAAAGCCGCGGAAAGGGCAAAAGCAGGGGTCCAGGTGGTGGCAGAGACAAGAGCATGGAGAAGTCTAAGGGTCGGTACGAGGACTCGGAGTGTTACTATTGTGGCAAGAAGGGCCACATCAAGCGGAACTGTTTCGCTTGGAAGAGAGAGAAGAAAGGCGACAAGGAAAAGCAAGACGAGAACACTACTGCGGCGGCCTCGATACATGGAGGCGATGTGATCATCGTAGGTGATGAGGTTATCACAAACCTCGCCTGCGATGACAATTCTTGGCTGGTGGACTCAGGGGCTTCAGCGCATGTATCTCACAACAGGGCACTATTTGCCACTTACACGACATGCGACTGTGGAGTGTCGAAGATGGGCAATGGAGATGTGTCGAAGGCGGTTGCCGTTGGAGATGTGCATTTGAGAACGAAGACGGGTGCGGTTCTTGTTCTCAAAGATATTCGTCATGTCCCTGATATCCTTTTCAACCTGGTGTCGGTTGGAAGGTTGGATGACGAGGGATTCTTCAGTCTCTTCGGGAATAGTCAGTGGAAGCTTTCCAGAGGTTCGATGATGATTGCTAGAGGAAGGAAGAAGTCCGGTCTCTACTATATAGAGGAGAGCGCACAGGGGGCACAAGAGGTGAACGCCGTCAGTGATGCGTCTACCGAGTTGTGGCACAGGCGGCTCGGCCATATCAACGAGAAGGGGATGAGCTACTTGGTGAACAGGAAGGTGATTCCAGGGCTCAAGTCTACAAAGTTGGAGAAGTGCACGCACTGCTTAGCTGGAAAGCAAAATATGGTGTCTTTCCAAAGTCACCCAAGTTCAAGGAAGCCGGCGTTGCTCGAGTTGATTTACTCGGATGTCTGCGATCCTATGAAAGTAAAATCTATTAGTGGTGCTTCTTACTTTATAACTTTTATTGATGACTGTTCTATGAAGGTTTGGGTCTATGCCTTAAAGACTAAGGATCAGGTGCTGTCCACTTTCAAAGAGTTTCAGGCCTCTGTTGAAAGAGAGACGGGCAAGAAGTTATTATGTATTCGGTCTGACAACGGCGGCGAATACATCGGTCCCTTTGATGCTTATTGCAGAGAGCAAGGGATACAACACCAGAAGACTCTGCCCAAGACACCTCAGCTCAATGGTGCAGCGGAGCGCATGAACAGGACACTGATGGAGAGGGTACGGTGTTTGCTGTCAGAAGCAAATTTGTCCGACAGTTATTGGGGTGAGGCTCTTCTCACAGCTGCTTATGTTATTAATTTATCTCCTAGTGCTCCTTTGTAGGGTGATGTGCCTGACAAAGTATACGACAAAGAGCCGTCATACAATCACCTGCGAGTGTTTGGCTGTAAGGCCTTCGTGCATGTACCGAAGGACGAGAGGTCCAAACTTGAGCCGAAGATGAGGCGATGCGTCTTTGTCGGCTACGGTCGGGATGAGCTTGGCTATAGACTCTACGACCCGGTGGAAAGAAAGCTCTGCAGAAGCAGAGACGTAGTTTTCGTCGAGGATCAGACCATGTCCAATACTCAGGATTCCGAGATGCCTTCTGAGGCTGAGGAATTGCCTGAGTTAGAGTTATTTCGCTTCGAGCAGTTTCCAGAGGACATCGCAGAGGATCCAATTATGGGAGAGCCAGTACATGGAGTTGCTTCCAACCTTGATCATCAGCCTGCTAATGGTGGCCAGGGTGTCCCTCAGGAGGATGAGCATACCGGGGAGGCAGTTCCTGAAGAGGAGGAGGCTATTAGTATACAGCCAGCACCAGTGGCTCCACTGAGAAGGAGCGACAGAGAGCGTCGACCATCTACGAGATACTCACCGGGTGAGTATGTGCTATTGACTGACGGGGGAGAGCCCGAAGGTTTTGCAGAGGCTATGGAAGACGAACACAGGCAGGAGTGGATGGAGGCTATGCAGAAGGAGATGAGTTCCTTACACGCTAATTCCACTTATGAGCTGGTGCGGTTGCCAAAGGACAAGAAGGCTTTAAAGAATCGATGGGTGTTTAGAGTGAAGCAGACGGATGATGCTACTCGCCCTCGATACAAAGCGATGCTGGTAGTTAAAGGCTACGGTCAGCGGAAAGGCGTAGATTATGATGAGATCTTTTCGCCTGTCGTCAAGCATTCGTCTATTTGGGTGGTGCTAGCATTGGCAGCCAGTCTCGACTCGGATGTCGAGCAGATGGACGTGAAGACGGCATTCCTTCACGGTGATCTTGAGGAAGAGTTATACAAGGAGCAGCCAAAGGAATTCTGTGGGAAGGGCAAGTCACATTTGGTCTGCCGGTTGAGGAAGAGCTTGTATGGTCTGAAGCAGGCTCCGAGGCAGTGGTACAGGAAGTTCGAGTCATTTATGGGAGAGTATGGTTATGCACGGACGACGTCGGATCACTGTGTATTTGTGAGGTATTTTACCGAGGATAATTTTATCATTTTATTGCTCTATGTTGATGATATGCTATTAGTGGATCGAAATGCCACTAGGATAGTGGAGTTGAAGTGACAACTAGGCACGGCCTTCTCTATAAAGGATTTGGGTGCAGCGAAGACTATTCTTGGGATGGAGATCAGCCGAGAGTGAGAGTCCAAGCTGTCACGACCCGCTCTCGAATAATCGGACACGAGTCGGACACGCCCAGCCTTCGTCGATGGACACGACGAAGTAAGCTGTACAATACTAAAGAAAACTCCAAGTCACAATGTAATGTAAACATCCACAGCTTCTATATATAACATTCCCAGAAAGATCACCAATATCCATCAAGTCATTTTAGTACAAAATGATCCGGAGACAAATCCTGTCAAATAAAATATACAATGATAAAATCATAAAAAATACAATCTCCAGAAAAAACAAATAAATAAATCCTGCAATATCCAATGCAATCACATGCTCCATGTGGCCTCAAGCACCTGCAACGTATCCTGTCAGGAAAAAAGCAAAGTACAACCCCGACAAGAACAATATACAATGTAATCTGTAATACAGAATACAAGGTAAAACCAGAACTGAAAATGAAACTATGGTACCAGAAATGAAATATAAAACTACAGGTAATGGACGCGACAATCAATATACAAGATAATGAACACGGCTATCAATGAACACGACAATCAATGCAAGTGTGATATTTTGAAATATTAAACTAATGTGTGACCGGCTTAGGACCACAATCCACAATCAATCTACAATCAATCAATTCTACAAGGTGCGGCTTAATCGTACGTGCGGTGTACGATTAGGCTATCCACAATACCTATGTTGGGTGTGGTCACACAAAGTTAATATTTCCCCCAATCCCCGTAATAAACAATGACTCAAAATGCAATGAGCAAAGTACAAGACAATCGTGTGTATCTCGTGTCCGATATGAGAACATGGCACATGAATGTAAGACAGAAATACAAAGTACAAGATCGAGTCGGTGTACTTGCCTCGCCTTGGAAGCACGGAAGTAGTACTGCATGGATGTAAGAGATCACCTGGTATATTTGTACAATTTTTGTTAGGGTTGAAACAATGTTATTTAGCTAAACAGGCTAACTAGCTAAATCATCTATAAGCTTTCCATAAACCAACTAATTACTATATATATATATATATATATATATATATATATATATATATATATATATATATATATACAAAAAATAAAAATATATATATATATACAAAATAACTTAATAATCTATATAGAAAAGTAGCTTTTAACTAGATAAATACATCTACTAGTCTACTATATATAAACTTGCTTTTACACCATATTTGTAGAAGATATACGTATACTATAATTTGATCAAAATAAGCATTAGTGAAAATACTCTTAAACTATATTTAGCAAGAAACTTTTTAGAAAATATTTGCTAGCTAGGCTTTATCATCCATAAACTAATTACCATATACTAGCTAAATAATATATGCTAAATAAATAAGAAGTTTAATAGCTATGTTCAAACTATTTTACAGATTATAGCATTATAATACTAATTTAAAACACATATTTCTACTGAGGACTAATATTTTAACAATTATCATAATGCTAACTAATAATTTAATTAGGAGAAATAATAACCACATTAATAAAAATAATATCATAACTGACCCATACTACTCTAGCCCACAACAATCTCAAAACTCCATTTCCAACACTGCCATGGCCCATAGCCCAAACTAGTCAGGTCTACACAGCCCAGTACCACTGTTAGTCTGCTACAGGGTGCTACTCCTTTAATACTTTAATAACTGACAGCCCAACTTCTATCACTAATAGCCCATCTAAATAGCCCATCGAACTTCCATTAGTCCAATCCAGCCTAGTGAGACTTAAACCTACAATTACATATACATATGTACAGACTTCCTATTTGAGTAACAGTCCAAATCATAAAGACTAACCCTAACGTAATCTGTCACATATGTGAATCAACAATCTCGAGAAAGCATCAGACTACTCTTCGGGTTTCGAAGAGTCAAGCCTTCACATCCACAGGATTCAAAATGAAGAAGAGGGGACTTTCTCTCTCCACTTATTACACAGCCACAATTGGAAAAATTAAACATTATCATTAATATATCCCAAATCTTCTCTACTCATCCATTTCCTAACTCCCATTCTCTTCCTCAACCACCCTCTACTTCTTTCCCCAACCGAAACCCTAACCTAGTTCTCCTTCTCCTTCAACTCCAGCCTACCATCTCCTCTACCAATCAACCACATGCATATAAACTCTAGATTTCTAATCCAGCCCCCAAAAATCGAGAGGAAACAAGAAGAAGAAGAAAGGGTGCAGGAGATCGAGGCGGGGGCTTACTCAGGCCGGCGGGGATGTCGATCCTCGACGAGCGGAGCTCCAGAGAGGCGGTGGCGGCGTCAACGACTCGGCGGCTTCTGACGAAGACGGTCGGCTCAGTTTTCAAGGAAGAGCGGCTCATTGTTCGAGGGCGGCGTGCCGATCGACGGTCGACGAGACTCTGATCAGTGGTCGGCGAGCCTCTGTAGTCCAGATCCGGCTAGGCGCGGCTCGACTCGGTGGCTGCGTCTCGAAGTACTGGCGACGGTGACGCTCCTCCGTGGCGGTGGCTGTGACTACGAGGAGATGGCTCCTCGATTCTCGAAGAGGCAGCACGGGGACCAGTGGGGTGGCGCGAAACTCGAAGGGACGAGCACAGAACTCGAAGCGGCGACACGATCTTCCAGACATAGCACCGCAGTCGAGGTCGGCTGCCTCGAGCTTTGACGTGGACGGATCTGAGCCCGGCTATTCGGCGGTGGATGGTGGCTAGCGGCGGAGCTCTGGTGGCGATGTCGCAGCGATTATACTGGTTGTGGTGATGAGAACAGGAGACCTCCGGCGAGGGTCACGGCGGAGCTCGACGGAGATCGGCCAGGAGAGAGAAAATATATAGAGAGAGAGTGACTGTACTGTGTCCGTGATTGTGATGTGATGGTGTTAGAACTGTACATTGGGACTCGTGTATTTATAGTAAAAAAATAATCTCGTGTGTGTGAGAGCTGAGGAGTGGCAGAATGGTGAATTAGTGTAGATCTGGGGGGTTTTCCATATCAGAATAGTAGTAGTGGCAGTATGGTAATTAAATGCAGATCTAATGGCATTAGTATAACTTGTGTAACAGATTCAGTTACTACAACTAATTAGCTAAAAGTTAACTAATAAAAAAATTACACTTTCTTCTAACTGATATTCAAATATTTTTTTAAACAGACTTTCACTAACAGGATTAATTAATTATATTATTTTACTAGTTTTTAATTAAAAGACTTTGGTCACTACAGTTAATTAATAGTTAATTGTTTAACAATCCTTTCTTACTTAAAGATGAAGTAAATAATAAAATTACTACTTTAAGTTACTGCAGCACGAATAAACCAAAAATAATTAAACTTGAATTAATTTAAATATTTACATGAAATACTTTAACAGAAACCAATATTCCTATTCTAAAGGAAACTGAAATATTCAAACTAATTGTCATTCATAAAATATCTTTTACAATTTTATTATATCAAAATACCCTCATCAAAGAGAAGAGTTTCATATAGAAGGCCATACAATATTTTCACAAAAATTTCATAAAACTGATTTAGGGAGTTACAAATCTACCCCACTTACAAAAATTTCGTTCTCGAAATTTCAAGGATTTTGTAGAGGAGTACATAATCAAGAAAAATTTATTAAGGACAACAAGAAAACTAAATGATTTATTTATGGAGTAAAATAACAAGGACTAACAAGTAGTCACTAGACAATATGAAAATAGTAAATGCAAGCACTACTTGGAGAAGAATTATCCCACACATGACTTGGAGCTTGCAGCAGTCATTTTTGCCTTGAAACTGTGGAAGCACTACTTGTATGGGGAGCTGGTGGACATCTTCACGGACCATAAAAACCTGAAGTATGTTTTCACTCAGAAGGAGCTGAATATGAGGCAGCGCAGATGGCTGAAACTTATGAAGGATTTCGACATCAATCTGCAGTACCACCCTGGGAAGGCAAATGTGGTAGCAGATGCTCTGAGTCGATATCTTGTTGCTATGTATCTCACTATGGACTGGCATCTTTTGGAGGATCTTGAGAGCCTTGGGATTGAGATTGTTCTTCCGGGAGTTGGAGGGCAGCTGATGCACATGCAGATATAGTCAGGACTGATAGAAAAGATTAAGGAGGCCCAGTTTCTTGATGAGGGACTCTGATGTCTCAGAGGCCAGGCAGAGGCCGGATTGCTCGACGACTTCACCATTGCAGATGATGGATCCCTGAGGCACGGAACTCAGTTGTGTGTGCCCAAGGATTTACGGGAGGAGGTGATACAGGAGGCTCATCAGTCGCAGTATTCCATTCATCCTGGATCTACCAAGATGTACAAGAATCTGCGATAGTATGTTTGGTGGTATGGGATGAAGAGAGAGGTTGCCAGAATTGTTTCCTGATGCCTTGTGTGCCAGCAAGTCAAGGCGGAGCGCCAGAGACCAGCAGGATTACTCCAGCCTTTACCTATTCCGAAATGGAAGTGGGAGCACATCACCATGGACTTCGTCTCTGGTTTACCACGTACGCCTAGTGGCAAAGATGCTATTTGGGTTATCGTGGGCAGACTAACGAAGTCTGCTCATTTCATTCTGTTCAAGGTTAGGCTGTCGATCGAGAAGCTCGCAGACCTCTACATGTGGCAGATTGTGCGGATCCATGGGGTACCGGTGAGTATCATTTCAGATAGGGACAGCCGCTTCACATTACATTTTTGGAGGAGTCTACAGCTGAGCTTGGGATCACAGTTGAAGTTCAGTACCGCCTATCACCTACAGACGGACGGGCAGTCCGAAAGGACCATTCAGATACTGGAGGACATGCTGCGGGTTTACGCACTTGACTTCGGCGGTTCGTGGGAGGATCACTTGCATCTAGTAGAGTTTGCCTAACAACAGTTATCAGGCTAGCATCGAGATGACCGCGTTCGAGGCACTGTATGGACGGAGATGTCGCACGCCTTTATCTTGGGACGACGTTGGCGAGAGAGTTTTGCTTGGGCCAGAGATGATGGTAGACTCAGCTAAGAAGATCAGACTGATCAGGGACCGTCTCAGAGTTGCACAGGATCGGCAGAAGCACTAGGCGGACAGCAGCAGACGGCCACTTGAGTTCACAGTTAGAGATAGAGTGTTCCTGAAGATCTCGCCGACTAGAGGCATCATTTGGTTTGGCAGAGGCGGGAAGCTCAGTCCGAGGTACATCGGGCCTTTCGACGTGACGACACGGATTGGCGAGGTAGCATATCGACTAGTGCTTCCAGCTAGCTTGGAGGGAGTGCATGACGTTTTCCACATGTCCCAGCTTCGACGCTACATTCTAGACCCGAGTCATGTGGTGGACTACTCAGAGTTAGAGGTGGGTCCGAGCTTGACCTACGAGGAGCAGCCAGTGGAGATCCTTGATCGGAGGGAGAAGCGCCTGCGGAACCAGACTAATCCACTTGTCCACGTTATGTGGAGACACCACTCTCCGGGAGAGTCCACATGGGAGCACGAGGACGAGATGCGGGAGCGCTATCCTAGCCTGTTTACTTGATTGTACTTTTGTCCTTGAAATTTTAATTTCAATAAAATGGTTTGTGTTGAATCTTCGTTGATTATTTTGATGTCCTTCGAATTTCGAGGACGAAATTTTTTAGGAGGGGAGATTTGTAACTCCACCTTCCTGATAATTGAATTTTTTTTAAAGTTTTAATATAATAATATTGAAAGCAATTTAGAAAATTTTATATACTTTAAAATATGTGAAGCTATTATATATATATCATTTTTTTATGTTTTCAGCCTTGGGCCATTCTTCTTGGGCTTTTCTCCTTTAATACTATTACCATTTGATTCATGACACTGTAGCTTTCTTCTAAATTCGTTTTGATTCAAATGTAAATCTCAGCTAACACTTTTCTTCTCTCACCAATTTTGGCAGGGAAGGAAATTTGTTTTTCCTGCTCTAGTAAGCTTAATCCCCACGCTATCCCCAAATAACTGCCTATATTAGAAGACCTTCCTCTTCTCTTTCTTTATTTCCTTAGAATTTCCGAGAGCCATTTCCTAGTTTCTCATTCTTTCCTCAAATTGTTCTCAAAGAGTTCGATCGGCCATGGCTGAGATGCGCGGCTTGACGAGGAGCAACCACGTATAGGCGCTCGACTCCGACACTGACGTGGACGTCTTCTTCTCAACCCCGACGGCGATTGAACCAATTCCCTCCAGGAATTGCTGCAATTTCAATTCCAATTAGTGGATCGAGTAAGTTTTAACATTTTTCTAGAACTCGATCTATTTTTCTATTATTTTCTTGGATCTGAATTTGTTGAAATTACAGCATTTGATTTCATCCAGAGATCTCCTCGAGTCCTGTTGTTCTGATCATTATAGTGAGGAATTATTATTAAATAGCCGACCTAGAATTTTCGTTTTTCTAATTTTTGTCCTTCAAATTGTTATGCCTAGATTGTAGATCGAGATCGAAGAATTTTAGCTTAGATTAGCGCGAACTGTCACTCTCATCAATCAGAAAATGGGTGAGTTAATTCCAGGATTTTCTAGGTTGAACTGTGAGTTGATGCTGTTTGATTCGAGTCCTTAAGTTGTGTATTCTTCTTTTGTTTGGATGATTAAGCAGAGTGTTGAACTTGAAGCCATTTGGAATCAGATCTTCTGTGACGAAGAACTTGTGTCCTACTCTTGGATTCGTGTTGCAAATCTAGTTTGGAGCTGATTCGTGTAAGTAATTCTAATCACTCTAATATAAGTTGATGGTCATTGTACTTGGTATCGGATTATCAATATCATAGAGGATAATATGGAAATTTTAGGAACTACAGGATACTAGGAAAATGTGTTATAGAAAGACATTGAGTCGTGCAAGGATAAACTGGTTTCCAATTAATTATTTCACTAAGTTAAATTGATTCAATATACAGTTCATTTCTTGTAAATATCCTGTTGTCTTCTCATTTGATTTCTTGATCAATTGATTGATGATACTTATGACTGAATTATCAAGTATCTGTGGGAAGAATGGATACCACTTGCATTTAAGCTGTAGAAGGATAGACTGATCCTAGGTTGTACAGTTAGTAATTGATTTGGTTACGGATATTTGCAATTAGAGTATTGTCAAATTTGTTTACCTGTCTAGTGAAGGGGAAATTATGTCTTAATTGATTTCAATACTACCAATTGCTCGATTGTAAATAGCAGGGCATTATTGTTAGACTGAATGTATACTTTGGTTCACCACTATAGTATACCAGTATCTCAACTGAGATTGTCTTGTATCGGCCTTGAGGCTTGTCAGACTGTACATTGGTTGATTGTGCCTGTGTTACTAAGAGCATCTATAGTTAGGCTAACCTATAGGTTATAGTGACAGTGTGTAACCTGTAGGTACCAGTCCTATGAAGGACTGAGGTCATGGAGGTATTAGGATCAGGGCAGTAGGGTCATAGGTATAATTCAAGACTGAATTGTATCAGTCTTAGCCAACACTGACTTGAAACCGTACCTTAATTGGACTGAATTATGGCAATGTTAACTATGAATGAATCATATCAGTTGGTTAGGATAGCTTAGGCAAGTCCTGAATTCAGAACTGAACTATTTGGGATTATTCTGAAATCATATATTAGTACTTCTAGAAATAACCTGAGAGTGTAGGCTTAACTGATTTGTGTTATCAGCTAACAAATTCTTCTAAGGTCAATTCAAGTCATACTCCTAATCGAACAGAATACTGCCAGGATTTGATGAGTTTCAGCACCATTACTAGGCTGATATGGTAAACAGTCTTATTTATAGCTGTGTAATGAACATCAGTCTTATTCATATCCTGAACTTTCTTATACTAAATTGATTCTATTTGACTTAGTCAGTGAGGCTAGTGGTATGGTGCTTTAAATTATTCATGCCTTGTTCCCTAGAAAGCAGGTTATGGACTAAGGGGTCTATTTTGGAATAACTGATTTTGATATCAGTTGACATATTGTTCACTAGTATGTGAATTCAACATAGGAGATAGAAGTGAGGACCAATTGAGTTAGGGTGTGTGGGAAGTTCCTGGAAACAGGAATTGACAGTTAGTTGGACAGTCCAGTAGATGCAGCTTCTTCTTTGGATGCTGGGTAGTTGCAGCAGAAGTTATTGTATCATAGATTGACTGTTAATCACTACCAGTTTCCCTGACCTGTACCTAGCCTGTATGCACTAATGGTTTAAATGTTTAAGCATTGAATTATAAAAGCCTGGCAGAATCCAAATATTGAATTATACTTTACCTTGTCAAAGACTGGAATCAGTGTACTTGAAGTTACAAGTGTTTGGATGATGTGGGCTGATTGGATTCAACCACAGAATTTTCCTAAACCTGTGCATAGTAGGATGTCCAGACATTGATTGAGATTCAGACTCTGGATTGGTGATATCAGCTTTGGACTGATTCTCACCTAGATTTAGATGATTAATTGAAGTACCTGTTAGGACTGTACCATGCCTTGTAAGGCTGAGTAGTACTAGTAATGATTAGGATTTGTAGGTGTCCCTAATCAAAACTGGAAATGGTGGAGGACTGGTTTATGTCCTGATTTTGGACAGAGGATATCAGTCCCACATTTGGGACTGGACTGTTATCCAGTGACATATGGATCAGTGCCCTGTCAAGGGACTAAATTGTTATAGTGCCCTGTTAAGGATTGTGTACGGCTACCTGTCGCTTGAAGGATTATCCTTGTAAATGGAATATAACCTCTCTTGACAATGTATGGTTAGAATATTGTATAGTTATAATAGATGTTGACTAGTATTATAGATTTGAAGAAGTAAATTAACTAGTGTATTTTAGGATCATAGTTAATCATGGTTAGAATTATTTAAAAACAGAATTAGAATTAGTCAGATTATTAACCAACTTGTAAATTATAAACAGGAGGACTTCCAGCTGTACATTCCACACTTGATCACCCTAAGCAAGGCAAGTATACTCCTCGGACTTGTTCATTTTCTCATGTCTTGTATATTCATTCATGTATCTCCTTGTTGACACGATGTATCACGGGATTGTCTGGTTTCATGTTTCTTGAGTTACTTGTGTCTGGGAGGGGAAATACTACAGATGTGTGATCAAATCCATGTTACTATTCATGTGAATAGCTTAGGCCCCGCATCGTGCGCGCGGGTCCAAATCCGTACCATTTTATGTTCATTGAATCTATCCAAGTCGATCACACACACTGGATGTATTTCAATATTGCACATATTCAGGATTCAGGTTGTATTTCATGTTCAGGTTGTATTTCATATCACTACTAAAATACAACGATTTAGCGACGGCCCTATCCGTCGATAATCCGTCGCTAATTTAAATTACCGACGGATTACCAACGGATACTGGCTGAAAAAATCTGTCGAGAATAACCTCGTCGCTAAAACTAATTCGTCGCTAGTACGTCGCTCACCGACTACTTAGCGATGGATTACCGTTGGCTACGTCAAAATATTTAGCGACGGCTAGCCGACGATTTTCTGTCAACTTCGACAGTTTAAAATTTTAATGTAGCAACATTTAGCGACGGACAAACCGTCGCTAAACCGTCATTAAACGCGTATTAGAGGGTTTCTGATACGTAAAATATGTCGCTAATCCGTCACCAACCTCGTCGGATTAGCGGCGGAGTAGCGACGGATATTTCGTCGACAGGCTCCTGGATATCTTTCATAATTCCAGGACCTTGGCGACGGATAATCCGTCGAGTTTTAGTCGCCCATACCGTCGCTAACCGGGAATCCCCCAGTTAGCGACGGATAGTCCGTCAGAAAGTGGCCGCCAGTCCGTCGGTATCTGGGAATATTTTTTAAAAAAAATAGCATAAAGCTGGGCATTCCCAATATACATAATTTCAATATACCAAACACACAAATAATCCCAAGCAATTCAAATATACACAATTTCAATATACAGAACATAAATATTCAATATTCAATAAAACAAATATCTCAATCACAAATATACAAAACACACAAATATTTCAATATACAAAACACACAAACAATTCCAACACACAACTATCCCAAGCATTCAAATTGTTCACACAAAACACATAAATATTCAATATTTAAACACAAATATTCAATATTCAATAAAAAGGAAAATCGACTTTGGACTCAGCAAAGACCGCAAGTCAGACGATGAATCCTCACAGCCAGGGATCATAGTTGCGTTGAGGCATATACCATTCTATCAGCCACTTTGCATACGAAGGCTCAATCTGGTTGAGGTCTTCTGTAGGGACAAGAGGGTCAGTCCCGATGCTACTACTCTCTGATGGTGGCTCCTCCTTAACTTCAACCTTGGGTGCAATCTCTTCCCTGATGGTCATCGATTCTTTCTTGACCTCGACCATTGGTAACACCTCCTCCTTAACAGTCACCGGCTCTTGTTTGACGACGGAGACTTCCTCCGTGTCGACCTCCAAGGGTTCCTTGCCTCGGCCCCTTCCTCGGCTAGCAGCACCACCTCGGGGAGTCTTGGGAGCCATCTCTCTGACAACAAAAATTTTCATATAGGGTAAAGAAATTTACTCAAATTATAAAAAAAAGAAGTTAATCGAAATTGTAATCGGAGTAATGAAACGACATTGGAGATGGCGTACCGTAGTGGTCGGACAGGAAGGGGGGTGACGCGCCACCACCCATGGCGCGCTAGGGGGACGCCTACAAATAACAGGGACATCTGCTCCTCCCTGCTTCCCATCTGGACCCATCTGCTCCTCCACCATGAAACAGAAATTTTCCGTCTCCTCTCCTCCACCATGGCTCTGGACCCATCTGCTCCTCCCTACTTCCCTTCTTCTTATTTGACTCTCTCAGCCATATATGATATCCAGCTCAAGTGTAGAGTCGGGGGAGAAGAAGTGGGCAGGAAGAGGAGGGGGAAGCAGCACAGCCGGCGGCATGACCTGGAGGAAGTACAGAGGTTTTGCTGGAGGTGCTGGCAATTTTCCCAGGATGGTGTTGAGGAGAAAGTGTAGAGTCGGCCGAAGGAGCCACAGCTTCCTTCGGCCGACTCTACACTTGCTCCTCAACACCATCCTGGAAAAATTGCCAGCACCTCCAGCAAAACCTCTGTACTTCCTCCAGGTCATGCCGTCGGTTGTGCTGCTTCCCCCTCCTCTTCCTGCCCACTTCTTCTCCCCCGACTCTACACTTGCTGTGGCTCCTTCGGCCGACTCTACACTTGCTCTGCAACATCATCCTGGGAAAATCGCCAGCACCTCCAGCAAAACCTCTGTACTTCCTCCAGGTCATGCCGTCGGCTGTACTACTTCTCCCTCCTCTTCCTGTCCACTTCTTCTCCTCCGACTCTACACTTGAGCTGGATATCATATGTGGCTGAGAGAGTCAAATAAAAAGAAGGGAAGTAGGGAGGAGTAGATGGGTCCAGAGCATGGATGGAAGAGAACTAGAAAGCACTGATCCTTCCTGTTGTGAGAACTGTGAAGAGTGAGAAAGGAGAGGGGGTCTTTGATTTTTGCGTTCATCATCATTAGAAGGAGCAGTACTGGAAAAGTTGTGACGTTAGTAGCATGAGAGAGTAAAAATCTGTATCACAAGACTAACAGAATTACTATGTAATCATGTACTCACCAATAACCGGATGTAACTGGAGTCGTTGGGCCTATCGTGCAGTAATTGGTGGATCCACTGGTATAGGCCGGATGTACTTAGTATCTACTGTATCAGATTAGTATCGGTCTATCGGTTTGGTATAGGACGTATCAGATTGGTATTAGCCTTAACAAATTGGTATCGTCCTATCCGATATGTACATGTATCGGCCGTATAGCTAGGATTCATATTGGCCTTATCGATTTGGTATCGGTCATATCCGATAGGTATCGGCCGTGTTGGATTAGTATCGACCATTTCGGATTAGTATCGTGAAAGGTTTAGTAACAACTGCACTTGGATTTATCTCTTCTCGAGCTAGAATACCATTACAAGAGAGTCACCAGATCGTGATTGGCCAGTTATAGTAATATACATGCTTTCTTTTCCATCAGGAAAAGCGAAATTAAAAAGGAAGTATGTATGTTCTGTAACTGGCCAGCTACGCTCTCGTGACTCTCTTGCAATGGTAATCTAGCTCTAGAAGAGAGAAATTAAAGTACAGTTGTTACTAAACCTTCCACGATACTAATCCAAAATGGTCTATACTAATCCAACACAGCCGATACCTATCGGATATGACCAATACCAAATCGATAAGACCAATACGAATCCTAGCTATACGGCCAATACATATCGGATAGGACGATACCAATTCGCTAAGACCAATACCAACCGATACGGCCCATACCAAACCGATAGATCGAAACTAATCTGATACGGTCAATACTTATAAGTACCTACGGTCCAGGAGGTTGATCCGCTGGTACATCCATGTACGATCAACGAAGTAACGATCTATTTCAATTTGGATGTGAAAATCTGTATCGTAAGACAAACTAAACATAATCAGTTCATGTCAGTCTGCACTTTCTGCAGTAACGACCACAAGTTTTATGTTCTTCAACGATATATTTCACATGCTTAATTGACAAGTATGGGAACGAATGGCTCAAAACACAACCCAAAATTCATTCTAGCAAACATTAGTGTGAATCATCTATGTTCTGTACATATGGTGTAGTATATGTTCTTATCCTATCTAGTATCTGAAGAATGTAACAGAATCAAGATGAACTCACATAATGTAATACTAAGACATCATCTACTACTATATAAGATATAGTGATAGGTTGTCATACCATCATTACCGAGGGATGAGGGTCGAAGGATAGTCAACTTTATCTATGGCTACATAGTTTTTGCCTCGCCAGTCGAATGGCTGCAGGGACTATGTCCTGATCACCATGTCGTAGTCCAATACAATCCAGAGATTGACATAGTACTAATTCGTATATGTAGTCCAATACAAATAGTCTAATACAAAAACAACCCAATACAAATAGTCCAATACAAATAAGTACTAATAGCTAATGAGAACCACGCAGCTCACGCAAATGCTCAGTGATACGATCACGCAACCACCTCGAATAAGTGGGATCGACGGCGGCAGGAGAGATGTAGTCTATTGCAGGTGCTGGATGAATAGAACTCCCGGTCATACTAGCTACCGGTGCCACTTCCTCCTTAACAGTAGGAGGAGCCACCTCAGCATTCAGTGTTTTCCTCAAATGACGTGCCGCTCCTCGGGTCATGGGTGCCATATGGTAAGATCGATATTTACAAATAATATAATTGTAACATAAGCAAGCTAACTAAAGGAACCATCATCTCGTTTGAGTACATTTTCGAAAGCAGATAAAATACAGAATATTCGATTTTTTGCCAAGTGTGAGAACGGATGGCTCAGAACACAACCTAAAATTCATTCTAGCATACATTAGAGTGAATCATCTATGTTCTATACATATGGTGTAGTATATGTTCTTATCGTATCTAGTATCTGAAGAATATAACAGAATCAAGATGAACTCACATAATGTAATACTAAGACATTATCTACTACTATATAAGATATAGTGATAGGTTGTCATATCATCATTGCCGAGGGATGATGGTCGGAGGACAGTCAACTTTATCTACGGCTACATAGTTTTTGCCTCGCCAGTCGAATGGCTGTAGGGACTATGTCGGAGGACAGTCAACTTTATTAATAGTTATTTGTTTTTCGATACCAAAAAATCTGATACCCCGATCCGAAACCACCGATATTACCGATACCCCTGATCCGATACTCATAGGAATGGTCCAATACCGATTCCGATTCCGATATCGATTCCGATACCCCCCTCCCCCGATCCGATACTCATAGGATTGGTCCGATCCGAAACCAACTATACCCCCTCCCCCGATCCGATACACCGATCCGAAACTACCGATACTCATAGGAATGGTCCGATCCAAAACCACCGATACCCCTCCATCCGAAACCCTACCCCAGCCCCGAAACCCTACCCGTGTGTCCCCTACCCGACCCCCTCCCCCACCCCACCAACCCCTCCCCGACCCCCCCTCTCCGACAACACCCCTTCCCCCGACCCCCCTCCCCGACAGCACCAACCCCCCATCCCCCCTGCCCCACCCCACCACCCCCTCCACGACAGCACCCACCCCCCCACCCACCCCCCGAACCCCCTCCCCGACAGCACCCACCCCTACCCCCCCTCCCCACCCCACCACCCCCTCCCCGACCCCCCTCCCCGACAGCACCCCCTCCCCGACCCCCCTCACCTCCTCCCCCCCACCCCACCCACCCCTCCCCCACCCCCCGACCTCCCTCCCCGACAGCACCCACCCCCCACCCCCCTCCCCCACCCCACCACCCCCTTCCCGACAGCACCCCCTACCCGACCCCCCTTCCCCACCCCCCGAACCCCCCTCTCCGACCCCCCTATCTCTGACCCCCCTCCCCCCGGCCCCGACGACAGCCGACCGCCACCCCCCGAAACCCTAAAATAGAGAGAGAGAGAGGGAAAGAGAGAGAGATAGAGATTACCGATGAGATCGACGGAGGAAGAGAGATCGACGGAGGAAGAGCGATCGACGGAGGGAGAGCGATCGACAGAGGGAGAGAAATCGCCGGAGGGAGATAAATCGCCGGAGGAAGAGAGGGGGAAGAGAGGAGAGAGTTTGGGGGAAATAAAAAATTTCCCCCCGTCGGTTCAATTTAAGTTAGGGTACAGTATTTAGCGACGGACTGGCGACGGATATATCCGTCGCTAAATACCCTGTAGATTACCGACGAAAATGTTAGTCGACAGTCCGTCGCTAATAGTCCGCGCCATTTTTTCAGTATTTTGTCGCCAAATTATGCGACATATCAGCGACGGACTGTCCGTCGCTAACTTTTCGTCAAATTAGCGACGGAAGTGCGACTGATTTTTACACAAAAAAATAAAAAATTTATTCATTGCTTTCTGACGGTAGTCTGTCATAAGTTAGTTGCTAGTCCGTCGCTATTAGCGACGGAAAGGAGCCGTCGCTAATTTGCCGTCGCCAAATTGCTGTATTCTAGTAGTGTGTTCAGGACTCATATCATGTTCCCTGTTTTTACTTTCAGTATTCATATTCAGGATTCATGTCTTGTTCTCATTTCTCGTACTTTATATATATTTCCTGTTTCTTGTTCATACCATGATGTTCATGTTCATTTCCTTAGATATACTTAGCTCAGCTCCTGACTAGGATATGTTGTAGGTGAGCTGGAGGCTATCTGTGATACTTACTACGGGCAGGAGCCTCGAGGCACCTATGAGCCAGTTGATATTGTCCAGGACCTAGAGGCTGAGGAAGCCTAGTCTTTTCTACTTTAGTTTTATCTGGACTTGTATTAGAGACATCATTATAGTTTACATTTGCTAGAATGTAATAACATTTAGATTTGTATCTGAGATTCTGGGATTGATATATTAGATGCTGTGATTACTTCATTCTTATCTTGATTCATAGTTCTCCCTAGATATTGGTACAACTTACTTCGTTGTGTCCACCGACGAAGGCTAGGCGTGTCCGTCTCGTGTCCGATTATTCGGGAGCGGGTCGTGACATATTTTTAGTGGTGGCCCATGCAAGTCTATCCTAATGGTACCTAGGTCTTAGCGTACTATTGGGGGACTTGATTACACTAGGGAAACTTGATCACAGCATAGGAAAATCAGGAAATAAGGGTATATCAGGTGCATTGATATTATAAAAACATTGTTTATTAGGTTTTAGGGTTTGTCAATCAACGAAGTTTTCTTTCTATTGCAGGATGGTCACTACGAAGAAGATCGTAGATCATCCAGGAGTTGCGAGCTGTTCGGGACAACCAGAGCCAGATGTTTTAGCAGATCAGCTTCCGCCACTGCCTCCTATTTTTCATCCGTTGCCCTCGATGATGATGTTTGACGGCGCCCAGGTGATGGCCATGTTCCAGCAGTTCATAGTGGCCCAGAACCACCAGGCAGCACAGTTCAGAGCGACCGTCGTCGATGCACTCAGGACTCGAGAGACAGCAGCACCAGCACCGGTAGCACATCCGGCACCACCAGCACCGAGACCGAAGATGGCCAGGGATTATCAGAACCTCTGCCTGATGGACTTTTGGTGCAACGAGGGGATCGTCTATGCAGACGAGTGGCTGGAAAATGTAGAGAGGATACTGAAGATGGCGAGGATCCCTGATGACTTGAAGGTGGAGGTGGAGAGTATACGACTGTTTGACCTAGCCAGAGCCTGGTACCACGAGGAGCCCCAGTTGGCAGCACCGCAGGTTCTTTGGGCAGATTTCAAAACTCTGTTCAAGGAAAAGTTTTTCCCAGACATCGAGAGAGACGAGCTTCGGATGCAGTTCGAGGCCTTGCAGCAGGGGACGATGTCAGTGGCAGAGTATACTTCAGAGTTTACCCGACTCAGCAGGTTCACAGAGAACCTAGTCGACACGTCGGAGGAGAGGGCCTGATGATTCAAGAAGGGCCTGACCAGAGAGCTGCGGCATGCAGTAGCTATTAGCCAGGCGACTACTTACTCGAGCATCCTCAAGATCGCTCAGGCAGTTGAGAAGGAGATTGACCCGAGGCCCAAGAGGGAAAGGGACATCGGCAGCAGTTATCAGGCCCCAGCGAAGATGGTGCAGATTGAGACTCAGACGAGGCCAGTCCAGCAGACAGCAGTTCAGCACCGACCTGCCAGAGTTCCAGCGGTTTAGCATCAGAGGCAGCAGGGGGTCACATGCACATATTGTCATCGGCCGAGACACCACGTGGAGGTATGTCGCAAGAGGCTCAAAATTTGCCTATTCTGTGGGTCAGTTGCACATCAGATGAGAGACTGTCAGCAGGCCACAGCTAGACTAGCAGGAGGACCCTGAGGAGCTGGAGGACCACCACCTGCACCACCCAGAGCACTGTCTGCTGCACCCCTGAGAGGAGGACCAGCTCTACCACCTCAACAGTAGAGGTTTGCACAACACCAGCAGCAGCAAAAGGGAGGACCACAGCAGGGACGTGCTTACGTCATGGCCGCAGTTGAGAAGGAGAAGGCAACACCAGATGTTATCACAGGTTCTATTATCATTTATTCATTTCCTACTATTGCATTATTTGATTCTGGAGCCACACATAGCTTTGTATCATATGAGTTTCTGCATAGACACGGCTTCACACCCAAGCCCACTAGGAGGAACTATCGGATTATGACAGGAGGAGGGGTAGTGCCAGTTAGTGAGATGGTGGATTGCCCTATCACTATAGCTGGGCGGGAGCTTAGGGCTCGACTTTTAGTGATTCCATTGCCCGGATTCGACGTAGTCCTCGACATCGACTGGATGAGCGAGCAGTTTACCGTAATAGACCGCCATGAGGAGAAGGTCACATTCAGTTCGCCTGGAGTTCTGTCGTTCGAGGTCAGAAGACGGATCGTAGAGAGGCCAGAGGAAGTCTACTTCGGAGCAGTTGCCGAAGACCAGGAGTTGCCGCATCCGCTGATTGTAGAGTTTCTTGACGTCTTCCCCAAGGAGTTGCCAGGATTGTCGCAAAATCGTGATGTAGAGTTCAATATCGACCTAGTGCCCGGATCAGCGCCGAAGTCCCAATATTGCTACAAGATCAACCCGAAGGAAGCTGCAGAGTTGAAGGCCCAGATTGATGAGTTGGAAGGCAATGGTTTTATTCGGTCCAGTGCTTCATCCTGGGGATCACCGGTACTCTTCATGCCCAAGAAGGATGGGACTGTAAGGATGTTTATCGATTATCATACACTTAATAACATCACCATCAAGAATAGATACCCGTTGCCACGGATTGATGAGCTGTTTGATCAGCTGAGTGGGCGAAGGTATTTTCCAAGATTGACCTTTGGTCGGGGTATCATCAGATGAAGGTTCGGGAGCAGGATATTCCGATGACAGCTTTCAACACCCGTTACGGCTAGTATGAGTTCTTGGTGATGCCGTTCGGACTCACCAATGCCCCAGTAGTGTTTATGAACTTGATGAATAAGGTTTTTCATAAGTATCTGGACAAGTTTGTCATAGTCTTCATTGATGACATTCTGATATATTCGAGGACCGAGGAGGAGCATGTGGAGCATCTGCGAATTGTGCTAGAGATTCTGTGAAAGGAGAAGTCGTACGGAAAGCTCTCAAAGTACGAGTTCTTCTTGGACAGAGTGGAGTTCTTGGGGCATGTGGTGACTGAAGAGGGGATTTTTGTGGATCTCAAGAAGATTGAAGCAGTGGAAGTATGGGCCCCTCACAAGTCAGTAGCTGAGATTCGTAGTTTCCTGGGACTAGCAGAATACTACAGGAAGTTCATGAAGGATTTTGCCAGAATAGCAGAGCCGATGACTAAGCTTACGCGGAAGGACGAGGAGTTCATCTGGAGCGACGTCTGCCAGTCAGCATTTGAAGAATTGAAGAGAAGACTCACGACAACACTAGTTCTAGCTTTGCCATCTAGATCGGGAGGATTTGTCATCTACAGCGATGCTTCACGGAAAGGCTTAGGATGTGTGCTTGAGCAGAACAAGAAGGTCATTGCTTATGCTTATAGACAGTTGAGGCCTCATGAAAAGAATTATCCCACACATGACCTGAAGCTTGCAGCAGTCATTTTTGCCTTGAAACTGTGGAAGCACTACTTGTATGGGGAGCGAGTGGACATCTTCACGGACCATAAAAACCAGAAGTATGTTTTCACTCAGAAGGAGCTGAATATGAGGCAGTGCAGATGGCTGGAACTCATGAAGGATTTCGATATCAATCTGCAGTACCACCCTAGGAAAGCGAATATGGTAGCAGATGCTCTCAGTCGATATTCTGTTGCTATGTATCTCACTATGGACCGACATCTTTTGGAGGATCTTGAGAGACTTGGAATTGAGATTGTTCTTCCGGGAGTTGGAGGGCAGCTGATGCACATGCAGATACAGTCAGGACTGATAGAGAAGATCAAGGAGGCCCAGTTTCTTGAGGAGGGACTCTGATGTCTCAGAGGCCAGGCAGAGGCCGGATTGCTCGACGACTTCACCATTGCAGATAATGGATCCCTAAGGCACGGAACTCAGTTGTGTGTGTCCAAGGATTTGCGGAAGGAGGTGATACAGGAGGCTCATCAGTCGCAGTATTCCATTCATCCTGGATCTACCAAGATGTACAAGGATCTGTGAGAGTATGTTTGGTGGTCTGGGATGAAAAGAGAGGTTGCCAGATTTGTTTCCAGATGCCTTGTGTGCCAGCAAGTCAAGACGAAGTGCCAGAGACCAGCAGGATTACTCCAGCCTTTGTCTATTTCGGAATAGAAGTGGGAGAACATCAGCATAGACTTTGTCTCTGGTTTACCGTGTACGCCTAGTGGCAAAGATGCTATTTGGGTTATCATGGACAGACTAACGAAGTCTGCTCATTTCATTCCGTTCAAGGTTGGACTATCGAAGGAGAAGCTCGCAGACCTCTACATGCGGCAGATTGTGCGGATCTACGAGGTGCCGGTGTACATCATTTCAGACAGGGACAGCCACTTTACATTACATTTTTAGAGGAGTCTACAGCTGAGCTTGGGATCACAGTTGAAGTTCAGCACCGCCTATCACCCACAGACAGACGGGCAGTCCGAGAGGACCATTTAGACACTGGAGGACATGTTGTGGGTTTGCGCACTCGACTTCGACAGTTCGTGGGAGGATCACTTGCATCTAGTGGAGTTTGCCTATAACAACAGATATTAGGCTAGCATCAAGATGACCCCGTTCGAGGCACTGTATGGGCGGAGATGTTGCATGCCTTTATCTTAGGACGACATTGGCGAAAGGGTTTTGCTTGGGCCAGAGATGGTGGTAGACTCAGCTGAGAAGATCAAACTGACCAGGGAGCATCTCAGAGTTGTACAGGATCGGCAGAAGCACTGGGCGGACAGCAGCAGACGGCCACTTGAGTTCACAGTTGGAGATAGAGTGTTCCTGAAGATCTCGCCGACTAGAGGCGTCATTCGGTTTGGCAAAGGCGGGAAGCTCAGTCCGAGGTACATCGGGCCTTTTAACGTGACGGTATGGATTGGCGAGGTGGCATATCGACTAGCGCTTCCAGCTAGCTTGGAGGAAGTGCATGACGTTTTCCACGTGTCCCAGCTTCGACGCTACATTCCAGACCCGAGCCATGTGGTGGACTACTCAGAGTTAGAGGTGGATCCGAGCTTGACCTACGAGGAGCAGCCAGTGGAGATCTTTGATCAGAGGAAGAAGCGCCTGCCGAACCAGACTATTCCACTTGTTCGCGTTGTATGGAGACACCACTCTCCGGGAGAGTCCACATGGGAGCACGAGGACGAGATGCGGGAGCGCTATCATGGCTTGTTTACTTGATTGTAATTTTGTCCTTGAAATTTTAATTTCAATAAAATGGTTTGTGTTGAATCTTCGTTGATTATTTTGATGTCCTTCGAATTTTGAGGACAAAATTTTTCAAGGTGGAGAGATTTGTAACTCCACCTTCCTGATAATTAATTTTTTTTAAGTTTTAATATAATAATATTGAAAGCAATTTAGAAAATTTTATATACTTTAAAATATGTGAAGCTATTATATATATATCATTTTTCTTTTTATGTTTTCAGCCTTGGGCCATTCTTCTTGGGCCTTTCTTCTTGGGCTTTTCTCCTTTAACACTATTACCATTTGATTCAGGACACTGTAGCTTTCTTCTAAATTCGTTTTGATTCAAATGTAAATCTCAGCTAACACTTTTCCTCTCTCACCAATTTTGGCAGGGAAGGAAATTTGTTTTTCCCGCTCTAGTGAGCTTAATCCCTACGTTATCCCCGAAATAACTGCCTATATAAGAAGACCTTCCTCTTCTCTTTCTTCATTTCCTTAGAATTTCCGAGAGCCATTTCCTAGTTTCTCATTCTTTCCTCAAATTGTTCTCGAAGAGTTCGATCGGCCATGGCTGAGATGCGTGGCTTGATGAGGAGCAACCACGTATAGGCGTTCGACTCCGGCACTGCCGTGGACGTCTTCTTCTCAACCCCGACGGCGATCGAACCAATTTCCTCCAGGAATTGCTGCGATTTTAATTCCAATTAGTGGATCAAATGAGTTTTAACATTTTTCTAGAACTCGATCTATTTTTCTATTATTTTCTTGGATCTGAATTTGTTGAAATTACAGCATTTGATTTCATCCAGATATCCCCTCGAGTCCTGTTGTTCTGATCATTATGGTGAGGATTCATTATTAAATACCAGACCTAGAATTTTCGTTTTTCTAATTTTTGTCCTTCAAATTGTTATGCCTAGATTGTAGATCGAGATCGAAGAATTTTGGCTTAGATTAGCTTGAACTGTCACTCTCATCAATCAGTGAATGGGTGAGTTAATTCCAGGATTTTCTAGGTTGAACTGTGAGTTGGTGCTGTTTGATTCGTGTCCTTAAGTTGTGTATTCTTCTTTTGTTTGGATGATTAAGCAGAGTGTTGAACTTGAAGCCATTTGGAATCAGATCTTCTGTGATGAAGAACTTGTGTCCTACTCTTGGATTCGTGTTGCAAATCTAGTTTGGAGTTGATTCGTATAAGTAATTCTAATCACTCTAATATAAGTTGATGGTCATTGTACTTGGTATCGGATTATCAATATCATAGAGGATAATATGAAAATTTTAGGAACTACAGGATACTAGGAAAATGTGTTATAGAAAGACATTGAGTCATGCAAGGATAAACTGGTTTCCAATTAATTATTTCACTAAGTTAAATTGATTCAATATACAGTTCGCTTCTTGTAAATATCCTGTTGTCTTTTCATTTGATTTCTTGATCAATTGATTGATGATACTTATGACTGAATTATCAAGTATCTGTGGGAAGAATGGATACCACTTGCATTTAAGCTATAGAAGGATAGACTGATCCTAGGTTGTACAGTTAGTAATTGATTTGGTTACGAATATTTGCAATTAAAGTATTGTCAAATCTGTTTAACTGTCTAGTGAAAGGGAAATTATGTCTTAATTGATTTCAATACTACCAATTGCTCGATTGTAAATAGCAGGGCATTATTGTTAGACTGAATGTATACTTTGGTTCACCACTATAGTATACTAGTATCTCAACTGAGATTGTCTTGTATCAGCCTTGAGGCTTGTCAGCCTGTACGTTGGTTGATCGTGCCTGTGTTACTAAGAGCATCTATAGTTAGGCTAACCTATAGGTTCTAGTGACAGTGTGTAACCTTAGGTACCAGTCCTATGAAGGACTGAGGTCTTGGTGGTGTTAGGATCAGGGCAGTAGGGTCATAGGTATAATTCAAGACTGAATTGTATCAGTCTTAGCCAATACTGACTTGAAACAGTACCTTAATTGGACTGAATTAAGGCAATGTTAACTATGAATGAATCATATCAGTTGGTTAGGATAGCTTAGGCAAGTCCTGAATTTAGAATTGAACTATTTAGGATTGTTCTGAAATCATATAGTAGTACTTCTAGAAATAACCTGAGAGTGTAGGCTTAACTGATTTGTGTTATCCGCTAACAAATTCTTCTGAGGTCAATTCAAGTCATCCTCCTAATCGAACAAAATACTGCCAGGATTTGATGAGTTTCAGCACCATTACTTGGCTGATATGGTAAACAGTCTTATTTACAGCTGTGTAATGAACATCAGTCTTATTCATATCCTGAACTTTCTTATACTAAATTGATTCTATTTGACTTAGTCAGTGAGGCTAGTGGTATGGTGCTTTAAATTATTCATGC
The DNA here is from genome assembly GCA_029216955.1 of Iris pallida. NCBI lineage: Eukaryota > Viridiplantae > Streptophyta > Magnoliopsida > Asparagales > Iridaceae > Iris > Iris pallida. The sequence continues at coordinate 4,220,728 of JANAVB010016797.1, read as the reverse complement.
CTTATTCCCTAGAAAGCAGGTTATAGACTAAGGGGTCTATTTTGGAATAACTGATTTTGATATCAGTTGACATATTGTTCACTAGTATGTGAATTCAACATAGGAGATCGAAGTGAGGACCAATTGAGTTAGGGTGTGTGGGAAGTTCCTGGAAATAGGAATTGACTGTTAGTTGGACAGTCTAGTAGATGCAGCTTCTTCTTTGGATGCTGGGTAGTTGCAGTAGAAGTTATTGGATCATAGCTTGACTGGGATTAATCACTACCAGTTTCCCTGACCTGTACCTAGCCAGTATGCACTAATGGTTTAAATGTTTAAGCATTAAATTATAAGAGCCTGGCAGAATCCAAATATTGAATTATACTTTACCTTGTCAAAGACTGGAATCAGTGTACCTGAAGTTACAAGTGTTTGGATGATGTGGGCTGATTGGATTCAACCACAGAATTTTCCAAAACCTGTGCATAGTAGGATGTCCAGACATTGATTGAGATTCAGACTCTTGATTGGTGATATCAGCTTTGGACTGATTCTCACCTAGATTTAGATGATTTATTGAAGTACCTGTTAGGACTGTACCATGCCTTGTAAGGCTGAGTTGTACTAGTAATGATTAGGATTTGTAGGTGTCCCTAATCAAAACTGGGAATGGTGGAGGACTGGTTTATGTCCTGATTTTGGACTGAGGATATCAGTCCCACATTTGGGACTGGACTATTATCCAGTGACATATGGATCAGTGCCCTGTCAAGGGACTGAATTGTTATAGTGCCCTGTTAAGGATTGTGTAGGGCTACCTGTCACTTGAAGGATTACCCTTGTAAATGGAATATAACCTCTCTTGATAATGTATGGTTAGAATATTGTATAGTTATAATAGATGTTGACTAGTATTATAGATTTGAAGAAGTAAATTAACTAGTGTATTTTATGATCATAGTTAATCATGGTTAGAATTATTTAAAAACAGAATTAGAATTATCAGATTATTAACCAACTTGTAAATTATAAACAGGAGGATTTCCAACTGTACATTCCACACTTGATCACCCTGAGCAAGGCAAGTATACTCCTCGGACTTGTTCATTTTCTCATATCTTGTATATTCATTCCTGTATCTCCTTGTTGACACGATGTATCACGGGATTGTCTGGTTTCATGTTTCATGAGTTACTTGTGTCTGGAAGGGGAAATACTACAGATGTGTGATCAAACCCATGTTACTATTCATGTGAATAGCTTAGGCCCCGCATCGTGCACGCGGGTCCAAAGCCGTACCATTTTATGTTCATTGAATCTATCCAAGCCGATCACACACTCTGGATGTATTTCAATATTGCACATATTCAGGATTCAGGTTGTATTTCATGTTTAGGTTGTATTTTATGTTCAGGACTTATATCATGTTCACTGTTTTTACTTTCACTATTCATATTCAGGATTCATGTCTTGTTCTCATTTCTCATAATTTATATATATTTCATGTTTCTTGTTCATACCATGATGTTCATGTTTATTTCCTTGGATATACTTAGCTCCGCTCCTGACTAGGATATGTTGCAGGTGAGCTGGAGGCTATCTATGATACTTACTATGGGCAGGAGCCTAGAGGCACCTATGAGCCAGTTGATATTGCCCAGGACCTAGAGGCTGAGGAAGCCTAGTCTTTTCTTCTTTAGTTTTATCTGGACTTGTATTTGAGACATCATTATAGTTTACATTTGCTGGAATGTAGTAACATTTAGATTTGTATCTGAGATTCTGGGATTGATATATTAGATGCTATGATTACTTCATTCTTATCTTGATTCATAGTTCTCCCTAGATATTGGTACAGCTTACTTCGTCGTGTCCATCGACGAAGGCTGGGCGTGTCCGACTCGTGTCCGATTATTCGGGAGCAGGTCGTGACATGCCCCAGGAGAAAGTTCTGGCCGAACTCTTTATTCTGGTTTCAGAACCTTGCTGGTTGCCAGACACAGAGTTCTGGCCGAACTCTGCCCCAGGATAGAGTTCTGGCCGAACTCTGTGTCGTCGGGGCTGAAGCATTTTTCAGGATAATTTATCACCATTGGATCGTATCCTACGGTCTAGGTTTTGCTGCGAATTAGGGTTTTATACATGGTTATTCCTAACCCTAATCATAAAACACAACATTGAAGAACAAGAGAGGGAAAAGAGGCAAGTGTTCCATTGCAACTTTGGGAGAGAAGAAGCACTACTAAAATAACCCATTTTAGCGACGTCAGGAGACGTCGCTAAAAATGGAAAATACGTCGCTAAAACCTATTTGCGACGTATTTAGCGACGAAAAACGGACGTCGCTTATAGGCAAGTCGCAGATGGCAATTTAGTCGTCGAACGTCGCTATTTGCGACGCAGAGTTAATTGTCGCTAGACGTCGTAAAATGAGCGACAGATAGCGACGTATCACTACGTCGCCAACTTTGCGACGTAAAGCGGCCACTTGCGACGTTGTAAACTTTATATATGATGACATGGCATGACAGCCACGTGGGCAACTTAGCGACGGCTACCGACATATGTAGCGACGTATTTAGCGACGTCTAGTGACGTGACGTCACTATTTAGCGACGTATAGCGACTTCTACTTTACGTCGCAGGACGTCGCAGAACGTCGTAGGATGTCGCAGAACGTCGCAGGACGTCGCAGATATTATAAAAAAAATTTAAAAAATATAATTGATATTTTTGTTATGCTGTGTGTCTGTGTTTACTGTGTGTGTGAAGTGCAGTGTTCGAACCATCGACAGTTTCGCTTACTGTTCTATGTTTTATCTTGGATAGAAAGAGCAACAGTTCAGGGTGCACTTCTCAGAGCTTCATCTTCACGTCCTTCACCTTCTCGGGAACCTTTACGACGTACCGAGAAAGTGAAGGACGTGAAAATGAACCTCTCAGAAGTGCACCCTGAACTGTTGCTATTTCTATCCAAGATAACACATACAACAGTAATCGAAACTGTCGATGGTTTCGAACACTGCATTTCACATTCACTGTAAATACAGACACACATCATAACAAAAATACATAATATATTTTTTAAAATTTCGGCAGCACCTCCTTTGTATATCAGATCATCGCTTATAACCCAGCGTAGGTATATTTGTCATCCCCGTCACAGATATCACAAAGTAAATATCACAATAAAAATAGGAGGCAGTGTAAAGTAAATATCATAGACACAAATTCTCACAAACATCCAATAGAGTCAAATAAAAATGGAAGATGATAAAAAGTCTCCCACCAAGTGTATAAACAACAGTTGTATGAATAAACAATTTGCCCATAGGGCCAATACATACAAGTCATAAAAAAACTAATAAAATTACTGCGGACCCCTGCCGCGCAACTGGGATAGAATGTAGTCATACTGCTGCTGGGTGAGCTGTACCGTAGGGGCAGTAGGAGGCAGTGCAATGTCTGGAGTCGACGCCGGAGGCAATACAGTATCTGGAGTCGGCGCCGTCGATGGACCGGGAGGACGTATCTGCTCCAGCTCTCGCAGTCGCTCACCATGCGTAGCAAGGGTACTCACCACCCTCTCAATACTCGCCTCAAGCGAAGCCGAAACCTGAGTGAGTGAGGCAGACATGCTCCTCTGCGATCCCTCCAGCTCGACCTGTCTACGCTCTTGCGCTGCGTAGACTCGGTGAGCGTCTGCAAGCTGGCAGCTGTAGCCTGATGCAGACTCATCAGCTCCTGTATACTGCGCTCGACCGCATCAAATCGTCCGATGACGATCGGAGGGTCGGATCGTCGCTCGACCGTATCAGAAATCTGCTGCTGTAACTCGTGACGCAGCTCCTCGATCTGACGAAGGATATCCCCAACTCGTGACGACGCCTGCGAAGCTGGAGACTGCACACTGACAGAGGGGGCCCGGGATGACTCCGAAGCCAAATACGCGCCGTAGGATCCCGTACCGTAGTACGTACCCTTCTGAAGACTGCCAACGACGATCATCCAGAGCTCGTCCTGCGATGGAGCTGCAGGCGGCTGGGAGGAACTACCAGCCCCTCCCACTGCTGTCGCACTAGCAGCAGTAGCCGCCTCCTGCTGTAGCCGAACAAACTCGGCCTAGAACATGTTTGCTAACGTGTAAGTGTTTGCTAAAGTCTATATTGATATCTATTTTCATGTTTTCTAAGTTATAGTAAATTAATATAAAGAATAGAACGTACATATGCCTGCGTCGCCCTCTCGTCAATGAACTCCCCAGCCCTCCGATGTGTGACCAGGAAGACGGTCATCATGTTCGGGTCCTCACCCTTTTTTACCTGTTAAAATATATTATCTATTATTAGTATTAAACATTCTATATTGAACTATATATAAATTAATGTCCGTCATAGAAAACGTACCAGACGACAAAAATGCTCCGTCATCGGAATGGAGCCACCACACCACTTACCGGCGCTCGACCGCGCCACCTTGGCCTTCTCAGACCGCTCCTGGTACTTGGGCTCGCTGAATCTAGCCTTCATCGCAGCCCACTGATCTGGCGTGATCCAACCATGGATCGGACGTCCGGCGCGATCACGACGCTTCTGGTCGTCGATCGCATCACGGATGAGCTTGGCTGCGACGGCAGGAAACTGGCCCTCGATCCTCGCCGCCCGGTGTGGTGGATAGAAATAGGTCCTCTACAAGAAGTAAAATACAAAAGTTGTATAATATACACAAATGATTATTAAAATTTAAAAATAAACAATTTTTTTACCTTTAAGTGGGCGAACCAAAAGGCCTTCCTATCTGCGGGAGCATCTGAGTAGTTGAGCCAAGGCCCACCATAGTTCTGCCTCAGAAATAGCCCCAGCTGTCTTTGTACTACAGAAGGCCGATATCTATACAATAACAAAATTTCATGAATATATATGTACATATAATCATTTAAGAAATTTATATTAATTAATTAACTTACTTTATAGGCCCATCCGTCCAAATCTCCATACGCGTCTCGCCCGGGGGAGCGCATGGAGGGTCGCTCTCACCTCCTGCCTGGGCAGGTTCAGTCTGATCGCCGGCCTCCATATGCTCGGCGTCGGCTTCCCCCATAGAGCCATCGACAGGAGGAATGCTGGATGGGATATCAGGAATGCTGGACGCGGGATCAGGAAGGCTGGACGACGAGGGAGGACTCTGTAACCTGATGGAACTGCCCTGTCCCGGTAATGGACCGGGAACAGAATGGTACACTGGCGTACTCGGAGATGAGGATGAGGGTACGGAACTGCCCCCTCCATCCCTAGGCCGAGGCTGACTGGACTGCCTAATGTAATATCCTCCGCGTTGTCCTCCTGGTCTAGTCATACCTGATAATAACATATGACAATAAAACAAAAATACATATTTATATGATAAACATCACAGATTTTTGAAAAATATCATGGTCACAGATAAAAGTGTCACTAAAGTGTCACAGATTTATTATCACAAAAATACATATTTATATGATAGACATCACAGATTTTAATCCTCTTCTAAAAATTCATCTAGTTCGTTTAGCTCATCTTCTTCTTCTTCTTCTTCTTCTTCCTCCTCTACATCTTCACTTTCATCTGCATCTTCCTCTTCAGATAATTCTACTTCTTCTACACAATTAGATGTGTAATGAGGAACTTCCGTCGTGTCCACTTCTATAATATTTGTTACAAGAGGTAGTTCATCCTGTTGATAAGCTATATCGTCAACCTCAAAGGTATTTCTAGCTTTGGTCTTGCATACTGCCTACCAGTCCGACCTTGTTGTTCCCCGTTTAGGATAACTTGTGAAGTACACGAGCTGAGCCTGACTTGATAGGACAAATGGTTCATAGGCTTGATATCGATGCCGATAGTTTATATCAACAAGACCGTACTTGTCTACTTTCCAACCCTGACCTTCAATCGGATCGAACCAATCACACCTGAATAACACAATCTTAGTAGGCTCTATTCTATAACTATATGTCAGCTCCACGATCTCCCGTAGCACGCCATAGAAATCGTTGCCCGTATCAACATCTTTGTAGTTCAAAGATCTGATACACAAACAGCTGTTTTTGGTGGAGTCGAGATCCACAAAGTTGTCTCTGATCGGGCAAGTTGTTGACTTGAACCTAAACCCATTAACACAGTAGCTTGGCCATATTTTTGCAGCATAAATTGGTCCCTTGGCTAGCATTCTAATAGACTCATTCTCAAGTCTTGCGTATGGACGATCGACCTAAATACCACGAAAGAAGCAAATTTAAGCTCATTCTAAATCAAGTGCATATACAGAAAGGTAATTACAGAGTTCTCAAGTCTTACATATGCACTAAACCATGATGGAAAATAATGCCTCATTTCTTGTTCTAGTTCTTCTTCTGTTATGTGTGGCCTACCTGACCTCACATCATCATTAAATATGCTGAAAACAAAATCGTGCAATTAATGTAATAGTATTATTATCAACACTATTAAAATAATATAGACGTATTATTTACTTACCCCTCCAGTTTCTCTACTTCCTCCTCGTCGCAGTTGAGTAATACATACACCTGAGCAGCCCTTAGCTCATCATCGTTCAGATATCTCTTCTTCATTTTACCCGATGGCTTTCCTGGAGCATTGAATACCTTTAGTATTGTATCATTACTTTCATGATCTCCGTCATCGTTTCTGGAAGCTCTCGTTCTATTAGTTGCAACATGAGGCTTGAAATACATCGAACAAAAGTTTATAACCTCCTCGAGAACATAGGCTTCACAAATAGAACCCTCGACCCGTGCCTTATTTTTTACCTTTCTTTTTAGGTGATTCAAATGTCGCTCGAACGGGTACATCCATCGATATTCGACGGGTCCACCAACACGTGCCTCATAGGATAGATGAATCGGCAAATGTTCCATAGAGTCGAAGAATCCAGGAGGAAACACCCTCTCTAGCTTGCATAGTGTTACCGCAATGTCCTTCTCTTGCTTTTCTAGACGATCAACGAGCAATTTTTTAGAACAAAGATCCCTAAAGAATATGCTAAGCTCCGTCAATGGATCCCAAACTGCCTGCGGTAAGAATTCCCGAAATGCAATCGGAATTAACCTCTCCATGAATACGTGACAGTCGTGGCTCTTCATACTCGTCAATTTGTTTTCCTTCGGATCGACACATCTTCTCAGATTTGACACATATCCGTCTGGAAATTTTAGGCCCTGGATCCACCGACAAAGTCTCACTTTATCCTCCTTGTCCAGCGAGAAAATTGACTTCGGCAGGAACTGTTTTCCATTCTGCTGTATCAAATGCAACGCAGGGCGTTTGCATATTTCTTCTAAGTCCAACCTGGCCTTGGGATTGTCTTTCGTTTTTCCCTTTACGTCCATCATAGTATTAATTATGTTATCAAACACATTCTTCTCAATATGCATGACATCAAGATTATGTCTGATCAGATTGGTACTCCAGTATGGCAGATCCCAGAATATGCTCCTCTTTGTCCAGTTATGATCTCTACCAAATCCATTGCACTTGTACCCAGTTGTAGGATCTTCGATAGCACTTGGAAAATCTTTAACCTCCTCCCATATCATGGCTCCGCACCACCTTGGCGGTGGATCACCCTTCTCTACAATGCCGGCACGAAATACATTCCTGTTTCTTCTGAACGGATGATCTTTTAGCAGAAATTGCCGATGACAATCAAAGAAGCACGGTTTTCCTCTGTGTTTCAAGCGGAAAGCCTTACTACGGTCCATGCAATACGAACATGAGAGACGGTCATGAGTGCTCCATCCAGATAACATTCCATAGGCCGGAAAGTCGTTGATGGTCCACATAAGGGTTGCCTTCATCTGAAAATTCTGCTTCCTAAAAATATCGTACGTGTTAGCGCCTACTTCCCATAACTGATTCAACTCATCTATCAAAGGCTGTAAGTACACGTCAATGTTCCTCTTGGGATTGTTCAGACCAGGAATTATAACGGTTAGAAACATGTACTGAGTCTTCATGCACATCCAAGGCGGTAGGTTATACGGAGTGACAATCACAGGCCAGCACGAATACTGGGATCCCGAAAGACCAAAAGGAGTAAAATCTTCAGAAGATAGTCCCAACCTGACATTACGCGGATCTGAAGCAAAATCAGGATACACTCGATCAAAGTGCTTCCACGCTTCTCTATCGGATGGGTGATCCAATACTCCTTCAATCTGTTCTCGTATGTGCCAACTAATATTTTCGACCGTCTCTTTCACCATAAATAATCTTTGCAACTGCGGCGTTAAAGGCAAGTAGTACATTGAATCGGTCGGTCTTCTTGCACCGGTAGACCTTCCTATACTAGTTGTCTTATAGCGATCAGCACCACAAAATCTGCACACATCTGCGTCCTTGTCGTCTTTGTAGTACAGCATGCACCCATTGCGACAGGAATCGATTTTCTCGTATCCCATCCAGAGCGATCTCACCATCCTCTTAGACCGGTAGAAGTCTTTAGGCAACTTAGCACCCGCCGGCAAGATCTCTATAATCAACTCCAACACTCGGTTGTAGCATTCTTGCGACATGTTAAAATCTGACTTAATGCTCAACAGTCTTGTAACCACCTCCAACGGTGAATGATCCTTACAACCAGGATACAATAGAGTCCTTGCATTCTCCAGCAACTCCATGAACTGTGCAGCATCGGCGTTCGGTGCCTCCTCAGGTGCATCATGAACGAAACTAGGCCCCGCAGCGTCGAAAACCATGTTCACGCACCCATCGTCGTATGCATGATTATCTGAAACAAAATTAGGTCCCGCATGCATATACGGCTCAACGTAAGGCTCCGGCTCTGATGCTAAAGACACAAGTTCTCCGTGTGCGGTCCACTGATAGTAATTAGGCGTAAAACCCCTCGAGTACAAATGATATGTCACTTCCACTTCTGGATAATATTTCACGTTATGACATTTCACACACGGACACTTAATTTTGGTGTCGTCCATGTACTGAGGGAACGCCTTAGCAAACTGCAGGAACTGCTCTACTCCTGCTATATATTCATCCCGCACACCACACATATCATCAGGACGACGATTGTACATCCATGAACGATTCCGCAAGTAGTAATTCATATCCATTTGGAAATAATTCTGCAAAGATGGACACACATTATCCAACAGGCACAAATATCCTATTTCTAGTCATTACCTACCAAGGTACCCTTTACCTTATCGCTATTGGTATCCCAATACCAATACCTTAAGTTGGGGGTCTTTGTTCCGGTCAATTCGGCAAAACCAATCGGTAAGGGTGACTACTATTTCATATAATTTCAAAACTACTAAGAAATAACACTGAAATACTTAAAATTATGCCTAAATGTATAAAATATATGTTTTTAAATATAAATAATTTATTAATAATTATTTGTTTTCCGATACCAAAGTCCGATACTCCTATACGATACCGCCGATACTACCGATATCGCCGATACCAATACTCATAGGAATAGTCCGATACAGATTCCGATACCGATATTGTGAACCTTGGGTATATATCGTCAACATTTCAGATTCTTAAAATGAATTTCAAATGGATTTTTGATTGTATATATATGTGTATTTGTGTGTATATCATGGTTTAAAGTATCGGCCGATACCGATTCGATACGGCCGATACCGATACGGTTTGGCAACTTCCGATCTGATATCGATCGATACCAAATATTGATCGATACCGACATTGGGGGTCTTTGTTCCGGTCAATTCGGCAAAACCAATCGGTAAGGGTGACTACTATTTCATATAATTTCAAAACTACTAAGAAATAACGCTGAAATACTTAAAATTATGCCTAAATGTATAAAATATATGTTTATAAATATAAATAATTTATTAATAATTATTTGTTTTCCGATACCAAAGTCTGATACTCCGATACGATACCGCCGATACTACCGATATCGCCGATACCAATACTCATAGGAATAGTTCGATACCGATTCCGATACCGATATTGTGAACCTTGGTGTATATACATTGTATACATATATATTTATATATGTATTTGTGTGTGTATGTAAGTGTGTGAGTATATATATACATGTATACATATGTATTTGTGTGTGTATGTAAGTGTGTGAGTATATATACATGTATATACATTGTATACATATAGTCCGATACCGATTCCTGTACCCTCCCCTGCCCCCCTCCCCCTACCCCTGCACCCACCCCAACCCTCCCCTGCCCCCCTCCCCTACCCCTACACCCACCCTAACCCTCCCCTGCCCCCCTCCTCCCTCCCCTGCCCCCTCCCCCTACCCCTGCACCCACCCCAACCCTCCCCCCCTCCCCCTCCCCTGCCCCCCTCCTCCCTCCCCTGCCCCCCCTCCCCATACCCCTGCACCCACCCCTGTCCCCCTTCCCCTACCCCTGCACCCACCCCAACCCTCCCCTGCCCCCCTCTCCCTACCCCTGCACCTATCCCAACCCTCCCCTGCCCCCCTCCTCCCTCCCCTGCCTCCCTCCCCCTACCCCTGCCCCCACCCCAACCCTTCCATGCCCCCCCTTCCCCCCTCCCCCCTCCACTGCCCCCCCTCCCCATACCCCTGCACCCACCCCAACCCTCCCCTGCCTTCCCTCCCCTGTCCCCCTCCCCTTGCACCCACCCCAACCACGCCCCCTCCCCCTACCCCTGCACCCTACGGGTACCCCCACCCCTCCCTCCACCCCTCGACAGTAAGACCCCCCCACCCCCTGCACCCACCCCCATCCCTCTCTCCTCCCTCGACAGAAAGACCACCCCAGCTAGGGTTAGGGTTCTCGTGTTCGTGTCTGTGTCTAGATAGCTAGGGCTAGGGTTAGGGTTTACCTGAGGAGGGTGGCTTCATCGGAGGATGGAGGCGGCGAGGAGGGTGGCTTCGTCGGAGGAGGAAGGCGGCGAGGAAGGCTCCTTCGTTGGAGGAGGGAGGCTGGTCGCCGGAGGGAGGGGTCAACGGGCGAGCGGGGTCGCCGGGGGGAGAAGGGGGAGGGTGTCGCCGGAGGGAGGGGTCGCCGGAGGGGAGGGTTCTCCAGGGGGAGAGGGGAGAGCGGGAAGAAAAATTTTGGGCAAAATTTTTGTGATTTCGATCTGGCCAGGAACCCTATATGTAATAAAACAGCGACACATAAATTATACGTCGCTAAACGTCGCAATACAGCAACGTACATTGGACATCCGTCGCAAAAGGTCGCCCATCAGCGACGTAACTTATACTACATCGCGGAACGTCGCTACGCAGCGATAGACAGCGACGTGTAGCACAAGAAGTCGCTATAGGCAATTATCAGCAACGGGTATTTTCGCCGTCGCTAATATACGTCGCTATTTTAGCATATTTTAGTAGTGAAGGAGGATTGAAGGCCATTTTTGAAGGAGGATCGTGTTCGGGTAATATCTACTCGTCGTCTTTGTTCTTCGTAGCCTTGTAATCATTATTCTTGCTTCTAAGTGTTGTGGGAATCCGATTTGAATCGGAAGAAGTTTGTAGATGGTGTACTCCTTTATTTTATTAGTGAAGGCTCACTACTAAAATAAGGCAAATTAGCGACGTAACGGTACGTCGCTAATAATGGAAAATACGTCGCTAATCTTAATTAGCGACGACTTTAGCAACGAAAAATGAAGGTCGCTTTTAAGCAAGTCGCAAATGGCACATGCGTCGCTCTACATCGCTATTTGCGACGTCAAGGTCGTGTCGCTGAGGCGTCGCAAATTTAGCGACGTAGAGCGACGAAAGTGTTACGTCGCAAACTTAGCGACGTCCTGTTCTATTTACGTGATGACGTGGCATGCCTGCCACGTCATCAATTTGGCGACGTACAGCGACGTAACGTCACTAATCAGCGACGTATAGTGACGTCCCAATACGTCGCTAAGACGTCGCTATCCGTCGCTATACGTCGTAGATCAACAAAAAAATATTTAAAAAATAAAATGTGTATTTTTGTTATGTTGTGTGTCTGTGTTTACAGTGTGTGTGAAGTGCAGTGTTCGAACCATCGACAGTTTCGCTTACTGTTCTATGTTTTATCATGGATAAAAAGAGCAACAGTTTAGGGTGCACTTCTCAGAGCTTCCTCTTCACGTCCTTCACCTTCTCGGGATCCTGTACGACGTCCCGAAAGAGTGAAGGATGTGAAAATGAAGCTCTCAGAAGTACACCCTGAACAGTTGCTCTTTCTGTCCAAGGTAAAACATACAACAGTAATCAAAACTATCGATGGTTCCGAACACTACATTTCACATACACTGTAAACACAGACACACATCATCACAAAAATACACATTTTATTTTTTAAAATTTGGGTAGCACCTCCTTTGTATATCAGATCATCGCTTATAACCCAGCGTAGGTATATTTGTCATCCCCGTCGCAGATATCACAAAGTAAATATCACAATGAAAATACCAACAAAGTAAATATCACAAAGTAAATATCACAAAGTAAATATCCAACAAACTACACTTCACAGACACACATCATCACAAACATCCAATAGAGTCAAATAAAAATGGAAGATGATAAAAAGTCTTCCACCAAGTGTATAAATAAATGTGTGCCAATAAATAATTTGCCCATAGGGCCAATACATACAACTCATAAAAAAATTAATAAAATCACTGCGGACCCCTGCCGCTCATCTGGGATAGCATGTACTCATACTGCTCCTGTGTGAGCTGCACCGTAGGGGCAGTAGGAGGCAGTGCAATGTCTGGAGTCGGCGCCGTCGATGGACCGGGAGGACGTATCTGCTCCAGCTCTCGCAGTCGGTCACCATGCACAGCAAGGGTACTCACCATCCTCTGAGTACTCTCCTCAAGAGAAGTATGCAGCTGGGTGAGTGAGGCATCTACGGTCCTCTGCGATCCCTCCAGCTCGACCTGTCTACGCTCTATGTGCTGCGTAGACTCGGTAAGCGTGTGCAAGCTGGCAGCTGTAGCCTGCCGTAGACTTATCAGCTCCTGTATACTGCGTTCGACCGTATCAAATCGTCCGGTGATCATCGGATCGTCGCTCTGCCCCAACTGCCTCAGATATCTGCTTCTGCAACTCGCGACGCAACTCCTGGAGCTGTCTGCATACATCCTGTGCTCATGATGACGCCTGTGAAGCTGGAGACTGCGTACTGACAGAGGGGGCCCGTGATGACTTTGAAGCTAAATAGGTACCGTATGATCCCGTACCGTAGTACGTACCCTTCTGAAGAAAGCCAACGACAGTCATCCAGAGCTCGTCCGGCGATGGAGCTATAGGCGGCTGGGAGGAAGTACCAGCCCCTCCCTCTGCCGGTGCACTAGCAGTAGCAGCTGCCTCCTCTTGTAGCCGAACAAACTCGGCCTAGAATAATGTTTGCTAACGTATAAGTGTTTGCTAAAGTCTATATTGATATCTATTTTCCTGTTTTCTAAATTATAGTAAATTAATATAAAGAATAGAACGTACATATGCCTGCGTCGCCCTCTCGTCAATGAACTCCCCAGCCCTCCAATGGGTGACCACGAAGACGGTCACCATGTTGGGGTCCTCACCCTTTTTTACCTGTTAAAATATATTATCTATTATTAGTATTAAATATCCTATCCAACTATATATAAAATGATGTCCGTCATAGGAAACGTACCAGACGACGAAAATGCTCCGTCATCGGAATGGAGCCACCACACCACTTACCGGTGCTCGACCGCGCCACCTTAGCCTTGTCAGACCGCTCCTGGTACCTGGCCTCGCCGAATCTAGCTTTCATCGCAGTCCACTGCTCTGGCGTGATCCAACCATGGATCGGCTTTCCGGAACGATCACGAGACTTCCGGTCGTGGATCGCATCACGGATGAGCTTGCTTGCGACGGCAAAAAATTGGCCCTCGATCCTTGCCGCCCGGTGTGGTGGATAGAAATAGGTCCTCTACAAGAAGTAAAATAGAAAAGTTGTATAATATACACAAATGATTATTAAAATTTAAAAATAAACAAATTTTTTACCTTGAAGTGGGCGAACCAAAAGGCCTTCCTATCTGTGGGAGCATCTGAGTAGTTAATCCAAGGCCCACCATAGTTCTGCCTCAGAAATACCCCCAGCTGTCTCTGTACTGCAGGAGACCGATATCTATACAATAATAATTCTCATGAATATATATGTACATATAATCATTTGAGAAATATATATTAACTAATTAACTAACTTCGTAGGCCCGTCCGTCCAAATCTCCATACGCGTCTTGCCCGGGGGAGCGCATGGAGGGTCGCTCTCACCTCCTGCCTGGGCAGGATCAGTCTGATCACCGTCCTCCATATGCTCGACATCGGCTCCCCCATGGAGCCGTCGGTAGGAGGAATGCTGGACGCGGGATCAGGAATGCTGGACGTAGGATCAGGAATGCTGGATACGGTATCAGGAACGCTGGACGATGACGGAGGAGTCGCCAACCTGCTGGAACTGCCTTGTCCCGGTAATGGACCGGGAACAGAACGGTACAATGGCGTACTCGGAGATGAGGATGAGGATACGGAATCTTCATCCCCAGCCCGAGGCAGACGGGATTGCCTAATATAAAATCCTCCGCGTCGTCCAGATGGTCTAGTCATACCTGATAATAACATATGACAATAAAACAAAAATACATATTTATATGATAGACATCACATATTTTTGAAAAATATCATAGTCACAGATAAAAGTGTCACTAAAGTGTCACAGATTTATATGATAAAAGTGTCACTAAAGTGTCAAATATGATGATAAAACAAACGTACAGATTTAATCCTCTTCTAAAAATTCATCTAGTTCGTTTAGCTCATCTTCTTCTTCTTCTTCTTTTTCTTCTTCTTCCTCCTCTACATCTTCACTTTCATCTGCATCTTCCTCTTCAGATAATTTTACTTCTTCTACACAACTAGATGTGTAATGAGGAACTTCCGTCGTGTCCACTTCTATAATATTTGTTACAAGAGGTAGTTCATCCTCTTGATAAGCTATATCGTAAACCTCAAAGGTATTTCTAGCTTTGGTCTTGCATACTGCCCACCAGTCCGACTTTGTTGTTCCCCGTTTAGGATAACTTGTGAAGTACACGAGCTGAGCCTGACTTGATAGGACAAATGGTTCGTAGGCTTGATATCGATGCCGATAGTTTATATCCACAAGACCGTGCTTGTCTACTTTCCAACCTTGACCTTCAATCGGATCAAACCAATCACACCTGAATAACACAATCTTAGCAGGCTCTATTCCATAACTATATGTCAGCTCCACGATCTCCCGTAGCACGCCAAAGAAATCGATGCCCGCATCAACATCTTTGTAGTTCGAAGATCTGATACACAAACAGCAGTTTTTGGTGGAGTCGAGATCCACAAAGTTGTCTCTGATCGGGCAAGTTGTTGACTTGAACCTAAATCCATTAACACAGTAGCTTGGCCATATTTTTGCAGCATAAATTGGTCCCTTGGCTAGCGTTCTAATAGACTCATTCTCAAGTCTTGCGTATGGACGATCGACCTAAATACCACAAAAAAGGAAATTAAGCTCATTCTCAATCAAGTGCATATACAGAAAGGTAATTACAGAGTTCTCAAGTCTTACATATGCACTCAACCATGATGGAAAATAATGCCTCATTTCTTGTTCTAGTTCTTCTTCTGTTATGTGTGGCCTACCTGACCTCACATCATCATTAAATATGTTGAAAATAACATCGTTCAATTAATGTAATAGTATAATAATCAACACTATTAAATTAATGTAGACGTATTAATTACTTACCCCTCCAGTTTCTCTATTTCCTCCTCGTCGCAGTTGAGTAATACATACACCTGAGCAGCCCTTAGCTCATCATCGTTCAGATATCTCTTCTTCATTTTACCCGATGGCTTTCCTGGAGCATTGAATGCCTTCAGTATTGTATCATTACATTCATGATCTCCGTCGTCGTTTCTGGAAGCTCTCGTTCTATTAGTTGCAACATGAGGCTTGAAATACATCGAACAAAAGTTTGTAATCTCCTCGAGAACATAGGCTTCACAAATAGAACCCTCGACCCGTGCCTTATTTTTCACCTTTCTTTTTAGGTGATTCAAATGTCGCCCGAATGGGTACATCCATCGATATTCGATGGGTCCACCAACACGTGCCTCATAGGATAGATGAATCGACAAATGCTCCATAGAGTCGAAGAATCCAGAAGGAAACTCCCTCTCTATCAAATGCAACACAGGGCGTTTGTATATTTCTTCTAAGTCCAACCTGGCCTTGGGATTGTCTTTCATTTTTCCCTTTACATCCATCATAGTATTAATTATGTTATCAAACACATTCTTCTCAATATGTATGACATCAAGATTATGTCTGATCAGATTGGTACTCCAGTATGGCAGATCCCAGAATATGCTCCTCTTTGTCCAGTTATGATCTCTACCAAATCCATCGCACTTGTACCCAGTTGTAGGATCTTCGATAGCACTTGGAAAATCTCTAACCTCCTCCCATATCGTGGCTCCGTACCACCTTGGCGGTGGATCACCCTTCTCTACAACGTCGGCACAGAATGCATTTATGTTCCTTCTGAACGGATGATCTTTTGGCAAAAATTGTCGATGACAATCAAAGAATCACGGTTTTTCTCCGTGTTTCAAGCAGAAAGCCTTAGTACGGTCCATGCAATACGGACATGAGAGACGGCCATGAGTGCTCCATCCAGATAATATTCCATAGGCCGAAAAGTTGTTGATGGTCCACATAAGGGTTGCCTTCATCTGAAAATTCTGCTTCCTGGAAACATCGTACATGTTAGCGCCTACTTTCCATAACTGATTCAACTCATCTATCAAAGGCTGTAAGTACACATCAATATTCCTCTTGGGATTGTTCGGACCAGGAATTATAACGGTTAGAAACATGTACTGAGTCTTCATACACATCCAAGGCGGTAGGTTATACGGAGTGACAATCACAAGCTAGCACGAATACTGGGATCCCGAAAGACCAAAAGGAGTAAAACCGTCAGAAGATAGCCCCAACCTGACATTACGCGGATCTGAAGCAAAATCAGGATACACTCGATCAAAGTGCTTCCACGCTTCTCCATCGGATGGGTGATCCAACACTCCTTCAATCTGTTTTCGCATGTGCCAACTCATATTTTCGGCCGTCTCTTTCACCATAAATAATCTTTGCAACCGCAGCGTTAAAGGCAAGTAGTACATTGAATCGGTCGGTCTTCTTGTACCGGTAGACCTTCCTGTACTAGTTGTCTTATAGCGATCAGCACCACAAAATCTGCACACATCTGCGTCCTTGTCGTCTTTTTAGTACAGCATGCACCCATTGCGACAAGAATCAATTTTCTCGTATCCCATCCAGAGCGATCTCACCATCCTCTTAGACCGATAGAAGTCTTTAGGTAACTTAGCACCCGCCGGCAAGATCTCTATAATCAACTCCAACACTCGGTTGTAGCATTCTTGCGACATGTTCAAATCTGACTTAATGCTCAACAGTCTTGTAACCACCTACAACGGTGAATGATCCTCACAACCAGGATACAATAGAGTCCTTGCATTCTCCAGCAACTCCATGAACTTTGCAGCATCGACATTTGGTGCCTCCTCAGCTGCATCATGAACGAAACTAGGCCCCGCAGCGTCGAAAACCATGTTCACGCACCCGTCGTCGTATGCATGATTATCTGAAACAAAATTAGGTCCCGCATGCATATATGGCTCAACATAAGGCTCCGGCTCTGATGCTAAAGACACAAGTTCTCCGTGTACGGTCCACTGATAGTAATTAGGCATGAAACCCCTCGAGTATAAATGATATGTCACTTCCACTTCTGGATAATATTTTACGTTATGACATTTCACACACGGACACTTAATTTTGGTGTCGTCCATGTACTGAGGGAATGCCTTAGCAAACTGCAGGAACTGCTCTACTCCCGCTATGTATTCATCCCGCACACCACACATATCATCAGGACAATGATTGTACATCCATGAACGATTCCGCAAGTAGTAATTCATATCCATTTGGAAATAATTCTGCAAAGATGGACACACATTATCCAATCAGGTCCTCAGGGGACTAGCAAGATTCATAAAACATGTCCATCTAACAGTTTATCAAGCATGAAGAATATATAGGATATAAACTGAAAAGACTAAGCAATAACGATACACGGATATGTGAATAACTACGCATAAATGAACTGCTGGAAGAAAACTGGTGAACAAGAGATCAACGGATACCAAACCCTTGTCCCGTGTGTGGACTCGCCGGATTAAACAAATCACTAACCCTCGCCCCGAGTGTGGACTCGCAGGTTAGTTCGAGATAATCACTCTCGCCCCTAGTGTGGACTTGTAGGTGCAAAAAGTCAACCCTCGCCCCAAGTATGGACTCGCAAGTTGAGAAAAATAAATGGAAATAGCAGTTCAATTATAGCACACTCATTCTACGATACGACTCAATCAAGCACATGTGAGAAACAAGTCCAATATGATCTACAAGGCCAATCGTGAATAATGACTAGATATCAATAAAGTAACTAAACTAATATACATGATATGAGTAACATATGTCATCCATCAATCTGGAGAAATGGGTAATGAAAGGAATAAGCATGTATATAAAACTGTAAAGATTGGCAAGTAAACTTGCATGGTCCTAAGCTGTTGGCACGGGTCAAGTCCGTATCTCGGTCCAAGTAACCTATTTTATACATTTATAATAATGTCAAAACATAATTTATAAGTAATAGTTAGTCTATCTGTTCACTTGTTAGTTTTCTAGGTCGATTCCTATGGTACTTAGGTACCTTAACTAGTGAGGTATCTATTTAGGTCCTTTACACCTTATTGGAACTTCTAGTTAGCCAGTGGGTATTCCCAACTTGTCGGTAAGGCCTATATGTTTATTTAAACGTAACACCTTTCCTATGAGTACCAACTGCCCACCTAGGACACAACCAAGTACCCCATGAATGTCTTAAAACAACCCACACATCTCTCCATTCCTCTAACCCACATATTTTTTTTGCACCAAGGATACTTAGTCTTCCCTGCTGTACCCTATATTGTGTAAGATATATACTACTATATGCAGGATGAAGGTATGGCTATTTGATTTCAGAACATATGAGGCATATCCCTGTCCACAATTTGCATTGGCAGGTTGCTATTGCCTCCTGCTTACCCACAGGACTCAACCTCTGTTGTACTTGTGCAAAAGCACCTCTCCTTGCACTCAACTTAACACTCACACACCTATCACATGTTTGTGCCTTGCTATACACTAAATACCAACCTGTTTCATTGATGTTGGGACTCTTGTCCTATTGGTATATCTAACATCATGATACCTGATCCTTGTCAGGTATTCACTTTGTCACCCCATACTATATGCAAGTTTTTCCTCCACCCTATGTATACTAACACCCTAACTATGCTAATGTGTGCTAATATACATATCCCATACCGTATTATATATACTCTGTGTTGCCTAACTGTTTATTCCCATATTTAATACAAACTGGATTTGGTCCCCTTAAGAGCCCCCTTTATACTTCTAGTTGTTACCAAAGTTTTACACTGCTGTAAGTACTCAACCTGTGCACTGATGTACTGTATCCGCACATATAAGTTGATGACACGCACACAGTTTTTCCACCTTGTTGCAGGTTTCCTGTGCCTACTACTACTACTGTGGTATCTCTGATACGGTAGCCACATGTTTATACGTCGAATACCCTCACTCCATGCCTTACTTAGACTGAAACTGCTACTTGATGCCATTACTTAGTATTAAGTTATACAACATTTGAGAAACATCCATATCCCATATAAACCCGAGGCCAAGTATCCTTCCCTCTGATATCACTCGACCTGACCACAACACTAAGACTACCAACTGTTAACCACAACTTCCTATATACTTGGTACACGAGCCTTGCTAATCTCTGCTATAAGCAGTCTTAAACCCCCAATGCTACTCTGGTACATGGGCACTGACTCGGGTACTCTAGTATTCTAACTGATACTTAAACACACTAGTCAATTTCTGATATATAGATGAAAACCTTTACTCACTATTACCTGCACCGACCTATATTCAACTTTCTGTACTAGAATCTCCCGTGTCCAGGTATTCTACCCTACTGTCAAGCTTCATCTTACCATATACATATGGTGATACCCCTTACATGCATCCTCGGAGATTTCCTTCAATTATGGTATCCCTAACACACTTGTTATATGACATAATTGGTTACACATGCTAAATACCCACGTCTATATGTCCCTAATACGGATGCTTAGTATCAGTAATGCGTAATTACATGTCCCTGACCCGTGTGACACCCCAAATCTGGTAGCATTACCTTTGCCTATATCTGTCCTAACTAAACATTTGACACACCAATCCCTCACATCTTGGACTCTGCTATTGTGACCTCGACCTCTTATATACCCAGGTCTATACAAGCCTATTCGTCAGGAGGTGCAATCAATAAGCCAATGGGTTGTTACATGATATGTACTCGATGTCCTAGTGCAAACTAAGATGTGAAGCTTACAACAATCTGTCCAAGACTCTATAACCAAGTCGAATCAACATACACCTCTATTCTGATACCCATTTTTTCTTTCTACACGGTCAGATGGCTCTATAACTAGACTGAAACCATCCTATAACTCAGCTAGGAACATACTCAGGAATTAACATAACCACCTATGCCTCTACATAACAATGGTGAATTTTACTAGATTGAAGGAATATATATGAAGACATGGCTTTGAGAGAAAAGGATTATTTGACTTAGAGTAGCCGAATGCCCTCCTCTGGAATCTCTCGATAGTAGACTCCATGAACTGGGGGAGGCGCAGGGAATTACTTAGGATTTGGTGGAAGGAAAACGACTGCTTCTCTCAATGTGTGTATATATATATATATATATATATATATATATATATATATATATATATATATATATATATATTGATTTGGGATAAAATCGAATCCCATAAAGATGGAGAGAGATTAATCCGGGTTTTAATCAAAATTGAAGTCGGCAGGATTTGAATTGCGTTCAACTCCATCCCAGTTTAGCCGTTTGGGATTTGAAATGGGGAATTTTCAACTACCCCCTCCCTCCTATTGGTTTTTCATATAGAGCCTACCACTTAGCCTCTTCTATAATGTGGCTACATACATCCCTGTTAGGAATGTATACATCTATATATATTCATATATATGTGGCAAATATTAAAATTAATAATAATAGTAATAATGGTAGATAACTTTTGGTTCAAGGGCTCACATTGCGCTCCCCCCAAATTAAAAATGGCATGCCCTAAATGAATCATGATAGTTTCCTTCGTACCCACCACAATGGCACACCCCTAACTAGGCCAACAACAAAAAAAAAGAGATGGATGAGATCGAAGAATCGATAGCTACGCTAAATGAGAAAAAAGAACTTACAGGAGGGGGCATGGAGGAGCCTCCAAGGGGCACGGGTACGTCAAAGTCGAGAGGTGGCAAGGAGGAAAGGCGGGGGGGGGGAGGAGAGAGAGAAAGGGAGATAAAAAAGAGAAGATAGAGGGAGAGAAATATTTTCGATCAGACTTTTTTTTAAACTAGGGCATAGAATATGGCAACAAATACATGACGCCACTATCCGTCGCTAACTAAAATATAATAGCGAGCATGTATCGCATAGTTTTTCTGCGATGTTCCCATGGTTAACCACGTAAACTAGTGAAATCTGGCCGAAGACACATTTGTAATTAATATGCAAAATATCTGAAGTTACCGTTTGACAAAGCATGTCCGTTGCTAATAGACGATGGTTTATGTTCGTCCCCATCCTTCTGTCGCTGCTAAGCAGTATTTTAGTAACTTCAAAGTTTACATGAAAGTGATCAATGGTAACTTCATATACACTACAAAATACTGTTCATTAGCGACAGATTTTATCGACGAAAGCAAAAATATCGCTAATTAGCGACAGAATACCAACTGACTAGTTAACTGATTTTTATGTAAAATACAATATAATTATACATCGCTAGATCCGTCAGTAGTTAGTCGCTAAGTACATTACGACTGATTAGCGACGAAAATTTTATCGCTAGCCACGAGTTAAAGTAAAACAACAACCATTTCTTTCTCATTCTCAAAATTTTACACAAGTTTTCGTTTCTCCCCAAAATTTCTCTTCGATGACCTGCCCCCTTCTCCGCTGTCACCCGACCCCCGACCCCCTCCTCCTCCGACCTCCTCTGATCTCCTCCTCCTCCATCCTTCGACCCCCTCCTCCGTTCGACACACGACACCCCTCCTCCGCTGTAACCCGACCCCGACCCCATCCTCCTTTCCCGACGACCAACGCCCCCTCCTCCATGGCCCCCTCCTCCTTCCCCGACGACCAACGCCCTCCTCTTTCTCGGTTCCCTCATTCTGATTCGAGCTCTGCCCCCTCTTATTCGGGTCCCACCTCCTCCTCTGCCAAAGACCCCTCCCCTCCCCCAGTTGCAGGTAATTTTTTTTAATTGTGTTATATTTTTTATATTTAGATTATGTGTTATAGTTATATGTCATAATTTTTAGATTATTTCTAACATGTACTTGTTGTTTGAAGTAGAAATTAGGGGTGTAATTTATTTTGTATCAATCCAATATAAAGAAAAATAACTAGAAATTTGTATATTATAATGTTATGACACCGCACAGGATTAGAACACCTTACAGACATAGCGACACAAGAATGATTGATAAAGTAGTTATGTTGTGCCTAGTATTAGGCATAATGCATATGGTATTTATATATGTATTATTAATATATACATATATAGATGTCATAACGTGTGATACTCATGGTGTATATTTATATACAAGTAGGTGGCTTATCTCCGCCTTCCTCCTCCTCCTACTACTACAATTGTAGATCGCAGAGGATTTAGCGAGGACGACTTCATTGATGAGGAGGATGGCTTATCTCTACTGTTCACTCGTTCATCGGTAAGCGGAGCTAACCCTGATATTCCTTCAGCATCTACTCCTATTAGTGCTGGTGCTCCCCCTGGTTCGACTGATCCATCTTCTATACCAGAGACTGCACATGTCGCTCTTACTGGGACGAATCTATGTCTTGACCTATTGATGGACCGTAGAATGTACATACGTCGACCAGGATTTACAGACCCTCCTACTCTACCAGAGCGGCTAGCCAACATCACTCGTCCCGAGCTATAGGCCGATGGAGCAATGTAAGTATATAATTGTTACTATACACATTTATTCATAATTCCTTTACTTTCTAATAGTACATTATTTTGTTAATTCCAGGTTCTTTCTGTTCCAGGCTGGTAGATATTGGAGGACTTGATGCGTCGTCAATTCTTTGGTCCCTATCTGACCTTCTGGGACATCCCACTTGATAGATGATTTATTTGGCTAGATATGATTGGGGTATGCCTAAATAATATCGTCTTTGTTTACAATATTTCTTAAATATTTGCTCATTTGTTTTTATTTTTTCTTATTTCCAGAAGTTGTACTGGTGGCCGACACTCAGAGATCAAACGATCCAGAAGTGCTATAAGTCCGTCGCCAACAAGAGATTGAGGGATATGGTCAACGACCAGAAGACGTTGGCTACACTAAATGGCGCTCTTCGTAAGGAGTAGTTAAAGGAAGAATTTTGGGAGGAGATGAAGAAGAAGATGGACACTCAATCCTATAAGGCCAAGTGCGAGACGGCAAAGGTTGTCCGTGCTAAGGGTGGTCACCACACGGGCGGATCCATCCTAATTTCAGAGCATTATTAACGGTTGGTGAGTATTCTTTTTTTATTCAATTATTTAATTTTTAATGTTTAGTTATTAATTGTTATTTAATTGTTACAGTGGGAGGAGGGCACCAGGGCAGGCGGAGACCTGAATACCATAGACTTTTCCAAAGTTTTTGAGCGTACCCATAAGCGAAAGAATGATGGAAAGCTCGTAGATGATCAGACGACCAAATCCTTTGTAAGTTTTCCAAGTCCTATATAATTACATTTCTTCTTTGTACTTAACTATATTTATTTTACCTAAATAGTTAGTCCTAACTCTAAATATCCTAATTATAAACCTAATTAGCAATGTAAATCAAAGACAAATATAGGAGACGTATGAGGCCCTAACCATAACAATAATTAATAATAACTAAAATATGAATATTATCTCTAAATCTATTCACCTATATAAATATATGAGATATATGAGACTTTAGAGAGTCGAGTGGGTGAGGGAGGGAGTACTGCTGGAGGTTGTCGAGGGGGGAGGGACTATTCAGCCACCGACTTCGGCTGCAAGAAACGACTTGTGGATATAAGCTGCCGGTAGAAGAAAAGGCGGCAGCGTGTACAGTATCGGATCGTTGGCATCAGAGCCGTCCGTTTATTCTAGATCTCCTCAAATATCTCCATCTCCACCTCCACCTGTAGGTACACAGACCGGCGTTACTACCGAAACCTACAGTTTGGAGCATATTACACAGATATTGGTGGCCCAACATGGTCAGATGATCCAGGTGACCCACATTCTACACACAGCAAGTCTTATTCCTGCTACCACTGCACCAACTCCTGCTTCGACAACGATGCCTATTGCACCATCTGCTACTTCAACCACGGTGTCTCCTGTCACATCGGCGACTCTTTCAGGCATTGTTCTTGCCCAGGACATATAGCGGATCATCAGTTTGATGCTAGCGCAGTTATATGCGAGCGAACAACCACCTCTGCCTCCGCCACCTCCTCTACCAGGAGTTTGATGTTTACGAGATTTGTGTATTATTTTTTGTTGTATTGAAAGAGTTGTATGGACTTTATGGAGTTTATGTATCATTTGATGTTTATGAGATTTGTATATATGTACTATTTTAGTGCTGGATGAGTTTGTATGGACTCCATAGTTTGAGAAAATAGTTGTTTGCGTCTATTTCATTCAATATTACATATTTGTGTTCTAGTTTATTGAGTAAATAGTCTATTTGATTCATTGTTATATATTTGTGTTTCATGTTATTGAATATATTTTGACAGGTTTGAGCATAGCATGAACCAATAATTCTGACAAAAAAGACAAGCTTAGCGACGGACTAGTGACGGAATACTGACGTATTTTTGTAAAAATTTGCATGCTAGCGACGTACTAGCGACACTTACCGACGGAATATTTGCACCTCAGCGACGAACTACCGACGGTCTAATACCAAAAATCGTATCAGACGAGTTACCGATGAAAATTTTCGTCGGTAACCTTCTGGAAATTTCTAATTTTGGGCTCACAAAACTCTGTTGCTAATCCGTCGCTAATCTGTCGCAAATTTTGCCGACGAAAAAATTACGTTGTTAATCCGTCGCTGAAATGTGTCGCCAAATCCGTCGGTAAGTTGTCGCTATAGCGGCGGATTATCGACAAATTTGTATTAGCGACATTATTTCTAACGACATACACTTTCCATCGGTAAAATGAAATTGCGACGGGTTTCTAATATTTAGCGACGGATATTCTGTCGCTAAATATCAGTATTTTTGTAGTTATATGAAAACATCGACAATTCTTTTCTATGTCAGTAGATGCTATGCTTCTAAGAGCACCTCCAGCCCTAATATCTTGTAGTGTGATGTGATTCCTATGTGGCATGAGCCACATAGGAATATCTTTCCTAGATGACAATATTATATTCTCACATGAATAAAGTAAAAAAAATATTCTCAAATGCAAAAGTAATGAGAAGATAATAAAATATACTATTTTTCAACTTGCAAGACAATTTCTTTCCTTCTTTCTTTCTTTCCAAATATTTTTATGGGATATTTTAGCAAATGTCCCTATTCAAAATATAGAAACTAGCATATACCTCCCACTATTTAAAAAAAAATAGCAAATGCTGTCATTCCTTTGTAAATCAACCAAAAAATGGGTTAAATAATGGGGGTATAACTTAAAATTGTATTTGTTCCATACAAAGGAATGGCGGCATTTGTTATTTTTTTTTTAAATAGTGAGAGTATATGTTAGTTTCTATATTTGAATGAGAGTATTTGCTAAAATATTTCTATTCATAACTGATGATGTGGAGATAAAGTCATTGTCAAGTGTGTTGTCTGAAAATAGACAACCAACTTCACAATATCTTTGTTACGTCAATTTCATAATTTATTTGACATTTTCCAAGATGCTTCTAGCAGAACCCAAACAGAAAAAGGCATCTGCACCATCCTTATATTATCAGATTTCTTCCCCGCTGTCCGCCCCCATGCTAACTTTAGTAACAAAAAGTCGATGAAAAAAAGCCACGAAAAAGTTGTACACCGAAAAGCCCTGGTCACCAGCCAAAAGGCATATCATTCATTCAATTCCCAAAAGCCTTTCTGGCAAAGCAAAGAAAGAAGCAAGCATATCTACAAGTCAAAAGAGCACGGAATTCCCCAAAAGCATATGTTAACAAATTGAACAAGCATTGATTGTTGTTGCTTTAAAAGGAATCAAACCATAACCCTTCTTCTCCTTCTTCTTCTCATGCATGCTCACTTTCCAATGGAACAACCACAGATTAGTCAAAGTTGATCACAAGATTACAAAAAGTGTTTAGTTTACTTTGGGGGGTTTTGATGGCCGCTAGTTTGCAAGAAAAGAAAGGCATTTATCTTTACTTTGATGTTCCCAAAGGAAATAAAAAGAAGAAGCTATTGCTGTTTAAGCAGCTATTAGTCAAAATAGATGACTAGAAGAGTAGTACTGTTTCCAAAAACTGAGTTGCTTTGGAGCAAACGACGTGTAGTTAGTACTATTTTTGATGTTACAATAACGGGATGGATCGAATGGAGGGGGAAAAAAAAATACATACTTGCATTTTTCTAATATCAAGTGAAACCCTAATTTGACATGGAATCACTAATTACTTCATTCTCTACATTAGTTGCAACCTAAGAACTTAAAGTTGAAAAAAATCAGAGAACTTAATTTCTCAACATAAGATTTCTGCACCATCATGTGAGTCTCTTGAAGAATGAAGCAGAATATTGCTGCAGAAAGAGTACTATAATGAAACTGAGCTATGAACAACATCTAGCAACTTTACACAAGGATTAGCTAGCTCAAATGAGATGTAACCACAAATAATCATGAAAATCAAGATGCAGCAGTTATGTTTGAGAGAAATCATACGAACTGTACTACATATGAAGAAGAAACATAAATATATCACAAAAAAATTGAACAAGTATATATCCATACATAGTTGAGATACGTGATGCTTTATTAAAAAAAGAGAGAAATTTGAGCTATTGAACGAAGTATCCGCTTATTCAAAAGTAATTTGAGCTATGTATTTAATATTTTATTGTTCTGTCATCAAGAACACAATCAGATTTCTGATTAACAAACAAAAAAGTAAGATCTCTTGGAAGTTCTCAAGATGAGCAAAACTGTCTAAAAGTTAAAAATATATATATATATATTTAAAAAAAAAATAAAAAAAAAATAATATATATTTTTTTATTATTATTTTTTAAAATTATTTTTTACAATAACGGGATGGATCTTTAGTTTAGGTGTAAATGATGAAAGTGCTCGTTCATTCTCTTTTCTTTTTACACAGAGATGTGTATATATAAATTAAGGGAACATAAAAGAAAGGAGAATGAAAAAAGAAAAGAAAATAGTCCTTTCATTTTCTCTGGCAGTAGTACTCTACCAAAAACCAACCAGTAAATAGACAGAAAATAGTCCTTGAATTAGCCACTAAATATTTAGTTAACAGATCTAATTAATATTACAGTAGAACAGAAGGAGAAAATGTAACCTACTATATATATTTACCAGTATAGATCCATGCACGCACACATGCAGTGAGGAGAGGAGAGGAGGGGGGATTTAAATTATAGGAAGCTATGATTGGGGGGAATGAAGCCTGGTCCGAGATCTCCTGCATCCTTGAAAGATTATTATGAGAATTATCAAGTAATTAAGGACCCCGAGCCAGACAACATTCCCCACAAAAACAAAGCTTCCTTTCCTTTGATACTCGCCGGAAGTAGCCATCGAATATAGAGAGAGAAAAATGAGAGGGAGCCTTTGAAGAAGTTGTGGTGATGATGATGAAGGAAATGATTACACTAGTGATTGAGAAGAAGAAGAAGATAAGAGAGAGAGAGAGAGAGAGAGAGAGAGAGAGAGCATAGGGAAGTCAGAAGGGAAGTGGTGGTGGTAGCTACATACAACTTAAGAGAACAAGACAAAGACCACACAACCCCATGAACAAACACTTACTGATCGCTCTAGCTACAACATGTGATGCTCCCACTCTCTCTCTCTCTCTACACGCACAGGAGCCATACTGTTGGCCATGTCTAACATTTATAGCTGATTGGTATCCAGAGGCCAGAGAGCGATGCTGCTTCATCCAACCATTCAAATGCATCACTGTGGCTTAGATGGATGGAAGAGGAGTGAACCCTAGATGCCCAAGGTTCCATGTATACATGTTGGCATTGGAGACAGGGTGGAGTGGTTGGATTAACACGTATCTCCAAATAACAAAAAAAATTCTCTTTTAACTACCCCCACATTCTAACCCATTTGTTTAATCCTATAATATCATACTTAATAATTTAAGAAATAAAGAATAAATAGTTGTTAAGATTAAGACTTTCTTATTCTTCTCATCAATGTTTTAAAAATCGGACCGGTCGATTGAACCGGTCAACCCGTGAATCATTTCACAGTTTTTTTTTTCTTCTTAAAAAAATCAACTTCTTTTGTGTAACTCGGTCGACTCGACCGGTCAAACCATGAACCATCTAACCCGTTTGAATTTTGAACCGATTTGATCTTACTTTTTCAAATTTAGCATTTTTTAGGTTAAAACAAAAATGTAATTAAAGCTACCAATTAATTTTCAAGAATAATACCAACCTACTAAGAGAGAACTGAAAAGCTGCCCAGAACTTCTAAGTTGTACATGTGCAGTTTTGTACTATGTAATATATTCAATGTAAGCCAGATTGTAGGCCTATATAATTGGTTCAACCAGATTAACCCATTGGCTGGAATGATTTGACACAACTCGTTGTCATGACTGGGTCGATATCTGTTCTCGTTTCTAAAACATATTCTAGAGTATCAATATCGTTAAAGACGGACAAAAATGTTATCTTGATCGTAAAAGTTTGTAGCGCCTAATTAATATTGTAGAAGTAATTGTAGAATCTAATTATTGTAGGAGTGATTGTAGATCATCTATGTCATTAAAGATAGATATGTTATCTTGATTGTAAGAGTGATTGTAGGATTTAATTATTGACTATGCATGTATGTGTACAGATTTATTCAGAATATATTAATAAATTATTCCAGAACATGAACTTCAAGTTGGTATCAGAGCATGTTCCAAAGAACATCACCTCTTCTTGAATCATTGCATGCACTCTTGAATTGTTGCTGCAAAGGCTTGAATGAAAGTCTTTAATTATCTCTCTCACCGCCACAAACCTTCTGGGATGAGATATGTTGTCCCTATTTTGGTGTCCCCAACTTTGTTCCCTCTCACAAGGAGAGATGGACCCCACCAATTTTGTAAAAAAAATAACACTCAAAATTGGTGGGATCCACCTCTCCTTGTGAGAGGGGACATAGTTGGGGACACTAAAATGGGGACAACATATCCCATCCCAAATCTTCCACCACCACTCCATCACGTCCTCCAATAATTGACTCCTTAGGAACTTGATGCCCTACAAGCCTAATTTGACTCACATAAGGCTTATAATTTGAAATTTGGCTGGAAATTTCATACTCGTTAGAGAATTGAACATAAGACGTGTCGTAAAATTTGTGTCGGAGACAGGGGCGGATCCAAGCATTGTTGGGGAGGGGTTGATCCCACCCCCTATTTTCTTTTTACCTTTTTTCACCATATAAATTTTCTTTTTGATTTTTTTTATATAGGTTAGCCTACTTGTAGCTCACCCAAATTTATGGTAGCCCACCCCAGCTACACTTTCTGGATCCGTCCCTAGTCGGAGAGATTGTTGTCTTTGAGCATTGTCGATTTAAGTTGACCTCTTGTGTCGAGAAGATTTAAGAATGGTGTCTGGGTAAGTCGCCTAAAGGGGATAGTCCCAGATGTTGATGCGTAGACAGTTCAACAAATGGTGACCGTATCGAAATAGTTGTGAGCGAGACTTAAGAAATAGTTGGACATAGACTTGGATATGTAAGAGGTGGATAACAAGTTGGACGAGGAGGCGCTGCAAAGACTCATTACGATCGGATGCGCAACGGCTGGACACAACACGTATCTTAGATAGTCAGTGTAAAACATATGAAATTTGAAATACAAATATGAATCATATTATGTACAAAAACTTTTGGTGAATGATCACGTGTTACAGAGTAATGACATGCTAAAGAGTTATGGGAATAGAGGCTTGGATCAAGTCCAGTCAAGAGTACGAGATGGCTAAAATTCGAGGATTAATTAAAGTTGCACATGTTAGCTTTGTTCGAATTCTCTATTACTGGACTTGGCTGAAATGTATATATTTCAGAAATGCATAAAGTATGTGTATGGTACTAACGAAGTGCTATGGTGAATTCAAATCAAGTTGCCGAGAGAATTATGGCATGTTAAGAAATTTACATGAATTATGGAAACAGGACAACGAGCACGAATCAGAATTAGTGATGTGTAAGTTACATGGAATGAAATCTTGAAACGATCGATAGAAAAACATGGATTGAGTATTGGCTTTGGTTCGAGGACGAACCTTCTTCTAAGTGGTATATTATGTAACGTCCCATATCGCACGGTGCATTGCGCTGATTCAATTAATTCGGTAAAGTATTTAATCGATCCAAAAAAGAATTAAGTTGAGTTTGGTTTCATGTGCATACTTTACGCAGAGTTTTCTAAGGTTGATATTTGTCATATTGCAACAGAGTCTGCCGAGATCAGATCATATTACCAGAAAAATATCTTTTTATGACGGCTAAAAACCGTCATAAATGATATTTTATAATGCTTTTTTGTAAGCCCGTAGCCGTCATAAAAATCAATGTTATAAATATTTACTAAAACCGGTATAAATGAACCCTCCTTATATAATACTTTCTTTTTTTTTCAGAAAAAGTTATAAATAATGCGACTATATATGACACAAAATTTCTGAAGCGTTATAAGTAGGAATTGCATATATAACGCTTTTCAAACTGCTAAAAATCACATATTATATATATATATATATATATATATATATATATATATATATATATATGTATGTATATTTATATAAGCGTTATAAAAAGCAATAGTTAATACAGACCATTTTGAAAACATTCATTTCGAATTAGACAACATAAATTATGAAATTTAACAAACATTTGAAGCATTCATTTTGAATTAAAAATCTCTCATTCCAAATTGTATATAATTTCACCATCTTAATTATATTTTTTTTACAAAACATATCCACATGCATGTATAATGACATCTTAATGTTTTCTTTTTCAGGGCACCCTCAAAACATTCATGTACTTCATCAACAAAATTGTTGGCATCCCTTCAAAACTGTCAACACATACAACCCTCAAATGGTCAAAAGGAGACTTGCACATCCTTGATTCTACGACCTACAAATAAAGGTACATTAAATATTGTAATCTTCAGTACCAAAATTCGTTCAAATACTGGAAAAGACATGACATGCAAAGATATATACCTGGAACACCAAACTGACAGTCTACTGTAGCATACTACCTGCATTTGCAAAAGAAAAACTGAAAAATTATTCAATATAAGGAGAATGGTATAAAGATCTAATTGAGAGGGCAAAAAAAAAAAAAGAAATTATCCAAAAAACTGAGAAGTTATAGTCTAACAATAATTCAGTCAAAAAATGAAAAATAAACTGCAAAAATTTCGACAATAGTTACGATGGTACCGCTGTCTAGAATTTTCATATCCCAGGTCATCATATATGAGAGAAAGAAATATTATTCTTTGACTATTACCACTCAAAGTATGAGAGCATTGATGTTATATAAATCGATATATCAGGATACAAACTAAAACCTGCAATGTTAAAAACCTCAGTTGTGTCTGGAATGGACACACTCTTTTATCAACAAGAATCAATGTGAATCTTAGATAATAACTATGGTTCTGTTTGTAAACAACTCATGCACATTAGTAAGGAAACATAGCAATAAGGGGAACTACATGAAATTTTAAGAAAAGGACAATCAACATCTGGAGAAGAAATAATAAATGGAGGCCTGACTAATTTAACCTATTTGAGGCAATAATCCTTTGCTGATCAAAATGGGCTATTGATCCTGGTGCCCGGTGTTGGGTATGTTCTATCTGATATAAAATACAAAGGATTAGTAGAAAGCATCATTCCAAGCGAAAATTCTTTCCCGGTATAGTACATATTAATTAAAAAGAAAGCAAGTACCGATTACCAGAAAAAAATCATTGCATATGAACTCATTCCTGAAAGGCAAAAAGAAATTACCTTAACCCTGTAATCTCTCATTCCATTAGAAGATGTCGCAATACTAAACAAATTTAGCGTTGGCTTGGTGAGTGGCGTAGGAGTACTGAGTTGGGGAGGGGGGTTGGCATGGGGAGTGGTGCGAGAGTACTGCAGCTGGGGAGAGGGTTGGGTAGGGAAAGGGATAGTTTTATTATTTTTGTTTTTTAGAGTATCAAGTTGATACATATAAAAGTTGAGGGTATCAAAATTTAAAAACTTGAATAGTTTAGAGTATCAAGTTATAATTTAGCCAAGAATAAATATGCATGCACTTTATTGATTGAAGCAAGCTTCCCGTATATTCCTGCAAGTAGTAGGTTCTCTATCATCATCAGCACTATTCCCAGAACTTGCATGGTCGATGTTTAACTCCCCGTATCCTAAGTATGAATAGAGAGAAAATACGATATTGTTCAGGCCTGCTTTCTTTTGAATGTTTTTTTTTGGAAGGAAATTAACATTCTTCTTCTTCTCCTTCTTCTTCTTGTTGTTTCGATCTTTATGAACAAGGAAAGAGTAACTGACCATTTTTGTGAATCATAATGGGAAGGAAATTAACCGGTTACAGCTTGGATTAAGAGGCTTTAACTTGGCTACAGAGTAGTACACTGTTACAAGGAGTCTTATTTTCATAACTTTAAGAGGCTAGTATACCACTACTAATTGTTATTAACATGCAATTTCCAAAGGAAAGCTCACCTGTTTTCTAGGTTTCTAGATGGAAGATTCCAGATCATGAGACAAGAATGTCTTTGTATCTGATATGCAGTAGGAAATATTTGTTTTGCTCGGATGGGCAACCAATTATACAAATATGGTTATCTTAAACAGAACATATCAGCAATGTTGAGAGAACCTACAACAAGGTAGCTGCTAAAAATACTAGGGTAATGGTGCAACAAATAGTTTCTTAATTGTTGTGTTTTGGAACTTCTTAAATTTAATACTAAGTTATCACTTCCAAAATACAGTAAATTAGCGACGGACAATTAGCGACGAAAATTTTCAATCGGCGTTAGCGACGTCTTCGTGGCAGCTCGCCGACGGATTATCGACCACACTCCTTTACATTTTTTATTTTAATTTTAGGGAGAGGAAACGTCGCATATCCGTCGCTAGGTAGTCGGTGATATAGCGACGGTACAGTAATCGTCGCTATCCAGTCGATTATTTGGCAGGAATTGTGTAAAGAATTGGCGGAACATTTCTTCGACCACGTAGCGACGGAAATTCAGTCGGCAAGTATCAAACAGGGCGACTACTGGGCGACGGGAAAATTTTTGTTGCTAGTCCGTCGCTAAATATACGTACCAGACTTTAAATGAAACGACGGGGGGAACTTTTTGCATTCCCCCCCAAATTTACTCTCTCCTCTCTCTTTCTCTCTCTTTCTCTCTTGCCGGTGTCGGCTTCGGTGATCGGCGTCGGTGTCGGCATCGGCATCCTCTCCTCTCTCTCTTCCGAAGGTAACCCTCTCTCTCTCTCTCTCTAGCGGTGTCGTATAGGGGTAGTGGGGGCGGCGGGCTTGGGGCGGGGGCTGGGCGGCGGGCTTGGGGCGGGGGTGTCGGGGGCTGGGCGGCGGGCTTGGGGCTGGGGCGTCGGGGGCTGGGCGGCTGGCTTGGGTCGGGGTCTGGGCGGTGGGCTTGGGGCGGGGGCGTCGGGGGCTGGGCGGCGGGCTTGGGGCTGGGGCGTCGGGGGCTGGACGGCTGGCTTGGGTCGGGGGCTGGACGGTGGGCTTGGGGCGGCGGCGTCGGGGGCTGGGCGGCTGGCTTGGGGCGTCGGGGTCTGGGAGGCGGGCTTGGGGCTGGGGCTTCGGGGGCTGGGCGGCTAGCTTGGGTCGGGGGCTGGGCGATGGGCTTGGGGCGGCAGCGTCGGGGGCTGGGCGGCTTGCTTGGGGCGTCGGGGTCTGGAAGGCGGGCTTGGGGCTGGGGCGTTGGGGGCTGGAAGACTGGCTTGGATCGGGGGCTGGGCGGTGGGCTTGGGGCGGCGGCGTCGGGGGCTGGGCGGCTGGCTTGGGGCGGGGGCATCGGGGCTATTTGCAACCGACGCACAGCCATAAGCACTCTTCATATATATTTGCAACCGAACTACTGGGCGGCGGGCTTGGGACGGCGAGCTTTGGTCGGGGGAGGCGAGTGGCTTTGCTTCTCAAATTCATCTGAGTTTATATATTGGCTAAATAATGTGTTATCCATATTGGGTATTATCCATTAGTTTGGTGGTGTTTGGATTAGTAAATATGAATATGGCGTTTGGATTCATGGTGTATATGTTCACTGTCTCAAGGACAGTACGAGTTCTATCAGTTGTGTGCTTCTGTATAGATGTATATATCTATACATCTAGCTGTGATATACATATGTGTATGTGACAATCTCAGTTAGCGACGGACTAGTTACCGGTTAGCGACGGATATTTCCAACTCCATTTACATTAATCTACGGTACGACATGGTGATCAGGACATAGTCCATGCAGCCATTCGACTGGCGAGGCAGAAACTATGTAGCCGTAGATAAAGTTGACTGTCCTTCGACCCTCATCCCTCGACAATGATGACACGACAACCTATCACTATATCTTATATAGTAGTAGATGATGTCTTAGTATTGCATTATGTGAGTTCATCTTGATTCTGTTATATCCTTCAGATACTAGATACGATAAGAACATATACTACACCATATGTATACAGAATATAGATGATTAACACTAATGTATGCTAGAATGATTCTTGGGTTGTATTCTGAGTCATCCGTTCTCATACTTAAAACACATAGGAATTAGTAGTGTGAGAGCGCCGGAGAGAGTGAGAGCGCTGGAGAGAGAGAGAGAGAAAGAGAGAGAGAGAGAGAGAGTAAAATGGTACGACATGGTGAAGTAGTACTATATTTTGGCTCCAGTTCCAGCTCCATTTGCATTAATCTACGGTACGACATGGTGATCAAGATATAGTCCCTGCAGTCATTCGACTGGCGAGGCAGAAACTATGTAGCCGTAGATAAAGTTGACTGTCCTCCGACCCTCATCCCTCGACAATGATGATACGACAACCTATCACTATATCTTATATAGTAGTAGATGATGTCTTAGTATTACATTATGTGAGTTCATCTTGATTCTGTTACATTCTTCAGATACTAGATACGATAAGAACATATACTACACCATATCTACAGAACATAGATGATTCACACTAATGTATGCTAGAATGAATCTTGGGTTGTGTTCTGAGCCATCCGTTCTCACACTTGGCAAAAAATCGAATTTTTATACTTTATCGACTTTCGAAAATGTACTCAAATTATATGATGGTTCCTTTAGTTAGCTTGTTTATGTTACAATTATATTATTTGTGACTATCGATCTTACCAGATGGCACCCATGACCCGAGGAGCGGTACGTCGTTTGAGGGAAACTGTGAATGCTGCGGTGGCTCCCCCTACAGTTAAGGAGGAAGTGGCACCGGTTGTTAGTGAGACCGGAAGTTCTATTCATCCAGCACCGGTAGCTAGTGAGAGCAGGAGTTCTATTCATGCAGCACTTGCAAGGGACGACATCTCTCCTCACGCCAAAAATCTCGCTTTTTCGAGGTGGTTGCGTGATCGTATCACTAAGCGTTTGCGCGAGCTGCGTGGTTCTCATTAGCTATTAGTACTTATTTGTATTGGACTATTTTGTATTGGGTTGTTTTTGTATTAGACTATTTGTATTGGACTACATATATGAATTAGTACTGTGTCAATCTCTGGATTGTATTGGACTACGACATGGTGATCAGGACATAGTCCCTGCAGTCATTCGACTGGCGAGGCAGAAACTATGTATCCGTAGATAAAGTTGACTGTCCTCCGACCTTCATCCCTCGGCAATGATGATACGACAACCTATCACTAGAGGATACTTTGAGAGATCCATCTGAGTAGGACGTATACTCTGAGAGATCACCTTTACAAGAATGATATCAGTAGTGGGATTGAGTGCTGGAGGAGATATTATCAGAGTATACGTCCTACTCAGATGGGTCTCTCACCGTTACTATTTTTTTTTGACAGCAAGGTGGATGTGCTCCGTCAACAGATTCTTGCTCCGAGCCAAAACTTTGGCCCGGAACTCAAGTGGACATCCTTCGTATAGAGCTCGAGTTAGAGGTTCCTGACAGCATGGTGGTCTCCTTTGTCAAAGTATCCGTCCTCATCCCACATTGGTTGTGGGACGAGCACGGATACTTTAACAAAGGAGACCACCATGCTATCAGGAACCTCTCACTCGAGCTCTACACGAAGGATGTCCACTTGAGCTCCGAGGCAAAGTTTTGGCTCGGAGCAAGAATCTGTTGACGGAGCACATCCACCATGCTGTCAAAAAAAATTAGTAACGGTAAGAGACCCATCTGAGTAGGACGTATACTCTGATAATATCCCCTCCAGCACTCAATCCCACTACTGATATCATTCTTGTAAAGGTGATCTCTCAGAGTATACATCCTACTCAGATGGATCTTTCAGAGTATCCTCTCCGGTTGGGTTGTGTTCTGAGCCATCCGTTCTCACACTTAAAATATATATGAATTAGAACTGTGTTTTGTATTTTCGACGAACCCAGGGATTTGATTCTGTATTTTAGTTTCTGTATTTTGGCTCCAGCTCCATTTGCATTAATCTACGGTACGACATGGTGATCAGGACATAGTCCCTGCAGTCGTTCGACTGGCGAGACAGAAATAATGTATCCGTAGATAAAGTTGACTGTCCTCCGACCCTCATTCCTCGGCAATGATGATACGACAACCTATCACTATAACTTATATAATAGTAGATGATGTCTTAGTATTACATTATGTGAGTTCATCTTGATTATGTTACATTCTTCAGATACTAGATATGATAAGAACATATACTACACCATATGTATAGAACATAGATGATTCACACTAATGTATGCTAGAATAAATCTTGGGTTGTGTTCTAAGCCATCCGTTCTCACACTTGAAGATAAATCGAATTATAACGACAGATATTAGGTTACTCTTTAGGATAATTGATGTCTATTTTATATTAATTTGGTTTGGTCTATATGATTCTTGGATAATTGATGTGCATTAAATTCGTATGTGCATATTTGGTCTATGTGATTGTTGGATAATTGGTGTGCATTATATATTGGTTTGGTTTATGTATATTTTTGTGAACAGGGAAAGTGCTGTAATTTTTTTTCAAAAAAATTCTCAGTTACCGACGGACTAGTGACCGGTTAGCGACGGATATTTCCAGCTCCATTTGTATTAGTCTACGGTACGACATGGTGATCAGGACATAGTCCCTGCAGCTATTCGACTGGCGAGGCAGAAACTATATATCCGTAGATAAAGTTGACTGTCCTCCGACCCTCATCCCTCGGCAATGATGATACGATAACTTATCACTATATCTTATATAGTAGTAGATGATGTCTTAGTATTACATTAGTGAGTTCATCTTGATTATGTTACGTTCTTCAGATACTAGATACGATAAGAACATATACTACACCATATGTGCAGAACATAGATAATTCACACTAATGTATGCTAGAATGAATCTTGGCTTGTGTTCTGAGCCATCCATTCTGATCAAGCATCTTCTTTCTTCTCTCCTCTACCATGGCTCTGAACCCATCTGCTCCTCCCTACTTTCCTTCTTTTTATTTGACTCACTCAGCCACATATGATATCCAGCTCAAGTGTAGAGTCGGAGGAGAAGAAGTGGGCAGGAAGAGGAGGGGGAAGCAGCACAGCCGGCGGCATGACCCGGAGGAAGTACAGAGTTTTTCTTCAACAACCGTAGGAAAACTATAAGGATATATCTTTTTACAATATGTTATCTTGTCAAAGATCCTTCATGTGAATATCATGTTACCGCGTTGTCGGAAGACTAACATGTCATAAGTTTTTAAGCCATGTGTTTTGACATAATCTTCCCAACTCTTTTCTCCTATGTAGTAATCTTGCATTGTTACATAGCAGAAAAGAGTTTGGAGGATTATGTCAAAACATACGACTTAGAAAATTATGATATTTTAGTCTTCCGACACCGTGGTAACATGGTTGTCATATTAAGGGTCTTTGACAATGTGATATGTTGTGAAAAGATATATCCTTATAGTTCTCCTACGGCTGTTGAAGAAAAACTCTGTACTTCTTCCGGGTCATGCCGCCGGCTGTGCTGCTTCCCCCTCCTCTTCCTGCCTACTTCTTCTCCCCCGACTCTACATTTGAGCTGGATATCATATGTGGCTGAGAGAGTCAAATAAAAAAAAGGGAAGTAGGGAGGAGCAGATAGGTTCTGAGCCATGGTGGAGGAGAGGAGAAGGAAGATGCTTGATCAGAACGGATGGCTCAGAACACAAGCCAAGATTCATTCTAGCATACATTAGTGTGAATCATCTATGTTCTGTACATATGGTGTAGTATATGTTCTTATCGTATCTAGTATCTGAAGAACATAACATAATCAAGAAATCCAACACTAATGTATGCTAGAATGAATCTTGGGTTGTGTTCTGAGCCATTCGTTCCCATACTTGACAATTAAGCCATTCGATTGGCAAGGTAGAAACTATGTAGCCGTAGATAAAGTTGACTGTCCTCCGACCCTCATCCCTCGGCAATGATGATACGACAACCTATCACTATATCTTATATAGTAGTAGATGATGTCTTAGTATTACATTAGTGAGTTCATCTTGATTCTGTTACGTCCTTCAGATACTAGATACGATAAGAATATATACTATACCGTATGTACAGAACATAAATGATTCACACTAATGTATGCTAGAATGAATTTTGGGTTGTGTTCTAAGCCATTCGTTCTCATACTTGGCAATTAAGCATGTGAAATAGAACTGATTATGTTTAGTTTGTCTTACGATACAGATTTTTACATCCAAATTGAAATGGATCGTTACTTCGTTGATCGTACATGGATGTACTAGCGGATCAACCTCCTGGACCGTAGGTACTTATAAGTATTGACCGTATCAGATTAGTATCGATCTATCGTTTTGGTATGGGCCGTATCGGTTAGTATTGGTCTTAGCGAATTGGTATCGTCCTATCCGATATGTATCGGCCATATAGCTAGGATTCATATTGGCCTTATCGATTTGGTATCAGTCATATCCGATAGGTATCGGCCGTGTTGGATTAGTATAGACCATTTCGGATTAGTATCGTGGAAGGTTTAGTAACAACTGTACTTGGATTTCTCTCTTCTAGAGCTAGATTACCGAGTCACGAGAGCGTAATTGGCCAGTTACAGAACATACATACTTCTTTTTCAATCTCGCTTTTCCTGATGGAAAAGGAAGCATGTATATTACTGTAACTGGCCAATCACGATCTGGTGATTCTCTTGCAATGATATTCTAGCTCGAGAAGAGAGAAATCCAAGTACAGTTGTTACTAAACCTTCCACGATACTAATCCGAAATGGTCTATACTAATCCAACACGGCCGATACCTATCGGATATGAACGATACCAAATCGATAAGGCCAATATGAATCCTAGCTATTCGGCCGATACATGTACATATCGGATATAGGACGATACTAATTTGTTAAGGCCAATACCAATATGATACGTCCTATACCAAACCGATATACCGATACTAATCTGATACACTAGATACTAAGTACATCCGGCCTATACCAGTGGATCCACCAATTACTGCACGATAGGCTCAACGACTCCAGTTACATCCGGTTATTGGTGAGTACATGATTACATAGTAATTCTGTTAGTCTTGTGATACAGATTTTTACTCTCTCATGCTACCAACGTCACAACTTTTCTAGTGCTGCTCCCTCTAATGATGATGAACACAAAAAACCAACGTCACAACTTTTATAATTTGAGTAAATTTTTTTACCCTATATGAAAATTTCTGTTGTCAGAAAGATGGCTCCTAGGACTCGTCGAGGTGGTATTGCTAGTCGAGGAAGGGGTCGAGGCAAGAAACCCTTGGAGGTCGACACAGAGGAAGTCTCCGTCGTCAAACAAGAGCCGGTGACTGTTAAGGAGAAGGTATTTCCAAAGGTCGAGGTCAAGAAAGAACCGATGACCATCAGGGAAGAGATTGCTCCCAAGCTTGAAGTTAAGGAGGAGCCACCGTCAGAGAGTAGTAGCATCGGGACCGACCCTCCTGTCCCTACAGAAGACCTCAACCAGATTGAGCCTTCGTATGCAAAGTGGCTGATAGAATGGTACATGCCTCAACGCAACTATGATCCCTGACTGTGAGGATTCATCGTCTGACTTGTGGTCTTTGTTGAGGCCAAAGTAAATTTTTCTATGTGTTTTGGAATATTTGTGGAAATTTTGAAATATTTGTGCTATGATCGGATTATAACGACGGATATTAGGTTACTCTTCCGGATAATTGATGTCTATTTTATATTAATTTGGTTTGGTCTATATGATTCTTGGATAATTGGTGTGCATTAAATTCGTATGTGCATATTTGGTCTATGCGATTCTTGGATAATTGGTGTGCATTATATATTTGGTCTATGTGATTGTTGGATAGTTGGTGTGCATTATATATTTGTTTGGTTTATGCATATTTTTGCGAACAGGAAAAGCGCTGTAATTTTTTTTCAAAATATTCTCAGTTAGCGACGGACTTGTGACCGTTGCGCGACGGATATTACCAGTTTCCGACTACTTGTCGACGGCTAATCCGTCGCTAACTGGAGATTTGAAAATGTTTCCAGGTAGCGACGGGTGGTCGACGGAATATCCGTCGACATGGCATATAGTTCGACGGAATAGCGACGACCTGTCCGTCGCCCTTGTTCTTGAAATACCAAGAATTTTTAGAACATGGTCGACGGATAATCTGTCCGTATTTCGTCGACAGGTATCGACGGAATAGCGACGACTGTTCCATCGCCACAGTGCTGGAAATGACAAGAATTTCCAGAACCTGATCGACGGATTTTTCG
Source organism: Iris pallida (assembly GCA_029216955.1). Lineage (NCBI taxonomy): Eukaryota > Viridiplantae > Streptophyta > Magnoliopsida > Asparagales > Iridaceae > Iris > Iris pallida. The sequence goes on along the minus strand of JANAVB010016797.1, from coordinate 4,179,142 downwards.
TCAGAAAATCGTCGCTAATCCGTCCTTTGTTATCGGAGGCGTCGACGGATTAGCGACGGCATGATACACTCTGATACGCTATTACGACGGGTTACCGACAGAACTTTACGTCGCTATTATCTACACAGTTCAGTGCTTAATACTTGAAATGGACGATAGTCCGTCGAAAAGTCGTCGCTAATGCTTCGTTTTGTTAAGTCGAAAAAACGTCGCTATTCCGTCGCATGACGACTACGTAGCGACGGACAGTTATTAGCAACGAGCTGATTGCCGACGGATTTTTCTGGCCAAAACCCGTCAGTGATCGGTCGCTAATGGAAAGTCCCGTCGGATTGGCGACGGATAGGGCCGTCGCTAAATTGATAAATTTTGGTAGTGTACTAACCATATTTGTATACTTGTTTGGATTCTAATACACAGATTTTGTTCGAAAAAAAGTACTTATTCCAGTAATCATATGGAAGCTTGTTAAAGGAGCTATATATGCAATAGGAAGTTTACAAAGAAGACCTAAACACAAAAGAACTTTTTTTTGAGATATTGCATTTAGGAAAATATGCTACCATTCTAGTGAAACTAGTGATTAGAAGGCTTTTCCTTGCTTATCAACTAAAGAAGACTCTATGGTGGCGCCTGTAAGACAATAAGTTCAATGATAATGAAATAAATTATAACAAAAAAAAGCAATATATTATCAGTTTTGTATGATAAATTCTGAAACAAGAAAGACTCACTAAAGACATTTGATGCCCCAACAAGGGTGCAAGCTGCAACATGAGAAGCAATTCCAGCGCTTCAAAACACTGATGTAGAATAATACACCACAACATTTATTCCAGCTAGTTGCTGAAACAAGACCAATGCTGCCCCATGCTCCCAACGACAGTTCCAGAAAAGCAAGATGTTCCAAAAAGCTGACCGTGGCTCAGTATCAGAAACAGCTTAATTGTATCCATAACAAGCAAATACAATGCCGTGTCTCAGAGCATCAGGCTCGACGTTCTTAAAGCAACAACATATTCAAATTACAAGGGACTACCAATATATATGTTCAAATTTAAGAACATTATAATAGTATCAGAGCAACAACTCAGTATCAGAACAAAACCTCATCTCCAGTCTTTGTATCAACAATAATATTCAGTAGCAAAGCCTAGACCCTCTACATGAAATTATTGCTATGTCAGCCTCTTCTTTTTATTATCGCCATGATCGGTAAATCCAACTCCAAACTCACAAATAGTGTCTTAAATTCATAAGTTTGTTCATTATGTCATGATCAAGAGCTATAAAATTGGTCATATATTAGACCTTGTTTTGTGAAATTGCTTATATATCAGCACCATTCCTTCATCCCTCATCTGATGCAACATCCTCAACGCTCTATATGAATTTCCCTGCCATGGTCACCAAATAGGACCATGGCTTGTTCCAATCAAATCAAATTACCAATGGGTGCAAATATCGAACACTCCAAATACACTAGGATAAACAAAAATCAGTATCGACTGTGTCACCATGTCGTGTCCATGTCTGAACACCTTATAATACACCAGTATACACCAAAATAGGTATTGTGTCTGTCTCACCATGTCATATCCATGTCCATGCGACAGATGCATTCAAATGTTTCAATAATATTTTGAAAAATAGGAAATAGAAAAGAAGCCCTAACCTAGTGATATAAATTAGGATAGAAATTAGGACTTTCAATAAAATTTGTTTTAATTTTATGAATAGAAATTAGGGCATAAATTACGAAATAATAGGGACAAACATAAGGACAAAACCTTGTCGCAGGCACTGGAGGCTATGTCACTGGCGGTGAAGGTTATGTCGGTGACAATGGAAGTAGTGGGGAGGACAAGTGTTGTATGGAAATCGAAGGTTGAAACAAAATTTTCTCTCTACATGGCAGAATAGCTACGTCCTACTGGTGGGGGAGATGCGAAAGGACTCTCCGGAAGATCAATTTGATTGCTGAAAACATAGACAAACAATTAATCACATCAGATTCCACTTTGAAAGGGAGATTCAGGATAAGTTTGCGATATCATGAATCTAGACATGTAAAGAAGAATAGATATTGAACTTGAAAATATATTCACTAAACTATTGACATTTACTATAGACCTGCAATTATTTAAGAATTAGAAGGAAAATCACAAAAATAGAAACAGAAATTAAATTGAGATACTAGTTGCATTGATCTAGATAAACAAGACAAGGGGTTTAAGCAATCGAATGGTTCCATAAATGTAACCATAACTATAAAGTTGGAATCCAAGAGTTACCAGTAAAATGTTGAAAACTATAGTTAGTTGCAAAATACCTCTCCTGATCACTGAAGTCGTTGCTTGAATTCGTAGCTTTGCATCGCATGTTGAGGCATTGTTTAGAACCTCAAGTGTGTAGTCGGCCATATGGAACTCATCAGAGCCTAAAACAACCACCATTGAGATAAATGTGAAATTATATGGATGAATATGGCACAAAAAGTTTATTTGGAAAGAGAAGAACTAGAGCATTTTAGACCTTCTGGAAATTTGAACTCCTCCACGGCGTAACTGAAATAGGATTGTTAGTCGAGTGACTTTTGCACTAAATTCAATTTTACTGTTTACTTATCAAAACATAGCATGAAAGCATATCTAATATTGTACTTCATGTTTGTATCTCCATGAATAATCCTTAGAACAAAGAGTAAATACTCAAATGTAGTCCTAACTTAAGGCAATATTTCATTGTAGAATGCTATCAGTTCTAAGCATAGCTCAAAGCAGATGGGAGTGTAGCTGTCGATGATCCTTGATTTTTCCCTATATTGCTTGATAAGAACACGAGTGCCGCAAATGTAATGTAGGTTTCTCTTCATCAAGATCATGTTGACAGTCTCCGGGTAGAGGAAGCTCACGAACCTAAACATCCTCTTCTCCTGAGAGGGAATCCTCACATTACGAACTGGCCCATATTGCATGACAGAGAACAACAAGAAACAACGATAAGTAGGCGACGAGAGGATGAATAACAAGGGATACCAACAAAGCTATAAAATGTAGTTACTTGAAATAGCTGGAGACATCATCTTCAGTGAAGGCGCCCTCCGCTGGAAAAGTGAGTTAGATCTGATGTGAACTTGCAACAAACGGACCAGGGTTAGTCCTATCATTCCTGCACTCCATGTATCTCAGGGCATCATCGGCTAATATCACCGAGTGCTACTCGTGCAGCCTGTTTATTTGAAAATATGTACAAAAAAAGCCCTATGAAGAAATTCCCTAATAAACATCAATAAGTAACAAAAAAAAGAATAAAAAATTCCTTAACTCGAAGGAGAGCCTCATGTCATCCCTGTCATGAATTCATAGTCCATCGGCCCTGCCAACTGGAATGGCGACATCGTAGGAAAAACCCTAGAAGCCTTCCCTTCCGACTCACATCCACGAAAAGCTTCAACAATTTCCCCACCAGGTGTCTCGTTGTCGAACTTGTATGCTGCCGACTACACCATGAGGTGTCCATTATATCGAACCCGGTGGCAAAAATTAGGGCAAAATCTCGTCGCCGCGGTGGAGGCTTTGTCACCGACGGGGGAAGCTTTGGCTCTGACGATGGAGATGATGTCGGTTCCGATCGTTGATGATGTCGGCTCCGATCATCGATGAGAAGATGATCGAAGCAGTGCGGGTCTGCGGTCAGCTCGCCAATAAAAAGGAGATGAGAAGGAGGAGGTGGTGAAGGAGAGACGGGGGACCTGAAAAAAATTGAGAAGGGAAGAGAGAGGCACGGGGAGAGAGGCACACAGAAGGGGAGGGTTTTTTGGTCAAAAAAATTAGAAAAATGAGCGGGTACACGGGTTGGCAAATAGGCTTTTGTAAATTTTTTATAACCCAAGTGAGTAGAGATATTATAAATACAAGAACAATATATTAATGTTTATATTAAAAAAATGTTATAATAGGCTAAAAACGGTTCAAAACATTCATATTATATGGTGTACATGAAATCCTGTAACGCTTATATATGAACCACTGTAATAGCTTCTTTTCAAGCGTTATAACAAGGTATTTTTCTTGTAGTGAGAATATCATCTCGCAACGGACTGAGGTGTAGACATGATAGATCGAATCAATCTCTTCATTCGAAGGAGCACGTAGTACTCGTATGGTTATGTTAGATGAGATAATCGTGCAACATAGTTATGAAATCGATCTATACTGGCTTGACAAAAGATAGGCAGAATTGTAAAGGTGGACGGACTCTGATCCTTCATTCCTACTCCATCATGCCTTAATAAAATATATTATTGTATGCTTGTAACTTTCTTGAGTCTTTAGGATAAACAGAAGTCACAGTGTACGTTGAACACTAAGATAGAACATTGAAACATTGACCATAGAACATTGAATAACTATAATAAAACATGTAACAAGTGCACGAGTTGTATGAGGATATCGAATAATTGTATCAAGGTGTAAGCCCTCTGATTTTTGAAATTCATTTTTAATTATTTAATATGTATATTTTGACATTAAATTATATTTTGAAGTCAGAAATTTCTATAGTAGTATTTTATCATAGCTGTAATTTTTTAATCACAACAAATATCAATTTCTCAAATCTAATTTTATATTTGAATTTTAGACAAGTCTACCTTCAATTTGATATATCATGTCTATCCAGTTTTGTTCTCTAACATTATTTTGACTTCGTATAACTTCGGATCAATTTAGGCCATTTGACCATTTACCATCTTTCTAGACCTAACTTCCAACTTGAGTTCGGAACTCGACATAGATCAAAAACATTTGATCCAATATATAATTTTGACCATTTTGAGCCTACGACGCATGTCTAGGGTGTCCCCATAACATAAAATATATCAAAATATTAACTAAACCCCCTCCACATTGCCACCACCCTACCCGAAATCCCTCAAGACCCGTACGGCCGACCCCCTTGGCCGAGAGCACAAGTCGACCCCCCATATCACTTCACACCCAATTTTTTTCGAGTTTCATACCGATCACCACCACTCTTAGGACAGGCCGCTCAACGTCCACTTGCACCCTAGCAACCATAAAATTCATCTCATGGGTGTTAGAGAGATGCACAACGCGTCTCTTTGGTCGAAACTTCTTTGAAGTGCAAGTCTGAAAGTTACAGCAGGTTAGTCGATTTCTAGACTAGATTTTATCTACTTTTCTCGTCCGATTGACTTCAAATCAAAACTATAAGTTACCTCTATGTGTCTACTTCGTTCTCTGATCACTAGATCACACAGTTCCAAGCGATGGGCGTCTATTCTACGACAGGGTGTATAGAACAGACCAGATCTGTTGCAAGTGAATTTTTACCTATCTTTGGGACAATTCGATCTTCCAAATAATTTTGGCAAGAAATTAAACATCAAGATCTTTCAAACGCATATCTTTTTGCTGCATTTTGATTTCGTTTAGTATAAGAGCGTAACTCCAAAAATTATGTGTTTCTTGTATCCAAAAGCCTTAACACTTCATATACCTTTACTAAAATATTTGTTGTGCAAGATTTGATGTTTAAAATATTGTTTTAACTAATTTATGTAATTTTTGTAGAATTATATATTTTAATCATTATTTTATATTAGTTATAAATTTTTTTTTATAAGGAAGTGGGTACTATATATGTTGTATGGTATTGTACCGACATCATGACGACTATTGGATATAGATATTGATATAGTCTCTATATGGTAAGCCGGTAGATAGTATAAATAATAGTGTATCTATTATAGGCGAACTTGGCAGAAGTTACGAAGGCATTGTAGTTGGTCAGGCATATACACTCAGACAGCGGTTATTGACAAGTGTACCTTGCCTTGGTTTTGGATTGTTCTTTTATTTCTTATTGTTTATTTTATTAACATGATGTTGGATCATTGATACTTAGTGTCTATTTCGAAGACGGGTACTGCGTCATTATATTGCCACCGAGTATCGATAATAGACATTGTGTGCATATTGTTGTCCATTAACACGAATGACCATAGGTCATCGACATATTTATGATGCGAGGTTACATGAGTATTTATGGTATTGACTTCGTAGTAGTTTACTAGATTGTTCATTGATATTGTTATATTGATGACTGTATGGACTTGACATTGATAGATGCTAAACATGGGATAGGGAGAACTTGATTATAGTATCAGATTTATGGTATTGCGGCATGTATTATTATAATCCTTTATCTCTATTGCAGAATATTGTCTATTGTTTATTCATTGATTGATTGTACTTGGTCCCACGACACGTTACTAGGGACAATAGCCTGCCGAAGAGCTTGTGAGCCTCTATGTTGAGGTCTGATATTTTAGAAATTGTTCTCACTTGTATAACACATAGACCTGATATGTTAGATTACTTTAGATCATACTTTTCATATCTATACCTTGACATGTATATTATATATCTTGCTAGTACCCTGAGGACCTGGCAATTTCTCAGGCTTAGACGAAGTTAAAAACTATCCTAAAATTACGGTTCGGAAGCTGAGACCAGAGACATACCGGTACTGGAGGACGAGATAGTGCCAAAAGATTTCTTGTGATCATGTCATTACCTTATCCAGACTTGCTACTTTATTTCCATTCATTTCAGCAGACATGTAGTTGACTATTACTTTATTCTCTTCTGTGGTTTCGGGATATCTTTTATCCGTACAGCTATTATCACTTTTACTGTTAGACATTTGCTATATTATTCTGATTGGAGTTTATTACTTTGTGGACTGTTATTCTGTAGATGTGATTAGTTATATACCTGTACGATGTGTTATATTTCTGGGTTGATTATCATAATTTGTAGCTTAAGCATTTCACTAATGGACTTGTTATGAGGTTTGACCTACTGGTGGCATGCTGGGCAGTATTCGTGTACATGTTCCTATATATTTGTGATTAAGGCGTTACATAAGATGTGAATCAAGTACAGTACTCAGAGAATATTGAACACTAGGTCGTAGAACATCGAATGACTACATCGATGGGTGCATCAGTGCACGAGTCATAGAAGACTGAATACTAAGTCGTAGAACATCGAAGAAAAATATCGATCACGAGCATCGAGTGAACAAATCAGAGAACTTGAACACTAAGTCTTATCATATCAAAATTTATGGCTTTGTACGCGAAGTGGACAGTTGTGGCACAATGTTGTGGAACTATCGATATGCAAATGTAGGCTTCGGACTTCATCACAAAGTGAACTGTGTTGGTTCGAAATCACGAAACTATTGGAAGGGGTATGGTGCCCATGAATCTATCAGATGTGACATGGTGCCTCAGTGTGTTTCGGACCTAAGGGCCGTCGTTCGGAACATTGATTTGAATTATGGAATACGAGTTGAGGCGAGATTTTTTGTTTTCGTACTTAGGTCGTGCTTATGTATTTACGTTTTTCTAGATCATTCACGCATATTGCATGATATGGACAATGGATAATTGTGCCTGATTTTGGCTTTCCTTGAACAAGATAGGCTCCTGGGCACCGAAATCGTTCTACTTAGGATAAATTATGGTGCTATTATGCACAGTAATTCGGGACCTCCCGTTGGACTTGCTACTCAGATTGATAGGGGGCGTATAATTAATTATGTTTCATACATTATGTCCTCTACAAACTAAAGATATCAATATTCTATCTATAGAGATTAAAAATTGTCAATCGAGCTATAAATGTCTCAGAATGTTCAAATGAATTTAGCACCTATGAGGAGAGGGTCATCATATTGTGGAGTGCAATGGTGAGTGGCCTTAACCCAACTCACTTAAACCAATAAGGTAATCATGAGAACATGTAAAATTATTGTGTAGTCTTTCTACTTTATCTATGATCACTTTATAATTTATAAACATATAAATATGAAACATAATTATGTCACTTGACATAATGCATCTTACAAATGGACACCATCCTTCCCTGCAAGTTGCTAACATTCATAATATACAAATATGTTAAATATTTCTCTACACCAATTGTTAGCCTTTATAATGTATAAATGTGTCGTAAGTTCGTCCCTGCAAGTAAGTTACTAGGCCTGCAAACATATGACATTAGTATGCAGTTTAATTATATGGCGGTTACTGGTGATACACTATTTTTTAACAATTTTGGTACAATGATAACCCTTTTGGCAAAGGTATTGAGCACCGCTGAAAGTTCTTGAATTATCCATGCTAGTACATGTCAGCCCCAGAACCAGAATACTGGAGAGCAGGGGACAGACACAGTCAGCTACGTACATTGAAGTATAATCTACCCCGATATACGGTCACGCTGTCTAGATGCATGAGGGTTTATCTACAAGCCAACAGTATCTTATGGTCATGAACAAGCCTAGTGTCTAATCACAAGCAAGTAAGTAAAGGTTACAAGTTGTTAGATCATCAGACATACAAAGTAAGGCATCCCAAACATTATATATTCAGATGATCATGAAGCTAGTCATACAAAATGTGAAGACTAGCAAGAGTTTCAGTCATACATGATCAACCCTAGGATTTGTCAATCATGTTACAGCCCGTATGTAGACAGTAAGTAAAGTTGCAAACGAGCTAACACTTGCTCGGCGGCTAAACGCCTCAAAAGAATATTTTACAAGGGCGTAGGAGAGCAAAATAAGAACCCACTCGTTGCCAGGGTTGTGCCTAGTGGTCACCATCTGGCTGGAAGTCAGGAAGATCCTCGGAGCTACCAAAATTTGGCCATACAAAACCAGCTCGGTCAGACCTCAGAAAGAGCAAGTGCCACAAGGGAGGCTTCACTTAAGAACTAAAACCAGCATATTAGCATATGAGACATAAATGATAACGAAACACATGAGTTAGAGAAAACATGGTAATAAATGATAAGATAACTAAAGGACCATTCTGGTAACCAAGTTACAATCCGTAAACCAGACAAGGATCGGGGTTGTAACCCTTCACCTGAACAGAACTTAGTCTCTAACCAATTATCGATAAAGTAAAGCATAAATGAGCATGCCCTGAAATAGCCATGTACTGGATCTAGGCAAGACTAGACAAGACTCCATCCATCAATCACGGCCAAACAATGAGTACAGCTTGATACTTTAACTAACTAGGGTTATCACAAGCCTAGTTACTAACAAGATGCATCGAGATGTTCCAACAGCCACAAGCCCTGCAATCTTTATCCAGGTTATCCGGTCACAAGTTGAAAGAGTTGGATTAGGTGACTTAGAGGTGCAACACATGACAGTGTGCTAAAAATGTGCCCTACTCGACTGCAGGCTACAAATAATTAGAGCGCCGAGATAACGGGACTACCTGTAGCTGGAAACCTCTTCATGGACTACTTGATCAATCTAGTCATTATCCTAGTCAGATTCAGTACGAATCTCTGACCGTGGGAAATCAGGAATTATATCCTAGACATGACAAGACGAGACATGTAGCTTATACAAGCACAAACACCCACAGTGTCAAGACAAGAGTTACTTAGCAAGACATATCGAGATTATCATGTTAGGTTACTTTATCAAGTCAAGAGTGCGTCACAACGGACCACTATCAAGAATTACCATGTTAGGTTACTTGTTACTTGTCAAGATTACTTGTCAGGAGTGCGCCTCGACGGGCCACTATCAAGATTTTACATGCCATCAAGTGTACTTCTTACTTATCAAGAGTGCGCCAAGCCAGGTTGTGCCAAGCTAGGTTGCGGCACTGTCAGGTTGCGACACTTGCCAGGTTACGACACTTGCCAGGTTGCGTACTTGCCAGGTTGCGGCACTTGCTGTCATGACCCGCACCCGATTTTCGGACGCGAGCTCGTGAGCAAGCCAGCTACGTATCGAGCAGACTCCATCCCAACTTAGTACGTATAAGCTGTCCAGAGTAGGGTATTGTAACACCCAGTTTTCTAAACTGAGGTAATTTTAAATTTTTGTATTTTTAATCATTTAATAATGGTATTTAAATCATAATATAATTTTTTGATAATTTTTATCATTTAAAACTATTTTTAAGTCATGACCTATAATTTTGGTGTTGCTAGTGTGACCTTAGAGACTGTTTGACCTAGAGCCTAACCATGTGGGTAGAGTTCAATTTAGTGCATTTAGCCTAGAGGATATTTTGGTCATTTCTAAATTTATTTGAGCTTATTGTGATTTATTATAATTATTTAAAATTTAATATATATTATTTGAATGGTGTGATTTAAATATTGTTTAATTGATTCTTTGTGTTGTGTTTAGCCCTAACCTAGTTTTGACCTAATCTAGATTAGTCATAGCTAGACTTAGTTATCCATGGTTAGTGTTGTTAGTTAGTATTGATTAGTCTTGGTTAAGTCATGACAGTTAGAGCTAACTAGGTTGCATTTAAGACAAGTATGAAACCTAGGTTGTAGGCCATTGATTGGCTAGATGAATGAGAGCCATAGATCTATCCTAAAACCCTAACCCTAGCTTTATGGCCAGCCTAGGGATCCCCCATCACTATATAATCCCTCTCAAAGTTAGTTGCCTCTTTTTATTCATCCCTTCATTTTCAAGAAGCTAGGTTTGTTCTTCATTAAATGCCTTCCTATTTTAATCAACATTTATCCTTTTCCATTCAAACTTTTTCCATGGTGACCTAATTTGTGTTTCCTACTGTTCATGGAGGCTATTAATAGTGTTGGACCAATTTGGAGCTTGGGGCTAGCTAGAAGGTATCTCTCTTTTTGAAGTTTCATTGAGGAAGAACACCTTTAGGTAACTTCCTATTTCCTCCATCAAATTTGATTTCTTGGCATGAATACAAAGCCCTAGGTGTCCTCTAGCTTAGGAATAGGATTCGTGTCATTTTGTGTCCTTTACGTGTCCGTATCGGACACGTATCAGTGTAGATATGTAGGTGTTCGACGAAATGCCACAGTGGACATTTCGATCCTTTTCGATATGTGTTTGAATAGAAATTGTGTTTTAGTGTCGCTTATGGGTTCCTACATGACTGAGCGTATTTCTTGTCGTGTTTGGATCGAGTCGGACCCGTGGACACGGTCACGCGCGTGCGGACAACAGTGCCCTACTGTTCGTGTGTTCGTGCAGGTGCTGTAGGACACGTAGACACGCGAGATGGACAAAGAGGTAGGGGCAGTATCTGACACGACACCCCCAAGGCCTTATGTCCAGTGGTATTGTGTCGAGAGTGCTAGGACTCGTGCACTGGTCGTACAGTCTGAACCAGTTCAGTGTATGTTGAGTTTGTGTGTTGTGGACACGTTCGTGTCATATTTTGGACACGATACAATACGAATATCACGTACACATGTTGAATGTTAATTACCAACCATAAACCCTTTTGATTAATTATTGTTTCAATGTTTAATATAGGAAATCCCCAATTCCCTGATACTGTCGAGTATCAGTGTGTACACTCACTGTTTTCCCCATTTTCAATTCACTTTTAAATGTTTTTATCATGAAATTTATGTGGTTTAATTAGGGTTATATATTGATAACATGATAGGGTTTGTTAAGAAATCATTTTGGTGATGGATTGATGAATGAGTATTCGAATGCATTTGAGATTGAATGCTCACTGATATCATGACAGTTTAAATTAGCTTGGTTTTCAATTTCCTGAGATATGTAAACTGGAACCTAGGAACAATTGATCTGCATATGTTTACACACAGGACTGGTCGAATTCAACTGAATGGTAGTTCGAAGACCTGAGACTTATGTTCCATGATTCACACATGTTGCACCCAGGAACACTAATACACAGTTTGTATACTGGTTAAGATTCAAGGTTACTTGGAATGGATTTGATTTTGTTGAAATGAAATATTGGTTGGCATTTTGTAAACCTGTGACACATTGACCTGAGACACTAAGACACTGTCACCTATGATTTCCTGTACACAGACACCAAATTACTGTTGTGAACTGGACACTGTTTGGTAACCTGGGAAGGTTCCCTACTGCACACTGGTTTGGTTTCTCATATGTCACTGTCCCAAAATACTGAGACCCTTTCCTGTACACAGGACACTCACATACACACTTGCATCTCACTAAACTGAGATCACCTTGCATTCACTGATCCTAACACACAACTACCATTCAACTGTCACTTGGTTTTACTTAACTGAGACACTAATTTATATAACATACACACACAGCCTCTACACAAACACACACAACCTACATTCCTGTCACCTAAAGTACCATATATACACACACAGGTTCCTGTACACTGTCAATTGCTCCCTGCTGTACACTACACTCACACACACGCAAATTCTGAGAAACATTACATGACACTAACTGTCTATACACCTATAAACCTGTACACACACACTTTGCCTATTTACATAGCTCTCTCTCTCTATGTGTATATATAATGTGATATATATGTGTGAGATGTGAATTTATAATGTGATATGTATATTGCTATTGGTATACATATATGTATATATATAGAGATATATATGGAATATGGTGTTTAGGCCTATATGTGATATAGCCTAGAGTATTGCTAATTGCCTAAGTAGTTGGCCTATAACCTAGATGACATAGCCTAGGGTACCCTTGAGTGTTTTTTGTATATGAAATATACACTTGTGTAATATCCTATAAGACTAGTGTATGGTGTGTTCTAGCTAGGATAGAATTTAGGCCTAGTTAGAATTCATTAAGTCTAGGTTGACCTAGTTGACCTAACTTTGACCTTTTAGTTGACTGAAGTTGACCAGGGTTGACTTTGGTCTAGGACTGACCTAATATCATGTAGACTGCATCATAGTATCTTACTTTATTAGCTGGAGATGTTGTGACTTATACTGTTCTGATTAGGAGCCAGACACCACTCCTTAGGCAGTATTTTCTTTCGGACATTCAGGATATCCGGCGAGTACATTCTCTGACCGTTTCATACTTGCTAGGATTTATATTCTTGCTCTAGATTACTTTACTTGATGCTGACACATTGGTAGCACGGATTGGTACTATATGGATCTTTTCATGAGATATTATCCCCCTCGGGAGCATCGGATACTGTATGTTTTGTACGTTTCATGAATCATCACGTATCTTTATGTTTTCACTGATTCACGAATCGCTTGTGACACATGTACTCTCATGTTCACAGAGCGATCATGAATCACCTTCACGTATCACTCATTTTATGAGCCATGTGAATTTCACGAATCTTAACATAACTTGAACAGATCCTTGTGTATTGATTGGGGATGGAAGAGTAGAAATAGCATGTGAATAATATCCAAGTAGTTGTAGTCATGAATCACTCTTAGCTGTAGTCATGAATCTTCCTATGCATTCACATGTCTATATTTTACTCTGACTCACTAGTCACTGCTAGGTCTCTATTTATAGTAGATATTTCCTTACAGTTATCTCTTTTACTTCATATATTCTCTTTTCAGCGTTTCATGTATCTTACTCTATTGCATGCTTTATTTTTTCTAACTTGATATGAACTGCGTGAGATGTATTGTGCTCGCTCCTGTCCTGACTGGACCTGTTGAAAATATTACAGAGGATGAGGATGAGGCCCTATGCACCACCTATTACGGAGCAGGCTTAGACGACACCTGCAACCTGGTTCCTCTGGAGGACCCAGATGCAGTACAGGATTCTACTCCCATAGTCTAGGCTAGATAGCTAGGCTTTATCTTTTTTCAGCATTGTTTATTCGACTTTCAGTTGTTGTTCTGAGATGTTGTATATATTTAGAGACTTGTATTGAGCTGGATATTTCTTGAGTTTTTATCTTATACACTTAGATTCTCTCTCCCTTATTTGTATTACATTGTGGTTTTGATCTATCTATCTACCCTTACTATTCTGTATCTGCCTTAGATGTGATTGAGACTGTTCTGTTATGTCACCTCCATTCGGAGAGTATATACTGTTCAGGTACCTTATATTGTTAGATGTTGTGACCTAGGACAGCGTTCTACCGCCGACACTGCGACGTAGGCTGGACGTTGTTACGTTCTCGTACCCTCATAGGGGTGCGGATCTTGACACATTTTTAGTGGTGGCCCATGCAGGTCAAGTTTATGTAGTGGTACTAGAGTATCACTCAGCCTGCAGTAGGATTAGGATATTTTTTAAGGTACTCAATCACATTAGAAAAACTCTTATCTAATTCATACCATCTCAGTTCTTGCTGATATTGTTCTCCTTTAAATATAACTGTCCTCCTTTGCTATTTTGACTCATTCTCAGTAATTGTTCCTTTTGATCTGTCTCCAGGATGGTTGAGACGAGATCATATGGCCAGGGCCAGGGGGACGCCGATGAGAGGTCTGCCACCTCTCATACTCTGCAGCCAGCCCCTGGTACCGCAGTCCCAGTCATGCCGGCTGGGGTAGGCATTTCAGCTACTTTCGGAGGAGCCCCTCCACCTGTAGCACATGGGCCGAGTTCGTAATTCGGAGGTACTTCAGCAGCAGCAGCCACCTTCGGGGACAGTTGATGCAGTTCAGCTGTTCACGTTCTTTCAGCAGTTATGGAAGCCAGCAGGCCCAACACCAGAGGCAGACAGCGGAGATTAGTCGGGGCATTGATCTGGCCCTGACTATAGTGGAGAGAGTAGTAGCTCAGCCAGCGGCAGTCCAGCAGCCACACCCTCCGAGGGAGAAGGGCATCCAGAATTTTCAGAAGATGCACCCGAAGGACTTCCGAGGGACAGAGGGGATTCTGTATGCCGACGAGTGGATCGAGCACATGGAGAGATATTCAGATTGGCTGAGATTTCGGTGAGGATTCAGATTGAGGCCGCGGCCAGCATGATACAGGATCTAGCCCGCACATGGTACCAGACCGACCCGCGGGTTGGTACTCCGGGGTAGACTTGGGCAGCGTTCAAAGAGCTGTTCAAGGAGAAGTTCTTCCCGGATGCAGCGCTAGGAGCCCTCGAGACTTAGTCCAGAGGAGCCAGTCTGTAGAGGAGTACTCAGGGGAGTTCTGCCGTCTGGGAAGATTTATGGAGGGACTGTCCGAGGCGACGAAGGCCTGGAGATTCAGGAAGGGATTGGTAAAGGAGGTCAAGTCCTATACCAAGAGTGCTCGCAGCGCTACCTTGAGAGATCCTAGTGGATGCATTAGCCGAGGATGATCTTGAGCTTAGGCTCAAGAGGGGACGGGACATCCAGAGATAGTGGTAGCGGAGGACCGGCCAAGAGGCCGTACGTTCAGCATCAGTTTCAGCAGCAGTTCCAGGGTCAGGCCATCAGCAGGGACAGCAGCAGCCCAGACAGCATCAGGCACCCAGACAGCAGATAGTCAGTTGTCCTACTGCAAGAAATCGGAGCATGGATGGGGTGAGTACAGGAAGAGGCTGGGCAGGTGCCTACTATGTGGAGAATCAGACCACCAGCTGAGGGAGTGTTCCCAGTACATAGGCAGAGTAGCACAGGAAGCAGCACCAGGAGGAGCCAAGGCTCCGGTAGGTCAGCAGCGGGGACCGTCACAGACGCAGCAGAGATTTGTGTAGTATCAGCATCAGGCGAGGAGGCCAGCAGGGGCGAGCTTACGCCATGACCGTCGAGGATGCTCAGGCAGTGGGAGAGGTGCTTGCAGGTTCTGTTCTTTTCGATTCCATTCCCACCTTGCCTCATCATATCTATCTTGAAATTCAATTCCTTCTGTTCTGATCTGCTTCCTTATTTGTTGATAAGTTTTGATCTGGCATTTTTTTTCGATTTGGTTTTCTTCCGAGATAAGTCGTACGGGCTAGGTCCTAAGTTATGGGATCTAGAGTCTTCTATAGTCATGTTAGCTGGCATAGTGAGGACACATAGTAGATTTTGGATGTATTTCTCGGGTGTGGGAATTTAAGGTTTTTGCGGCCAAGCATGCGGCAATGCAAAAATTTTAAATACCATAATTCTAGAGGTATGTATCTTAGTCGAGGGCTCTGTGATTTTCGTAGCCTTGCTCACTAGCATGACGAAGATTCTGAGTATCATGATTTTGGACAGACGTATATGATTATCGGACTGTGTGAATTGAGACTTTGATTGGGGTTACCTAGAAGGATTACTACCATTTAATTTCGAGGACGAAATTTTCTAAGGAGGGTAGACTTGTAACACCCAATTTTCTAAATGAGCGTAATTTTGAACTTTGTTTTTAATCATTTAATAATGGTATTTAAATCATAATATGATTTTGGTAATTTTTATCATTTAAAAACTATTTTTATGTCATGACCTATGATTTTGGTGTTGCTAGTGTGACCTTAGAGACTGTTTGACCTAGAGCCTAACCATGTGGGTAGAGGTTCAATTTAGTGCATTTAGCTAGAGGGTATTTTGGTCATTTCTGAATTTATTTGAGCTTATTGTGATTTATTATAATTATTTGGAATTTAATATATTATTTTGAATGGTGTGATTTAAATATTATTTAATTGATTCCTTGTGTGTGTTTAGCCCTAACCTAGTTTTGACCTAACCTAGATTAGTCATAGCTAGACTTAGTTAGCCATGGTTAGTGTTAGTTAGTATTGATTAGTCTTGGTTAATTCATGATAGTTAGAGCTAACTAGGTTGCATTTAAGACAAGTATGAAAGCTAGGTTGTAGGCCATTGATTAGCTAGATGGAATGAAAGCCATAGATCTATCCTAAAACCCTAACCCTAGCTTTATGGCCAGCCTAGGGATCCCCCCATCACTATATAATCCCTCTCAAAGTTAATTGCCTCTTTTTTATTCATCCCTTCATTTTCAAGAAGCTAGGTTTGTTCTTCATTAAATCCCTTCCTATTTTAATCAATTTATCCTTTTCCATTCAAATTTCATGGTGACCTAATTTGTGTTTCCCTACTGTTCATGGAGGCTACTAACAGTGTTGGACCAATTTGGAGCTTGGGGCTAGCTAGAAAGAATCTCTCTTTTTGAAGTTTCATTGAGGAAGAACACCTATAGGGAACTTCCTATTCCCTCCATCAAATTTCGATTTCTTGGCATGAATACAAAGCCCTAGGTGTCCTCTAGCTATAGGAATAGGATTCGTGTCATTTCGTGTCCTTTACGTGTCCATATCGGACACGTATCAGTGTAGATACGTAGGTGTTCGACGAAATACCACAGTGGCATTTCGATCCTATTTTCGATATGTGTTTGAATAGAAATTGTGTTTTAGTGTCGCTTATGGGTTCCTACACGACTGAGCGTGTTTCGTGTCGTGTTTGGTTCGAGTCGGACCCGTGGACACGGCCATGCGCGTGCGGACAGCAGTGCCCTGCTGTTCGTGTGTTCGTGCAGGTGCTGTAGGACACGTGGACACGTGAGATTGTACATAGAGGTAGGGGCAGTGTCTGACACGACACCCCAAGGCCTCGTGTTCCAGTGGTATTGTGTCGAGAGTGCTAGGACTCGTGCACTGGTCGTACAGTCTGAACCATTTCAGTGTATGTTGAGTTTGTGTGTTGTGGACATGTTCGTGTCATATTTTGGACACGAACAATACGAATATCACGTAACATGTTGAATGTTAATTACCAACCATAAACCCTTTTGATTAATTGTTGTTTCAATGTTTAAATAGGAAATCCCCAATTCCTGATACTGTCGAGTATCAGTGTGTACACTCACTGTTTTCCCCTTTTTAATTCACTTTTAAATGTTTTTATCATAAATTTATGTGGTTTAATTATGGTTATATTGATAACATGATAGGGTTTGTTAAGAATCATTTTGGTGTGGATGATGAATGAGTATTCGAATGCATTTGAGATTGAATGCTCACTGATATCATGACAGGTTTAAATTGCCTTGGTTTTCAATTTCCTGAATATGTAAACTGGAACCTAGGAACAATTGATCTGCATATGTTACACACACAGGACTGGTCGAATTCAACTGAATGGTAGTTCGAAGTCCTGAGACTTATGTTCCATGATTCACACATGTTGCACCTAGGAACACTAATACACAGTTTGTACTGGTTAAGATTCAAGGTTACTTGGAATGGATTTTTTTGTTGAACTGAAACATTGGTTGGCATTTTGTAAACCTGTGACACACTGACCTGAGACACTAAGACACTGTCACCTATGATTTTCTGTACACAGACACCAAATCACTGTTGTGAACTGGCACACTGTTTGGTAACCTGGGAATGTTCCCTACTACACACTGTTTTAGTTTTCATATGTCACTGTCCCTTAAAATCCTGAGATACTTTCTGTACACAGGACACTCACACACACACTTGCGTCTCACTAAAACTGAGATTACCTTGCATTCACTGATCCTAACACACAACTACCATTCAACTATCACTTGGTTTTACTTAACTGAGACCTAATTTATATCACATGTACACACACAGGCCTCTACACAAACACACATACAACCTACATTCCTGTCACCTAAAGTACCATGTATACACACACACAGGTTCCTGTATACTGTCAATTGCTCCTTGCTGTACACTTACTCACACATACACAAATTCTGAGAAACATTACATGACACTAATTGTCTATACACCTATAAACCTGTACACACACACATTTGCCTATTTACATAGCTCTCTCTCTCTCTCTCTCTCTCTATGTGTATATAATGTGAATTATATGTGTGAGATGTGAATTTATATTGTGATATGTATATTGCTATTGGTACATATATGTATATATAGAGATATATATGGAATATGGTGTTTAGGCTATATGTGATATAGCCTAGAGTATTGTTAATTGCCTAAGTAGTTGGCCTATGGCCTATAACCTAGATGACATAGCCCAGGGTACCCTTGAGTGGTATTGTGTATATGAAATATACACCTGTGTAATATCCAATAAAGACTAGTGTATGGTGTGTTCTAGCTAGGATAGACTGTTTAGGCCTAGTTAGACTTCATTAAGTCTAGGTTGGCCTAGTTGACCTAACTTTGACCTTTTAGTTGACTGAAGTTGACCAGGGTTGACTTTGGTCTAGGACTGACCTAATATCATGTAAACTGCATCATAATATCTTACTTTATTAGCTGGACATGTTGTGACTTGTACTGTTTTGATTAGGAGCCAGACACCACTCCTCAGGCAGTATTTTCTTCCGGACATTCAGGATATCAGGCGAGTACATTCTCTGACCGTACTTGCTAGAATTATATTCTTGCTCTAGATTACTTTACTTGATGCTGACACATTGGTAGTACGGATTGGTACTATATGGATCTTTCATGAGATGTTTGTCCCCTAGGAGCATCGGATACTGTATGTTTTGTGCGTTTCACGAATCATCACGTATCTCTACTTTACTGATTCACGAATCGCTTGTGACACATGTACTCTCATGTTCACAGAGCCGTCATGAATCACCTTCACGTATCACTTATTTTATGAGCCATGTGAAGTTTCACGAATCTTAACAACTTGAACAGATCCTTGTGTATTGATTGGGGATGGGGGAGTAAAAATAGGCATGTGAATAATATCCAAGTAGCTGTAGTCATGAATCACTCTTAGCTATAGTCATGAATCTTCCTATGCCATTCACATGTCTATATTTTACTCTGACTCACTAGTCACTGCTAGTTCTCTATTTATAGTAGATATTTCTTACAGTTATCTCCTTTACTTCATATATTCTCTTTTCAGCGTTTCATGTATCTTACTCTA
>JANAVB010016797.1:4089915-4156416 GCA_029216955.1 Iris pallida | reverse complement strand
TCCTAAGGTAACAGTACAAGGGGTTTGTGGGTTGGGCCTATGGGCTAGGCTGGGTGCGTGGGCTGGTTAGGGCTGGCTTGCTGGGCCTGGCTGTTTTGGGGTTTGGTTAGGTTTTATTATATATATATATATATATATATATATATTTATATTATATATATATATAGATAATATATTATATATATATATATATATATAGAATATATATATATATATATTATATATATATATATATTATTATTATAATATATATTAAATATTATATATATATTTTTTTTTATTTTTTTATATATTATATATTAAAATATATATATATATATTATATAATATATATATATATATATATATATATATATATTAATATATATATATTATAATATATATATAATATTATATATATATATATAATATATATATAGCTCTATATATATTTATCTCTCTCTCTCTCTCTTTATATATATATATATATATCTATATATAATATATATATATATATATATATATATATATATATATATATACATATATACGTATATTCTCTATATGCATAAATACTCCCAAAGTCTAAAAATAATCTTAGAAATATATTCTAAAAGCGTTGGGCTGATACTAAAATATATACATACCATATTATTTATTTCATAAATACTCTAGAGTATTAAATGAAATATTTTATTATTATAAATCTAATAAAAATATAAATAGTAATAATAATAATAACTAATAAGTAAAATCTATAATAAGTGTACACACATAGTATGTAGTCTAAATATCCCAACAGGTACAAGGGTAATTAGGAAGGTATTTATCCTATTTCAAAAAATAGAATATCAATCCAGTAATAATAAGAATATATTTATTTAATCACCACAAGATAATAAGATAATAATTAAATAATTAAATTGTGGTTTGGTGAATCTATACTATTCACCTTTATCCGGGCCCAAAAAATTGTACAAATATTATAAAAAAATATTTAATAATAAAACACAAATTTTGTACAAATATTCAAATAATTACAAATGTACCTCAATACCTAAAATAATTTAGAAAATATTTGTACACACATAAAATATGCCTACATGGTCGTCTTTGGTCTCACTACTTACCTACAAAGGCTTGGATTCGGTTCGGGCCCAGTTCGGGCTAAGTTGGTACAATCTGGTCATCTAAAATCAATATATTTAATTAATAAATAAATAATTTATCGGTAAGGGTTAAGTCGCAACTTGGCCTGGTTTTCTTAGTTAGGACGTTACTATGGCTCGGCTTTCCCTACCAGGGCTAATACACTAGTCAAAGCACGCCACTGCACTATCCGTGCCATGATTCCTAGTCGTCTTGTACTTCAAAACTCTACCATGGCTAAAGTCACCTATCGTAATAATTAACTAAATAATTATTTACAAAATTCTAAATTTACCATTTAAATCAAATAAATAAATAAATAAAATATTTCAAAATTTCGGGAAGGGGAGCTACAAATCTACCCACCTTAAAAATAATTTCGTCCTCGAAATTCTAATTCGTAGCTATTCCTTAAAAGTCAAAGTCTACTATTACCTTAATCTTCTCAAATTTAATTTCTAAAACTATTTATGACCTTCTCTAGTCATTTTATAACTTCGAATACTTGAGGACTTCTACCCACCTTCGGTCACACTACTCCTCAAAACATGGTCATTAAAAAATTATAACCTTATAACTAGTGGCTAATAATTCTACCAAGGATATCTAGGACATATGGTATCTTTAATCCCCCATATCTATCAAACAACCCAAATTTAAATAATCAAGCAACATTATACTATAATTTAAGAATTCCTGATAAATCCTAGACAGCACGATCGTTCGTCACCTCGAAATAAAAGGGACGAGAATCAATGGTACGGAAAACAAGAAAGTATAATCGAGAGCAAATATGGAGTTTTCAAGGACGTAGAGAATTTCTAGGAGAATTTCCAGGACAGAGTGGATTGAGATTTCTAATGGTTTAGTCAGATGCACAGGCTCGTACCAGTACAGTTACGTAACTGGTACGATATGCTCTGACCTGCATGGGCCACCACAAAAACTTGTCAAGATCCGTATCCGATTTTCGGATGCGAGCTCGTGAGCAAGCCAGCTACGTATCGAGCGGACTCCAGCCCAGTTCGAGTACGTATAAGCTGTCCAGAG
The DNA here is from genome assembly GCA_029216955.1 of Iris pallida. Taxonomy (NCBI): domain Eukaryota; kingdom Viridiplantae; phylum Streptophyta; class Magnoliopsida; order Asparagales; family Iridaceae; genus Iris; species Iris pallida. Next base: position 4,154,238 of record JANAVB010016797.1, on the reverse strand, counting down.
TAGGGTATCATGTCTAATCTAAACTATATCTCAATCCACATGAATCATATAAACAAGAATGACCAAGTATGGGTCATGGTCTGCAGCCCATTAGCATATTGTCCGATTAGACTCCAAGAATGATATGAGTCTATAAAATAAGCAGAATATATCATGGCATGGAATATAAAGTACGAAAGGATAATAAAGAAATATCATAAACAAATACATGTATCATACATCGCAATCCTCTACCATCCCGCTCTGCTAACTAACTCCATGCAGTCGCTAAACCTGAAGAGATCATCAGGTCCTCAGAGGACTAGCAAGATACATAAAACATGCCTATCTAACAGTTTAATAATGCAATAATATAACCAGGGTATAAACAGGAACTAGACATGAGACTGACATGTGGCTACTGATAGTAACTACGAACACGGATATGGGATCAAGTATGCATAAATGAACTGCTGGAAGATCAATGGAATACCAACCCTCGCCCCGAATGTGGACTCGCAGTTCAGTTTCAAGACAAGTCACCCTCGCCCCGTGTGTGGACTCGCAGGTGCAAACGGACAACCCTCGTCCCGTGTGTGGACTCGCAGGTTATGGAAAAGACAAAGAAATAGCAGTTCACTCACACATACTTGCAGACACGACTCAGTCAAGATACAGGTGAAGACACAGTACAACTCAGTCATGACATAGGTAAGGACAACTCTAGCATGATCCATGACATAAACAAGCCTGGTATAACTACACTATCAAGTCATGAAATACTGATATACAAGCAAGACAATAAACTGGTAAACGCGGTATCATATAAATCAATAGCAACTAATGTAACTAAAGATAACACACTACAACAGGTGTACTATAAGCATGAAAATAAACTGTAGAGGGAGGCAAGGTATACTTGCCTGGACGTTGCACGCAGATCCAACAAATGTCATCAACCGATAAACCATAAAATCTACATCATCATACTGTCTCCGGAAGCTGAAATAAACATTACCAATGTTCTCAGAATAGTCAAATTAGCTAGGATTGTCTGTCCTTAAGTCCAATTCGGGATACAGAGGTAAAACGATAATTTTAGGCAAAAATGATGTCCATCGTTGGACCCGCTTTGCACCGAAAAATGTGCCAGAGTCAATGGTCTCTAAATTCATCAAACTATATATCTACAAATTTGTTTCGATGATATGAACTCAACGGTATGTCCAGTTTTGGATTTCGGATGGCCGTGCACAAAATCACCCGTTAAATCGGACCGTGGGGCCCGCAAAAACGGCGGTCCAATCAACTGTCTCAGAATCGGACCAAACTTGGTATACAGGACCAGAAAATGATACGGTCCTGTTGGCGCAAGTTTCGTCTCGATCTGACGAACGTGCACAAAGTAATTGAAAAATTTGCACAGAGACCGATACGATGAATTTCGACGAATACGCATCAAATTCGTTGCGCACACGCGACCAATTTAAATTCTGTCAAAGCCCACACGTCCATGAAGCTGATATGCACCTTTCGATGCTTTCGGTTCGCGACCAAGTCGCCCGGTTTGGCGGGACGCACGTGGTATCGGAGAAATTTCTATATTTTGAAAACAGACTTTGATGATTTTTTCTAAACTTCCAAAACTGATTTCTCCGTGCATATTTAATGAACTTCGAATCTACAAAATGATTTCTGAGCTCCTATATGTGATCTAAAAGATTGTTCAAATGTATTTCAGTAAATGCTATTGGGTTGATCCGAATTCAACTCCAAACATGGAGGTTTGGACCATCGCATGCCCTGTTTACAAACATGTATTTGATCGACTATGTGTCGATTTTGTAGGAAATCTATCGCATGACAAATGAATCTATTTAAAGGGGATAGAAGACCTATAGGTTGTGTACACACTTGAGAAATTGGTTCGTGAAACCATCCGAAGTGCGTGACGAGAAGTCGATGCGAAGTTGGGCTAGAGACAGCTGTTGTACTGTGCTCCTCTGTCCAGGAGCGGGTCTGTCGGCAGCTTTGGCCACATGCAGCGACGACGGGCGGTGCGCCTAGGGTCGAGGAGGGTCGCCCAGCCTCGAGCGCGCCTTTGGGGTTCATTGATTCAATTATTGAGGAGTTTTCGATGGGAATTTGTCCATGACTCCCCACACAGCTGTGCAGGTTTTATTAGAATTTAAATCCCTTGCGGTTGATCGATTTCTAGGTTATTCCTACGTACGAGATCCTAAGGTTTGCGCATGTAGATAGGAACTGAACTCGGAAGGATTTGGATAAATGTTTGATTCAAGATTTGATCATATCAAATCTTTCGCTCGCGGCAATTCAACTAACTATCGAGCTTGGAATAGTATTGTTCCTAAGGTAACAGTACAAGGGGTTTGTGGGTTGGGCCTATGGGCTAGGCTGGGTGCGTGGGCTGGTGAGTTGGGTTTTATTTAGGGCTGGCTTGCTGGGCCTGGCTGTTTTGGGGTTTGGTTAGGTTTTATTATATATATATATATATATATATATATATATATATATATATATATATATATATTATATATATATATATATATATATATATATATATATATATATATATATATAAAATATATATATATATATATAAATATATATATATATAAATATATATATATATATATATATATATATATATATATATATATATATATATATATATATATATATATATATATATATATATATATATATACACACTGAAAACTATATATATATATATATATATATCTACATATATACGTATATTCCCTATATGCATAAAGACTCCCAAAGTCCAAAAATAATCTTAGGAATATATTCTAATAGCGGTGGGCTGATACTAAATATATACATACCATATTATTTATTTCATAAATACTCTAGAGTATTAAATGAAATATTTTTATTATTATAAATCTAATAACAATATAAATAACAATAATAATGATAACTAATAAGTAAAATCTATAATAAGTGTACACACATAGTATGTAGTCTAAATATTCCAACAGGTATAAGGGTAATTAGGAAGGTATTTATCCTATTTCAAAAAATAGAATATCAATCCTGTAATAATAAGAATATATTAATTTAATCACCACAAGATAATAAGATAATAATTAAATAATTAAATTATAGTTTGGTGAATCCATACTATTTACCTTTATTCGGGCCCAGAAAATTGTACAAATATTGTAAAACAATATTTAATAATAAAACACCAATTTTGTACAAATATTCAAATAATTACAAATGTACCTCAATACGTAAATTAATTTAGAAAATATTTGTACACATATAAAATATGCCTACATGGTCGTCTTTAGTCTCACTACATACCTACAAAGGCTTGGATTCGGTTCGGGCCCAGTTCGGGCTAAGTTGGTACAATCGGGTCATCTAAAATTAATATATTTTATTAATAAATAAATAATTCATCGATAAGGGTTAAGTTGCAACATGGCCTGGTTTTCTTAGTTAGGACGTCACTACGACTCGGCCTTCCCTACCAGGGCTAACATACTAGTCAAAGCACGCCACTGCACTATCCGTGCCATGATTCCTAGTTGTCTTGTACTTCAAAACTCCACCATGGCTAAAGTCATCTACCGTAATAATTAACTAAATAATTATTTACAAAATTTTAAATTTACCATTTAAATCAAATAAAAAATATTTTAAAATTCCGGGAAGGGGGGCTACACTTGCCAGGTTACGGCACTAGCCAGGTTGCGGCACTAGCCATTTTGCAGCACTAACCAAGTTGCGGTACTAGCCAGGTTACGGTACTAGCCAGGTTACGGCATTGCCAGGTTGAGGCACTAGCCAGGTTGCGGTACTTGCCAGGTTGCGGTACTAGCCAGGTTGCGGCACTGTTCATCTTATCCAACCAGCATAATTGCGGCACTAGCCAGGTTGCGACACTTGTCAGGTTACGGCACTAGCCAGGTTGCGGCACTAGCCAGGTTGCGGCACTTGCCAGGTTGCGGTACTAGCCAGGTTGCGGCACTAGTCACAGGTTGCGGCACTGGCCAGGTTGTGGCACTTGCCAGGTTGCGATACTAGCCAGGTTGCGGCACATGCCAGGTTGCGGCACTAGCCAGGTTGCGGCACTAGCCTGGTTGCGGCACTAGCCTGGTTGCGGCACTTGCCAGGTTGCGGCACTTGCCAGGTTGCGGCACTTGCCAGGTTGCGGCACTTGCCAGGCTGTGGCACTTGCCAGGTTGCGGCACTAGCCAGGTTGCGGCACTGTTCATCTTCTGCAACCAGCATAAAAATGCTTGGTTGAACCCATAAACTCAAAATGGCATAATTTTTTCATCCGAAGTTAAAATCAAGCAGTTTAAAATCCAAAATTGGATAGAATTAAATTTTCTACAACATGGAACCATTAGATTTTGAAAATAACCAAGTTTTGGATATCAAAACCAAGAAAAATCGAAAAAGGTTACAAACTTAGATCTACAAGAATTTATCCATTAAATCCAAAAATATCAAGTTCTAAAGAGCCTTAGAATCAAGTAAGGAAGAGAATGGAACAATAAAACTTGAGATCCATCATGAAACAAGTTGCACTTGCTTAGGCTTGGTAGGTGGGAGGAGTAAATGAAGAAGATGAAGAAGTAAATGCAAATAATAGAGAAGAGAGAAGAAGTTGACTTATATAGCAACCCCTCCCATCTCAAACCAAAATAAACCAAACCAAGCCAAGCCAAGTCATGTTGAACCAAGTTGAACAAATCAAGTCAAGATTAAACCAAGGCTAAGCTAAGCAAGGTAAGTCAAAATACGGGCCACCTGACAATTATCAGAAATCCGTATACGTATCCTGAAAAATACGTATAACGGGAAACGGGAGTGACAGTACGTAAGCACAGTTATCCCTATTCTCTCTAGGTTGAATCAGTTTTGGTGTCCTGGATACTGTTCAAGTAACTAAATCTTATGTACAAGTTGTCTATGACCATCCATACATATATGACTTATCCATTAAAACATAACATGAATGATAACAGAAACGTGATAAAATTATGCAACACATCCTCTTTTGAGCTTCCACAATCCTCTAGTCATCGCTCGTAATTCTATTCTTCCTAATACAGGAATTTCCATACTTGTCTACTTTCTAATTTAGGAATTTCTACCTTGAGGACTCAACGGTCCTAAACATTTTTTACAATTCCGTTACTCTGATAAAACAATACAACATTCTATATTTCTAACAAATTACATTATTCATTGGTTCTATAACCACGGTATAATATTTTATGTTTCTATAAATAACAATACAATATTCTATACTACTATAATAACATACAATATTCCATGTTTTTATAATAACAGTATAATGTTCCATGTGGCGTGCTTTCGTATTGCAAGTTAACAATAATAAATGATCAAAACCACACACCATTTCATGAATCGACTTCGTCCAGATAACAAAGATCTCTAAAATACTTCATCCATATGAATCCAAGTCCAGAGACCCTTCGAGCCAACAAGCCAACACAATGCATCACGCGGAACAAGACATTACATTAATATTTGATTGCAATCGAATAGGGCAAGTCCCAAGCGGATAATCCGGCTTTGAGTGCAACCCTAGTGACATGCCCATCTGCAGCAACTGAAGCGGAGTATGTGAATAAAATTCTTATATATATATATGCGAATATAATTTAAATTAATTTCACATTGTAAGCTTCATAATCGAAGAAAATATGTTTTTTTTAAAATACAACTTCCTCGAACCTTGTCTATTTTGACTTAAGCCATCATCTTTTTGTTTGGATAAAGACCTCTCAACAACTTTCATTCATCTAAAAATTCACCCTCTTCCTCTAGATCTTACTCATTTCTTTATACTAGCTAGATTCATTTTCAAGACCCCATGCAGCCATCCCAGATGGATAGAAAAGAATTTTTCTTAGTTGTGACGTATGAATACTTCTAGATACTACTCAAATTTATCCCGGAGCGGCTATCCACTCATCGTCTCATTGGCAGTGCTCGCTCGGACCTAATTAACCAGCTTCGTTGCGATTGATACCTCTAGTCCAAGTGGTTAAGGTGGAAGGCATACGTTTCATCTATCCAGATTCAAATCAGAGTGGGAATGTATTGTAATATATTATTTTCATTTAATAAATAGTAGGAATTGGAGATGGTATATCTGATTGGTAATTAATGTTGAGATCCCAAGTGGTAAACTTGATTGAAGGAAACCTCATACTAATTAAATCCACGACAAATCATATATATCAAAACTCTCTCGTTCTCTCATACAATTAGTTATCCAATGTGAGAGGCTCAACATGTACTCTTATTTTTCAATTTGATGTCGCAACCAACCATGTTAATGTGTGCTAGATGCCAGACACAAACCTGAAAATTTTCATCTTGACTAGTATCTTGCACTCTTATCTCTACCTTGCTTTGGCTCATCGATAAGTACTATTCAAGATGATCAAGTACCATTCAAACCAAACCATTTATTTAATTCTAAACGACTAACAAAACAATTAAGCGGTCATAAACTTTGAAATAGTCATTGCATATATTGTGCAGGACAAACGTTTAGTACACAGATGATCGCACGCGTTCTAGAAAGAACTATATACTATTAGTACATCCTACCAATATATATTACAAAAGGATCTTGTGTAGTTAATATCAGTCCAAACCAAAGTGTCAAGAACTGAGAGCTAAGCATAAGATAACAAACACTAAAGTCTGAATCAATTAGTTAAGCTCAAAGTACAAGAAATACAAAAAATTGGAGTTTGACCAATGGTCATTCTTGATGGTATCATTTGTTAATTATAGTAGTAAAATGACCTACACTACCACATGGAGTGAGTGACGTTCCTCCTGCAAGAAAGATTGTTACAAGCTGGCGTGTTACATCGTCCAATCTGTCACTATTTGTGTTGATCGGATGGATGACAGACAGCCCAAAAATGCGCAAGAGGAGAGAAAGAGAGACTGGTTCTTAATTGTCTACAAATCCGCAACTGTTCACTCTCTCACGCAGGCTATGTAGCATTTGATAGATGACCATGTAAGTACGTATTCATCCGTGTCATAGGGACCCATGCACAACTCACGGATCTCTCTCTCCCTCTAGGTTGGTCATGGTAGAAAAAAAGAAGGAATAACCGAATAGGGTTTTTGGTTATGTATACAAGTCCCTTATCTACCTTATTTTCACACAAATGCTACTGATTTAATCATTATAAGTTACTCAAATCCTAAAAAAGGAATAGTGAGTCATAACTCACCCTTTGACTTAAAAGGTCGGAATCAGGGTTGGCCAAGGAATTGGGTTGTCCTAGTCGGAGTTAAACTTAGTTTCCCCTGGCCATTGACATCAAAGAAGATATCAAAAAACTATTGGCGAGCAGGGTTGACGAAGTCTCCAGTTCTAACGACAACGTGGAGTTCGGATTCCGAGTTCCTCTCCTTGAGCTACTGGGCCTTCCCAGTGGGAACTCAAAATATGGTCTAGTGGATTGCTAGTTAAATTGATAAAGAGGAGTTGGGATCGACCGCAAAGGCTCTATTGACGAAGATGTGGAGGCTTAGGGGCCTGGGGGCTGCCCTAACCAGGGGAGTTGTTCAAGCCGGATGACTTGTCAGGCTTACCCCAAGGCCAACCCTAGTCGGAAAATAAACACAAGGATTTATTTGAAAACATGTAACCTAAAGTAAAATAGCAAGAAAGTGTAATCACATATCGGTATAGTTAAAGTTAAAAGTCTCTTGTAATTCTCTACACAGAAGAACTTTTTAGAAACGCAATGCAACACACATAAGAAATTGTTCTCCATTCCCGACCACAAGTACACAGTGAGGTGCGAAGAACGAATTACCCTATGACATACAAAACCATGAACACATGATTTTTTTTTGTAAAAATCCAAATCAAAAAAGAAAATACGTGACGAAAAAGTCTTCACAAAAGGACATAGTATATACATTAACTCATATCAAACTTTTCAGGCCAATTCGAATATGAATCACTATAACTACTCAGGCAAAAAATACAAAGTATAATAACTTATAAAAATTACCAGCAATGAGCCGTCGTTTTGTCAAACCTTCAGATTATGGAATGCATAGAGGTATAGTTATTGCCTCAAACTCACTCTGGAATTGCAGGCTTTATGTTAGATTAAATGATTGATTGCAAGGTAAGTCGCTAAACAATTAATCAGTTTAGCATATAGAAAGTTAAGAGAAAATTGGGCAAGTAGTAGAAAATATGGCTAGTTCCCACTTAATTACATGTTTTTGTGTCACGCCCCAGAACCAGAATACTGGAGAGCGGGAGAATGACTCAGCCAGCTACGTATTACGGGTAGATGAATACCGTATAATACGATCAATGCTGTCTAAAAGACGAGGGGGTGCATACTACATAAAAGTCTCACTATGGTCACTTTCCATCTATTGTCTCAATCATTCAAACAAGAAACAGAAATAGAGAACATGTGAGATAAAGCAGTAAGGCGTCCCAAACGTTCAGTCAAAATGTTCTTGATATCTGGCTTTACAAAACACAGCTAGATGATGTAGTCAGTATATACAATTGTTATGAGCTGCAGCCTGACTTAGTTACAATTATGCAAAAGTAGGTACAATATAATCCGACTAACATATCGGTGCCAAACGGCAAAGTAAAAAGTATTTAACAAAACAAGCGGGAAAGTAAGAAAACCCACTCGAGTCCTCCTGCGATCATCCCTCTAGTGTTGACCATCGTGGAGGTAGAAGTAAGCTGGATCCTCGGGGACCGGCTCTAAATCTGACCATGCAAAACCAGAGAGGTTAGACCTCTAACAGCAAGTACCGCAAGGAAGCACGATATGAGGGATTAAAACCAGTAATGAGAAAATATGATAAATAGATCTCTGCTTTCTACTGGAATTCATATAGTATCACGACACTTCGAACCAACCTCCCAACCAAACAAGGACAGAAGTTGGCATGTCATGTCCTGACATTCTGATCATCTCAGTTAGGTTACGGAGGACATACAGAACACAAATAAGTTAATTTAAACGGCCATTCAACTACTACGGCTTGTTACTGTGAGTTTCAAGTTATCCTGGAATTATGCAACAGAGATTCCTCAGTTCTTACTATGTACAAGCAAGGCTAGTTTATCCAGTCAATCAATTACGCCAATCATGAATTAGACGAGTCCCAGCAGGACGCCCGTCATCAATATACAATATACAATATACAATAGATAATATAACCAGATACCGCTCCCTGCCCGTGTAAGAACTCGGGAATCCATTCTCTCCATGAAATCATTATTTTATTTAATTTAATAGTCTCTACGTTAAGTGAAATCCCATGCCGTGGGTCATGGTCATTCAAATGAGTACTTTCGTACGGGGTACGATATGCACAACTCTATAATGATACCAGTGCGGTTAGGTTGCAGGTCTTGCATAGCGTAATGTAACAATCAAAACTAACCACGGAGTAATCATGCCTTGACCATAAAGTACACATGCTGCTTTTGTAAAATAAATAAATAAATAAATTGAAGCCTGCATGTGCCTGTATGTCAATATTCGAGATCAGCCAGTCGATTACAATAGTTCATAATTAATATGAACGTGTCTCATTCATTCAATTCAATAAGACGACTAGCCAGTCTCTTAGTTCCAACTAGGAACACATGATCAATTATTAGTCAAAGTAACAGTCGGGGTCAATTCGTGACAAGACATGAAAGTCAAATTAGTATTAAGCATGGTCGAGTCTATAACTAGCATAAAATAGTTGGTAACACATTCTTGAAGCCAAGAAAAATATCTACAACTTTCATGTTGGGAGTTGAAAGAAATTCTAGCCATAATTCAGTCAAAATAGGACATATAACAGTCAGAAACAACCAAAATAGGCATATGCGGCCTATTCTGCGACATGCATGCGGACCTACTGCGACATGCGGCCTATGCGGCCCAACCGCGACATCTATGCGGCTCAACTGCGACATACGGCCTCATGCGGCCCAACCGCGATACCATATGCGGCTACTGCGACATGCAGCCTATGCGGCCTAACCGCGACACCATATGCGGCTCAACCGCGACATACAGCTCATGCGACCCAACTGCGACACCATGCGGCTCAACTGCGACATGTGCCCCATGCGGCCCAACTGCGACACCATGCGGCTCAACTGCGATATGTGCCACATGCGGCTCATTCGCGGCACCATATGCGGCTCTACTGCGACATGCGGACTCATGCGGCCCAACCGCGACATCTATGCGGCTCTATTGCGACATGCGGCCTTATGCTGCAGATGAACATAGAAGTTTGACCAAAATTGTTTTGGCCATAACTTCCTCAAAATAAATCAGAATCTAACTTTCAAAAGCCAAACTTTAGCAGAATTAAATTCTCTACAACATGGAACCACTTGTTTTTGAAAACAACAAAGTTTGATAGATCAAAACCATAAAATCCATATGAAAACCAAAACTTGAAACTTAGATCTACACCCAACCATCCATGGAAATCAAGAACATCAAGACCTAAACTTGTAGAGGAAGAGAAGATGAACAACATAGACTAAAAATAAATGGGGATGCATGAAATCCTTTATGGTGTGCAAGATGTACTTGCCTCTCACAAGTGGGTTAGGGTTTGGTGGAGAAGTAAATGTGAATGAATGAAGAGAGAGAATGAAAGAAGAACTTTTATATCAAGGTCAAGTGGATCTCCATCATTCATTCTCTCCACCAAATCTAAGCCATCCATTCCTTTCCATGTTGAACCAAACCACACCAAGTTGGTTTACCGTGAACCGAAATGAACCAAGAGCCAAGAAAAAGTAGAAAATAAAATGCAGGAAAATTAATAAGCACAAAATTGAAGAATTTAAATACAGAACAAATGCATGATAAATATTAAATAAATACGTATTCTGGGAACGGAAAGTGACATCTCTACCCTCCTTAGAAAAATTCCGTCCTCGGAATTTTAAATCCAAGCAGGATGAGAACATCAAAGCTAAACTAATCTAAGCATAAGCAATTGGGGCAAGCAACCATTCTACAATGTTAACAGTAAGTAACATATCCATGTTGAACATTCTACGATACCAAGCAATTCTACTCGTAAGGTGACAAGCGTGAGGAGTTAAGACAATCAAGGTATACAGCAAAAGATATACCTTGTGAGTCAAACAGGTGCGGATACCGTGATCGGATATCATCCTCACATTCCCACGTTGACTCCTCTAAAGAGTGATGATCCCAAGCAACCCGGACAAGGCTAATTGTTCGGTTCTTGAGTATCTTCTCTCTTCGGTCCAAAATGGACACAAGCTGTTCCTCGTAAGACAGGTTGGTACCAACAATCAGCTCAGAATGATCAAGGATATGGCTTGGGTCCGATACATACCTTCATAACTGAGATACATGAAATACGTCATGCACCTCTCGTAACGAAGGTGGAAGAGATAAACGATAAGCAACATCGCCTATCCTATCAAGAATAACAAATGGGCCCACGTACCGCGGACTCAATTTCCCGCGAACGCCAAATCTAATGACCCCACGGGTAGGTGAGATCCGCAAGAACACGTGGTCCCCAACAGAAAACTCTAGCGGCCTACGATGCTGGTCCACCCAATGACGATGCCGATCCTGCGCAACTCGAAGTCGCTCTCTAATTCCCTTAACCAATTCAACTGTCTGAACAATCATTTCTGGGCCTAACATCTTCCTCTCCCCGATATCATCCCATGCTAGTGGCGACCTACACTTCTTACCATATAGTACTTCGAATGGCGCCATCTGGATACTGGCTTGATAACTGTTGTTGTATAAAAACTCAACTAAGTGCAGGTGGCTCTCCTAAGATCCTCCAAAATCTAGGGTGCAAGCTCGCAACATATCTTCTAAAGTCTGAATTGTTATTTCTGATTGCCCGTCCGTCTGTGGATGGTAAGCCGTGCTAAATCTTAACTTGGTGCCCAGACTATGATGTAAGCTCTTCCAGAAATGTGATGTAAAATGGGTATCTCTGTCGAACACAATACTGACAGGGATTCTATGCTGCCTGACTATCTGTTGCATATACAACTCTGCCAACTTTTCTGTAGATTGTCCTACTCTGAAAGGAAGAAAGTGTGCTACCTTTGTAAGCCGGTCCACTATCACCCAAATAGCATCTTTACCACTTGGTGATCTCGGTAAACCGGTCACAAAGTCCATTGTGATGTGTTCCCACTTCCATTCCGGGATAGGAAGCGGTTGTAATAATCCAGCTGGCCTCTGCTGTTCTGCCTTCACTTGCTGACATACCAAGCAACGGGAAACAAATCTAGCTATTTCCCTCTTCATCCCGTTCCACCAGAAGTGTTGTCTGATATCTTGGTACATCTTGGTCCCTCCAGGGTGTATAGAATATTGAGAACTGTGAGCTTCTGTCATAACATCCTGTCTGATATCTCCACTAGGCGCACATAGGCGTGATCCAAACCTAAGGGTACCATCTTCATGAATTTGCATCTCCTTTCTGAGTCCTGACTCACATTCTGCCCTAAGCTTCTGAATCCTTGGGTCCTGTGCCTGAGCTGCCTTGATCCTGTCTACCAAGTCGGATTGAACTTGTAAACTTGTTAGAACTCCTACATCACTAGGAAGTATAACTTCGATGCCCATCTCCTGAAGGTCTTCTAAAATGTGCTTCTGTGTTGTCAACATAAATGCGTCGCCTCTCCTACTAAGAGTGTCTGCTACCACATTAGCCTTGCCTGGATGATACTGAAGCTCCACGTCGTAATCCTTGATCAACTCCAACCATCTTCTCTGTCTCATGTTCAGCTCCTTCTGAGTAAAGATGTACTTCAGACTTTTATGGTCTGTGTACATGTCCACTCGGTCACCATATAAGTAATATCTCCATAGCTTCAAAGCAAATACTACTGCCGCCAACTCCAAGTCATGAGTTGGATAATTCTTCTCGTGGTCCCGAAGCTGCCTAGATGCATACGCTATCACCTTCCCATGCTGCATGAGGACACATCCAAGTCCTTTACCTGACGCATCACAATATACTGTAAAACCTCCGGGTCCAACTGGCAATGTAAGAATAGGTGCTGATATCAACTTTTGCTTCAAATTCTCAAATGATGCCTGACATTCTGCCGACCAAACGAATGGCACATCCTTCCGTGTCAAGCGGGTCATGGGCGCTGAAAGCCTTGCAAAGTCTGATACGAACCTTCTGTAATATCCTACAATCACTACTAGAATAAGGGCTTTAGGCGACTAGTAGTTTTTTGTCACCTAAATGCAAAATTAGTTGCCTAAGGTTTATCGCCACCAAATTCCTTGGTCGTAAGCATTGTCGCCTCAGGCTCCTGACCTAAAGTCTGGGACGACTAATTAAGCATTTTAGTTGCAAAAGATCTTTGGCTACTACACTGTTGCAAGAAAATATCTTTGTTGTTCCAAACGTTTGGCCAAGAAGACTTTGTCGCCTTAGGTTGTTGAATGAAGGATGTGCCAATATCTTTGGCGACTAAAATAGTTGTAATAGGTAGTCTTTGGTGACTATATTTGGTTGCAATAGGTAGTATGTGGCGATTATCATTGGTCCCCCAAGGATGTATGTGGTGACTATGATTAGTCATGATAGTTAGTGTATGGCAACTATCATTTGTCGCTTAAGAGACTTTGTGGTGTCTATGCTTGGTCGCAATAGGTAGTGTGTGGAGACTGCTATTGATCGCCAAAGGTAGTATGTGGCGACTATTATTGGTCGCCTAAGATACGATATGGCGACTATGATTGGTCACAAAAGGTAGTGTGTGGAGACTACTACTCCGCTAAAGGTATTATGTAACGACTATATTTGGTTGCCTAAAACACTCTATGGCAACTATAATTGGTCACAATAGGTAGTATTTGGAAACTATTATTAACCGCCAAATATAGTCTATGACGACTATTATTGGTCGTCTAAACATTCTATGGGGATCATACAAAATAGTCTATGGAAACTACACATTTAAGTAGTCATATCAGGTGCCATACAATTTTATTCTCGAAAAATAGAAATAAATTAAACGAAATCAAATTTGAATGTTATTATATTATATTTATCATTACTCAAAACAACGACATGTAGTCCACAAAAATAAAATAATTGTCAACAAAAGTATTTATAAGTAAACTACAACCCTAAAAGATATAATCTAAGTAAGATCAGATGAGTTGTGGTCGCTCTCATCACCATCTTCATCGTCTTCATGAAATAAAGGAGTGGGTTCAGGAATCGAAAATCCGGGAACAAGTACTTGTAGTTGTTGCATCGCAAAACTCCATTGAGCCTTTTGTTCCTCGTGTTCAGCAACAACTCTCATCCTAGCTTTCTTCTCCATCTGAAGCTGAGCCTGCAACTCTTGTACTTCTTTATTTAAGGCAAATGAAGATGTATTAGATGAAGATGACAAACTAGTTTCTCGAATTCGCCTCTTTCCAGCTCCATGAATCGTCCTACCACACCCACGTCCAATCACATCTTCCATAATCTCAGTGCCTACATTTGGGGCTACAACAAGCTCATCCATCGGAGTTCCCTCAGGATACAACTCAGTGATTTTCTCAAGATAATCATTCTTTTTTTTCATCATCTCATCCTGTAAAAATAATATTTGACTAGTTAAAAGCAAAATTATACAATAGAAATAGTTTTTTAACCAAGTAAAATGTATACTTACATGTGCGTCCTTTGCTGCATCATTAACCCAATCTTTTTTCTTTTTTGACATATGAGTTGTACCCCATGTATCGATATCAGGAAATTGTGAACCACCCTAATAACATCATACACATATAACGATCCAAATTCTGAAATTGATATTCACAAACTTTAAAATGAAAATAAGTCATTACCTCAACATGATCATGATAATACAATGAGAATGGTCGTGAACCACCACAATGATTCCATGGTTTCTTTGACCGATTAATTGAATTGACTTCAGATCTTTTCTGCAGAAAACAAAAACTTATTTGGTTCAATTATATTAAAATAAAAATGGTACTTAATTGCAAAAACAACTTTAACTACAAGATACAACCATAACATTTTAATTAGAGGCATTTAATGCATATATATAATCAAGAACTTGACATGTACAGAATAAAAAAATCAATAATATGTTAAAAGTGAAAAATTACCCGGTATTTATCACTCATGAAATGGTCACATAACCACTCCCACTCTAATAGATCTCGATCTCTTAGAAGCTCTAGAGGCGGATTTTCCCGGGCTACCTCATCTGACTCACAGCTCTTATAATACTTGGCGAGTTTGTGCTTATAATCATTGTACCTATTTCTCATATTATCGCAAATATACTTGTACCATCTTGGGTCCTTCGTATCTATTTCAAAATTTGTCTAAATCATAACAGAATTTGTAAGTTACTAGTCATTATATAAGAATTGAGTTATAAATGAATAATATTTTATACTCACAGTGACTCCATCTATTAGTTTCTGCATAGTATCTTCATCAATGTCATCCCAGTGTGCTTGAGTCAGCGGGGCGTTGTTCCGAACTTGGTAACCACACTCGTGAGATAATAAGCAAGATATGTTTCGAACTTGACCCACAGGCACCCCCAAATCCTCATCAAGATAAATTTCAATCCTCTTACCTGAGGTCAGCATGATGTTGGAAGTTTTAATTGCTCTAGAAAACCCTCTCGTTTTCTTAGGAACAGAGTTTCTTGCATCTGATGCTAATATGACAAACCAAGCACAATAAACATTATTAAAGAGCATAGTTCCTTAAGAATAGAATTTATTCATTTTCGCTAATTGGATTGATTATTTACCTTGGAAGTTAGTAGAGCGTATTGAATCTTCAGCTGAATTATCAAAGGTATCATCAGAACAACTAGTCCTTTGCAATGGGTCAGAAGAATTGAGATTTATTCCCAAAGATGGAGTAGGTGCTACTCTTGCAGTTACATTCAAGTTTGACGAAGACCTACGAGGGTCCAAACCAATTCCACACCAGAATAATTGCCATTTGTACCCAAAGTTGATGTTGTTAACCTTGTAGTCATACCCAACGTCTTTGAGGGCATAGTAGGTGGTAAACTTTTTCCACCACCTAGGAAAAAAAGATTTGATCATTATTTGTCTATACAAACCTAGGAGCATAGTTTCTTATGAACATAGTTTATTTATTTTTGCTAATTGAATAGATTATTTACCGAGGGAGCCTCTTGGAGCTTCAGTTGAATTTTGACAGGCGTTATCACAACTACTAAACCTGTGTGATGGTTCAAAAGAACTGAGATTCGTTCCCAAAGATGGTGTTGACCTTGTAGTCCTACCCAACGACTTTGAGGGGATAGTAGGTGGTAAATCTGCTCCACCACCTGGAAAAAAATGCTTGATTAGTACATGTGTATTACAAACTGAAATTGATAAACTATGAGCACATGGAAAAGGTGTTTGCCAAATGTAAATACCATGAATTCATATTTTTGTTGCCCAGGTCATCCAATCAAGTCATAGAGGAGACTTTTACAGTTACATAGAAATCAAATTCTAAAGCTTCGCAACAACATTTTAGTTGATCGAAGCAAAATCTAGCAGATAGAGAATACCATTCCGTCTGTTTCTAGTCATTATATATATCTTCAAAGCAAATTAATCCACAAAAATGGAAAAAATTGGCATTCAAATCAAAATATTCTACAATAAGTTTCAAGGCTTTGAAATATCTGATAGATCATTGATTTATATACAGGGAAAACTCCGAAACTGAAGCTATATAGAAAGCAGCAGGCATACCAAACCAGGCCTAAAACTACTGAAGCTATATAGAAAGCAGCAGCAATAGTATCACAGGCCTAAAACTGAAGCTAAACATTAGTTCTTCTTCCACTCCCGTTTTATAGAAAGCAGCAGCAATACCAAACCAGGCCTAAAACTACTGAAGCTATATAGAAAGCAGCAGCAATACCAAACCAGGCCTAAAACTGAAGCTAAACATTTTGGTTCTTCTTCCACTCCTGCTTTATAGAAAGCAGCAGCAATACCAAACCAGGCCTAAAACTGAAGCTAAACTCCTCCAGAAATTCAATAATACATAGCATAGAATCCAATCCTTACCCAACAATTAGGTCGTTCTCATTTCAACAAACCATTTGTTTTCTTAAAGCCACTACTAAGATCTTCCCTGCACATACATGCCGAGGGTGCTCAAACTTACTATGGGGCATTTTGACTTACTTCTTAGCAGCCTCTATGGAGAAAATAAAAGTTAAGAATTCATGTCTGGATAATAATACATTTGATGATCAACCAAAGTAATAAATGTGAAAAACTATATAAGATTACATACACGCTTGTTGGCAAAAAAATTCAAGAACCCACAGTGCACAAAAGGCATTAGTGAACAATAACCATAACCGATAAAATGGTACAAATTCCTCCATAACCAAAGGCCTATGGCACATAAATACACGTGCCAATTCTTGGGTTCTTCCTGGTATGCCTTCACCAAATACCCCGAATTGAAGGTACTGGCAAAAAAAGCGCATTTGAGACACCACCCCAGATTTCTCTATTGTTTTCACATTAAACTATGTAAAACAAAATTTTACAAGCCAATTTGGACCACCCTCATTGCAAATCCTGGATTGGCCACTGGACATTAGTGTTCATTTTGTTGGCATGGCACGAAGTTTCTAAACCTACTTTCCAAGAGCCAAACAATACGTAAAATGAAAACTTGGAGAAATTACCACTAGTTTCCTTGGTAGTTTCTGTTGCCAAGCAGGCACTATAAGTAAGCAAAGAAAATATCTGCATAATTCAGAATCATTAACAAGCCAAAATATGTTGTTTGTGGCAGTTGATCCTAAAAAAAGTATCATATCTAGCTACTCAAAGTTTGCTTAATGGATCTTAACTCTGGTAAGCTTCCTATATTGAAGTGTTTCTTTCTAATGGGGAACACATGTTTTAGTTGCATATGTGCCATTTGTTTTTACAGTAACTTTTCATAGTCATTAGCCAAAGCTAATTAGAAAGCATACTGGTCACCCTCATAGAGAAGTTAGTACCTGAAATCAAGCATATCTGAAGTAGGCTTGTGAACAAGTACCAATGAATCCAACAGGATCTGATTCATATTCATATTTTAGAATATAACATTGTATACACACACTCAAATTCTGGACTTAAAACTAGTACTGCGAGATTTTTGTCATATCGAGATCCACGTCTTATATGAATATCCATGTTTGTGTTTTTTACAAAAAAAATGTGTTTTGCTTTTGTGACTGTCCGGTGTGTACACATTCATGAGCATGTGTGTTCGAATAATGATAGCAAGTTCAGTATTTTGAGATTGAGATACACATGATAAAGTTCAATGACAAACAATAAGCAATCAATAAATAATTTTAGTTTGTTTCAACTATGCCAATGATGTGTCCAATTCACCCTATTATATTTTACAACTAAAATATGAGCATCTTGCCACCAATTCAGTAACCTCTGTGTAACACATGACATCTGTTAGAGTATTGTTAGTGTATTAGAGATTAGGGTGTCAGTATTATTTGTTAGGTTTTAGTTAGTCTCTGTGAAGGCTTGACAAGGCAATGCATTGGACAAGTTTGAGCATTGCAGCAGGCAGCACATACCTTGCCCTGCCTTGGCTTGGGATTGTTTAGCATCTGCAGAACATTGCAGTAAGCTTTGGCAAAGCAATTGGCAGCAGGCAATGCAGCAGCAAGCATAAGCCTTGGCAGCAGCTACATTGGCAGCAGGCAATGCAGCAGGCAATGCAGCAGGCAAAGCAATTGGCAGCAGGCAATGCAGCAGCAAGCATAAGCAATTGGCAGCAGGCAATGCTGCATACTTTGTATAGTCAGATTTTGGTTTTCCCTTTCCATTTTAGAAAGGAAAGTTCAAAACTTCATGGGATTGTCATATGTTAGCTAAAAATACAGTTGTTGACAACTGCCGACCCTAAAAATTTGGGATAAAGGCTTTGTTTAGTTCTTATGCCTACCTGTTGTAGCTGGTCTACACTATAAGAACTTTTCTTCTAACTATGCTAGTTGTTGGCATCATCAGGTATATGACTTGAAAGAGGAGGTTGAAAGCCATCAATTGACTAGGAGAGGACTAGAACTAGAAATCCAAGCTCTTACAAAGAAGATGCTAACAGTAGAAAATGTTGTTGTAAATTTGATTGCTGAATATTCAAACACAGATGGTGGAAATTGTCAGATACCAAGGTAAAACAGCTAGCTTGTTTGCATAACTTAGTACTTAAGCTTTTTTAGGAAGACAATAGGCTCAAACTCCCTACTGCAGGCGACTAGATGATAGAATTATTGAACTTTGTGAAGCAAGAAATCGCATAGAGGATCTTGAAATGGAGAAATCATATATAGCAGAAACTAACTCTAGTTAATTGAATAGACCTTGTTTCATGTCCTAAGAAAATAAAATAAAATATTCTATGAAATGGAGTATCGCTAGAAATGTAGGTTTAAAAGTAACCATAGTCCAATACAATCTGTTGGAGGTGGAATACAACTCAAATCATACAACATATGGAACCCAATGAGTATCAGGTTGATGCATCTTATGAAAATAAAATATTCTAGTTTAGTCATACCCAATGATGTCAACCGCTTCTTATGAGGCACAACTCTGTCCACCACATCGTTTCCAACACTTGATCCAGAGCCATTTGCAACATCTTTCCGAGTAAGCTGAGTCCTCTTACCACCACGTTGTACAGACTGAACCATGATCTGTATATATCATGAAATACAAATAAAATAAGTTCAGTAATCATAAAATACAAAAGTACAGTTGATATAACCACCACCAATATAGCTACAGAAAAACTTACTAATCTAGATCACTATCTTCATTATTAACGTGTACAGCAATTTCGTCACCACTATCTGAAGATATTCCATCATCTATCTCATCATGTACATCATTATCATCATTATTAATTGCCAAATCAATAACTATTGCATCAATAGCTATAGGAGGAACATCATTTCTATGCAATGTAAGAAAACTCGGTTCATTATCTTCAACCACCCAAGGAATATCAGATGTGGAGTTTTCTTGGTATGCTATGTCATTCTCCATTTCATCACCCTCACTGATTTCATTTTCTGGAATATCCCATATGTGTCTATGATGCATCTTCTGAATAACTTTCCAACCAAAGCCCAACTTTGGGTCATCCACATAAAAAACTTGCTTAGCTTGAATTGCTAATATAAATGGCTCGTTTTCATACCATCGAGTATTAACATTAATGGATGTCAGATGGAATTCATGACGAAGTTTTGCTCTTGCACCACTGCTTCGAGAATCAAACCACTGACATTTGAACAACACAGCTTGATAGCCTTTTCTATACTCCAAGACTACCACTTTGGTTAATTGTCCATAGTAATCTATGTCTCCGATGGCATATACCCCGCTATTCTGAGTCGAGAGCCTAGTATCACGTTCCACACAAATAAATCGAATTCCATTAACAATACAACAATCAAAAGAGTGGACTTTAGACTCGGGGCCTCTTGACAACTCATACAACTCTTCATTGTATAGTGGTGACTTCTCCTTTTTCAGCTTCGACATCTAAAATTACCAAAATACATTATTTCAAAATATATTATAAAAAATGACCAATTTGACACTAATTATTTAATTGTATTTACCTTATAGCGGAACCAACTAGGAAACATTTGCTTTTGCCTTTTTTTAATATCTACAGTACTTTCCTCTTCCAAGATTTGGTAATGTTCACTACATGATTTATTGAAACAATAAAATATAATAAAATAAATTAAAATAAAAATATATAAATTACTGCCACCAAATATAAATTTAATAATACAACACATTCACTTACTGTAGAAATGAAGACACCTCATCGCAATTGGTCAGTATGTACCAATGAGCAATATTACGATCAGCTTGGGTCCATTCCTGCGATACTCTACTTGATACGGGCGAGCAACTTGTGAAAATACTGATAGTTTTTCATTACGTTCACCACCATCTTGGTATCTATCAGGCTTATTGAAAGTTGTCTCAACATTGTGTAAGTACATTGAACAAAATGTGAGTGCTTCATTAATAATGTATGCCTCTGCAATTGACCCCTCTGGTCGAGCTATGTTTCGAACATATTTCTTGTATGTTCCCAATAACCTAAAACATGTAATACATGTATATCCTTCAGAATACAATAACGTATGTATACATTTGCAATAAATTAGATAAAAATAACTTAAGAACCGGAAAGAATAATATACCTTTCTATGGGGTACATCCAACGATAACCAACAGGTCCAGCAAGCTTTGCCTCCCTTGGTAAGTGAACAGTTAAATGCACCATAATATCGAAAAATGCCGGTGGGAATATCCTCTCAAGCCTACATAGTATGTAGACAATCTCATCTTCCATCTTATCCAAGTCGGCAACATTCAATGTTCTCGCACATAACTGCTGAAAAAACCTCGAAAGTTGAACAATTGGAGTGTAGACATCCTTTTTCAGATATCTCCGAATACCAATCGGAATGATTCGTTGCAGCAAGATATGAAGATCATGACTCTTCAAGCCTGATATTTTTCCTGTGTCAATGTTCACTTTTTTTGCAATATTGGATGCGTAACCATCTGGAAGCTTTAACGATCTCAAAAACCTTAAAAATTCTTTTCTGTCATTTGGCGTTAGTGTGTACTCTGCTGGAGGCTTCTCATATTTATCTCCTTTTGGCTTTAACCAGAGCTTCTCCCTTATACCCATTTTTTGTAGATCTAAACGAGCCTTCCATGTGTCCTTGGACTTATTATCCAAATCCAAAAGGGTCCCCAAAATATTATCACAAATGTTCTTCTCTATGTGCATGACATCTAAGTTATGCCTAATTTTCAATTTTGACCAATATTTCAATTCAAAAAAGATACTTTTCTTATTCCAATTTAATTCATCATCTCTCCGCTTTCTCTTTTTGTTGTGAGGATGTTTACCCATTGGCTCAAAATTGATACTATCCAATTGAGACAACAAGTCATCACCTGAGAAGTCCCTTGGTTTTGGTCGCCTTTCCACTTTTCCATTAAACTCTTTTGGACTTCTCCTCCATACATGGTTTCTTGGCAAGCCTCGACGAGCTCCCATGAAACAAATCTTATGTTTTAAGGGCTCAGACGTTATATCCATGTTACATACCGGACATGCCTTGTAACCATGAGTGACCCAACCAGATAAGTTCCCATATGCCGGAAAGTCATTAATAGTCCACATAACTGCTACGCAGAGATTAAATATAGAATTTGTTGCTTTGTCATAAGTTGCCACGCCTTTCTCCCATAGCAATTTAAGCTCATCAATCAACGGTCTTAGATAAACATCAATTTCCCTACCAGGTGTTGATCGACCAGGAATTAACAAAGGCATCATGGTATATTCTTTCTTCATGCACTTCCATGGTGGCAAGTTATAAGGAACCACCACCACTGGCCACATGCTGTAAGATTGGCTCATATTACTAAATGGATTAAAACCATCGGTTGCAAGCCCTAATCTGATATTTCGTGGCTCCATAGCAAAATCAGGATATAGCTTGTCAAATTCTTTCCAAGCAAGGCTATCAGCAGGATGCCTCATTACAGATTCATCATTTCCATTTCCATTTTTATGCCACAACATATCTCTGGCAGTATGTCTAGACATGTACAACCTCTGTAGCCTAGGCGTTAGGGGAAAATAACGCAAAACTTTATTAGGAATCTTTCTTTTTGGATCATGCTCACTAGTCACATATCGAGGCTCATTACAAACTGAACATTTATCCTTTCCTGTATTCTCTTTGTAAAACAAAACACAATCATTCTTGCATGCGTGGATTTTTTCATACCCTAAGCCAAGGTCCTTTAGAATCTTACTTGCAGCATAGTGTGAATCTGGCATGTGATGATCAGATCTGGGTATCAACCGCTTCATTATCCCTAACACGTCGTTGGGTGATTTATTTGACCACAAATTATTAACCTTACATTGCATCAGCTCTACTGTAAAAGACAATACAGAAAACTCAGTACAACCAGGATATAGTTCGCGTTGAGACTCTTCCAACAATCTCTCAAATTCAGTTGATCGATGCCTATGAGCATGAGTGTCGTTATCTTCCGTTACATAATCATCAGTGGCATCATCATCGTCAAAATTGAAAGATGCATGAGGGAAGGCATCTGCAATTATTTTATCAACATCATTGTTTTCACTAAGTACAGTTTGATGAGAACTTGGATTAGTAGTGCTACTCTCTCCTCTTCGTTCCCCATGATAAATCCATACATTATAGTCTAGGGACATCCCATGAATACATAAGTGTTTGCCGACTTCTGACACTGAAACTGAATATCCGTTATGACACTTACGACATGGGCACTTAGTAAGGCCCTTATCGTTAACATGTTGTTTTGCTACATCCAAAAATGATGCAACTCTGTTCAAATATTCAGCAGTGAATCTGTTTGGATTATATATCCAGTCTCTAGTCATGGTTCTACAAGTATTGAAAACAAAATTATAAGTAAGACAACATTAATCATTTACAAATAAATATGTATAAATATATTGCCTATATCACATTAAAATTATGGACAATAAAATCAAATAGAGGCAGACTTCATTTCATGAATGTCTTCTATTTCCCAAACTTTATATCATGGGGCAGGTTTACAAGTTGGTACCTCAACTACTATTTGGGAAAAAAAATAAAGAACCTATTACTTAACAATTAATTTTCTCCTAGTAGCCTAGTACAATAAAACCATGACCTCAGTTTACCACAGCTCATCTAAAGGTTGTATATGATATGTGTGACCTTTACCACAGTATCTATTGATTCATACAAACAATACTATACATATATTATGCTTCTGGGAATTCATAATTGATAGTAAAATTGGTACGTGTATAGTATACGTTGTGATACAATTGACTGAGGTACTATTGTGTTTGAAAAATGAAATAAACTGATTTCCAATTATATAATATAGTATGCATGTGTGTGAATTGATGAAGATCAATTACAGAAACTAGTTTAGCTAGATTAAGCAAACTAAATAAAAGCTGAATTCATTTAAGTGCATGCAACTTAAAGATGCTAAATGTTGAGGTTACATTGATATGGATCCATGTGGACCTGTGAAGTTAAAATGTTATAACCCATGGTGAGGTCTCGTTGAAACATGTTCCCAAACACGGACAATGTATCTTAACCCTCGGCAACCATGAAACATATATAATCGGTCATGGTCGTGCTTGTTGTCTGCCAAGGCTGGATTTATTTTTATGCTGCTTCAAATATTCACATTGTTTTCCATATTTTGTTTATCGTTTACAAATTTATAGAAGTGAATAGACGGACTCTGTTGGGTAGTAATATTGAAAGAACACAAATCCAAAGAAAAAGATGGAAGTATCAGTTTCTTGGAACCATAGAAACTACCAATATCAACCGATTAAAAACACTAAACCTCTCAAAATTGTTGAAAACTGATACTCACACGAAGGGTCTGAAACCTAGGTTGTCAACTCGGATACGTATCTCGAGTTGCTAGATATCCAATCATGATTCATATGAAACAGTAACTATAGGAGATTATGTTTCTAAATAAATATAGGAACATGATTGATAGTTTGCTGTCATAAAAAATTAATTTATCGTCTCAATAGACATGACTAGTTCCAGAATCCAGATCCTTAACTACAGATTACATGACTCAATTAAACAAAACATATACTACCTATCAGAAATATATACCATATCGTTTCGTAAGATACGTATCGTGTATTATAAGATGCTAACAACATATTCTGAAACGAATAACAAAAATGACTTTTACTTTCAACCAGCTTCCCATATGGGTGCCAAACAGATTGCGAAATAGAGGTTAAAAAAATAGTAACTTCTGTAAGATCAGGCATTGTACAAGCCAAATGTTATTTTGTCAAATACTAGCTGTGAACAAAATCATTAGAGTTCCAACAAGAAATAAACCAATGCTTACAACTCAAAATATAAAATTTAAGTGTCATGTTGAATATGAGTTAGTCAAAACATGAAATAAACCAATGCTTGAAATTGGCCGCGAGCGGGATAAAACTTGATAATGAGTTACTCAAAATATAAAAAGGCAGCGATGAATATTAGGGAACTTCTATATTAATTTTATAAAAACATGTATTTGGATGAATATTAGGGAGAATTATAAATAAAAAGTAGTTGCTCTCTAAATTGTAGGAATGGTGAGTATCTTTTTAACTTATTTAGGTTTGCTTAATAATATTAACAAAATAAGTGAAGACATTCTGCATGGCTTCCCGTGAAGACATCATCATGCAGTCCACGATTGATAAAACTGAGAAAAAATTTGCTTCAAAAGTGGTTTCTGAGTTTGCACATATAGCACTAAATCATGATGAAAGAATTTCTATGAAACTTTGTTTTGAATCCTTACCTCTACAAAGAAAGAGAATAATAGAAGAGTGCTTTGAGGGAGAAGAAGGCAGCGATGGCCTTCCGAAGTCAGCGACCGTGGATCTTCCCTCTTTTGATTGCTCTCTCGATGGCGCACGGTGGAGTTGTTCTCCTTCTGGTATATATGGTGGAATTCGACCGACCTAATTTGACATGCTTTAGGAATTGAAAGCTATTTTTGGTTGGCTGGGTATGCTCTAGGGATTGAAGACCCATATTTGGTTGGAGGGATTGAAGGCCCATATTTGGTTGGCACGTGGGATTGAAATTGGCCGCGGGATAAAACCTAATTTTTCCTTCGACCGCCAAATCTTGTTTTTCTTTCTCTACCGTGCGCCTAATAAAAAAAAAATTGGTTGCAGCTGGACCTAATTTGACAAGCTTCTTTTTGGAATAATATTTTTTAAATATCTTTTGTCAGCAAATTATTTGTTGTGGGTAAAGATTTTTTATTTTACAAGTTTTTTTTTGGCATATAAAAAAAAATCTGTTGCCACTAAAATAATAGTCGTCTAAGAATGTTCATCCTAGCAAAAATTTTGGTAGAAAATTTAGTATTATCACTCAACTTTAGGCGAGAAATATTTTAAGTAGTCGTCTTAGATATTTTTTACGACAAACTTATTGGTCGGCCCAAATTAATTAATAGTCACTAGAGAATTCATAACTATTTTTGCCAATCTGGAGAATTTTAGGCGACAACTACATTTTTTAGTCGCTAAACACCAGTTTGAGCGACTAATTTTTTTTTGTCGTCCCAAAATTTGTCGCCTAAAGCCCTTATCCTTGTAGTGAATCCTAAGAAACTCCGTACATCAGCTACGGTCTTGGGTACTGGCCAACTCTCTACTATTTCTACCTTCTTGGGATCCACTGCTACTCCAGCTCCTGATATGATATGACCCAAAAATGAAATGTGATCCGACCAAAACTCACACTTGCTGAGCTTGGCATACAACTGGTTCTCTCTCAGAACCTGTAACACTTTCCTGAGGTGGCCTTCATGCTCCTCTTCACTGGCAGAATGTACAAGAATGTCGTCGAGAAACACCACGACAAACTGATCTAAGTATGGCATAGAGATGTGGTTCATCAAATCCATAAATATTGTTGGAGCATTGGTCAAACCAAACGGCATTACTAAGAATTCATAATGCCCATACTTCGACCTGAATGCTGTCTTGGAAATATTCTCCTTCCGAACCCTCACCTGATGGTACCCTGAACGAAGATCTATCTTGGAGAAAACTCTAGCCCTGCTCAACTGATCAAATAAGTCGTCGATCCTTGGTAGTGGATACTTGTTCTTTACTGTTGCCGCGTTAAGCTTCCTGTAATCAATGCACAATCTGGATGATCCATCCTTCTTTCCTATAAGTACCACTGGTGCTGCCCATGGCGATATGCTAGCTTGGATGAACTTCTTCTCCTTCAGTTCCTCTATGTGCTGGTATACCTTGGCCTGCTCTGAATCCGCCATTCTGTAAACTCGATCTGATATCGGTTTAGTTCTAGATGCCAATTCTATACTGAACTCAATATCTCTAATCGGTGGTAGACCTGGAAGTTCTTCAGGAAATACGTCCAGAAACTCTTCAACTACCTTCGGAACTTGAACTTTTCCATTGCCGTTATTACTCCCTGCTCTTGCTGAGTTGCCTCTGATCTGACTAAGGTGAATCTCTCCATGCCTGGAATATCAAAAGATACACTCCCACTACGACAATCTATTGTCGTATGACTGTCTTTCAGCCAGTCCATGCCTAAGATAACGTCGAAATTTCCAACAGGAAATTCTATCAACTGGGCGGATAAGGAATGCCCGCAAACTACAACGCTACACGCTAGAATAACTCTACTAACTCCTACGAGCCCACTACCAGTGAGTATATTCAACCTCCCTGGCAATGCCTCGAACTCCATTCCTAGCCGTGTCGTAAATTGTGCAGATATAAATGAGTGTGATGCTCCCGAATCAAACAACTACTGCAGGATATGAGGCGACGAGAATGTTACCTGCCACAACATCTCCCGATGCTAATACCTCCTCCAAGGACAGAGTGAAGGCCTGCCCTCGACCTCCTTGTTGGTTCCCATGTTGCGGCCTAGCCTGGTGTTGCTGCTGGCCCCTTCCTTAATGATGCTGGGGTGGTCTATGCTGGTGTTGCTGCATCGGCGGTCCCTGCTGCCGAAACATATGAGCTTGCGGCATTAACGGACGCTGGGCCAAAGGTCTCACTGCCACTGCGGGTCCTCGATACTGTCCTGCCCCTGGTGCTGGCAGAGCAGAAAACTGCTGCACTGGTCCTCCTGACCTTGAATTCATGGGACATGTGGTAATCCGATGATCTGGATTTCCACATATCAGACACAGTCCGTTCAATGTCCGACACACATCTCTAGTGTGCCCTATCTTTCCACAATAAGTGCAGCCTGCCGGGGGTTGCTAGTTCTTCCTCTGTTGCTGTTGTTGCTGCCTGGATGGTGGTACTGGCCCTCGTATTGCCACATCGTGGATGCGAATGCCAAAGGATGGTGCTGTTGTTCGGGGAGCTGCTCTGTAATACCCAGATCTCGTATTACGTATTTAGAATATGTGTACGTAATTTGACTCGTATTGCATGTCTCCCTGCTTGATTTATTCTAGCATTTCATTGATTGGTTTATTTTTGGGTTGGTTCGGCTTGGCTTGGTTTGCTTTAGTTCATCATGAACCAAAGGTGAACCCTCCTACCTACCACCACCCTCCTTATTTATAACCTCCTTTCTTTTCTCTCTCATTATTATTTCCTTTCTTCTTCATTTACTCTCCACCATTACTTCTTCAACCACCAGGAAGAGAGAGAGAGAGAGAGCTTAGGCAAGTACAAACTTGCTTCATGATGGATCTCATGTTTTATTGTTCCATTCTCTTCCTTACTAGATTCTAAGCCTCTTTAGAACTGGAAGTTTTCGGTTTTGATGGTTATATTTTTGTAGATCTAAGTTTTAAGTTCCTTCTTGTTTAATTTTCTTGTTTTGATCTCTAAAAACTTGGTATTTCCAAAAAACTAGTGGTTCCATGATGTAGAGAATTTGATTTCATGCAGTTTTGGCTTTTGTTTTGCTTGATTTTGACTCCGGATGAGGAAGTTATGGCCATTACAAGTTTTTGGAACTTTCTTGGCTGAACTTGCTGTTTGGGGACGATGAACCTCATGCGCCCGGGAGGCCATGCGTCAGGAGGCCATGCGCCGTGAAGTCCCGGCAACGCATTCCTTAACTCCGAGCGTGTCATGCGCGTAGGTTCCCTACGCGCATGTACTGAAGACGCAACGTGAGTATCTCATGCGCCGATTCGTGCAGGAATCTCATACGCCGATTCGTGCAGGAATCTTATGCGCCGATTCGTACAGGAATCCCATGCGCCGATTCATGCAGGAATCTCATGCGCCGATTCGTGCAGGAATCTCATGCATCGATTCGTGTAGGAATCTCATGTGCCAATTTGTGCAGGAATCTCATGCGCCGATTTGTGCAGGAATCTCATGCACCGATTCGTGCAGGAATTGCTCTATTTCGCTGTTTTTGCCTGTTTAAGTTGTTTTGTAGCTAAAATCTTGAAAAACTCAAAATATGAAAGTTGTAGATCTTTTCCTTGGCTTCAAGAACATGTTACTAGTTATTTTATGCAAGTTTCTCTCATTCATGATAATGTAAGGATAGAACACGATAGTGGCCTGTTAAGGCGCACTCTTGACAAGTACTAAGTGGACATGACATGACCTGATAGTGGCCCACCGTGGCGCACTCCTGACAAGTATACCTGACATGACATACCCTGATATGCTGTTGCGACGGCTAATATGACATGACATGACTTGACAAGTATAAACAACCTGGACACCGTGGACGATTGTGCTTGTGCAATAAACCAGTCTTGTCTTGCATCATGCTTAGGATGGGACCCCTGAGTACCACGGTCAGGGATACCTACTGAAATGGACTAAGGCTAATAACTAGATTAACACAGTAGTCATGAAGAGATTTCCCAGCTACAGGCAATCCCGTTACCTGGGTGCGCTTGGAATCTGTAGCCTGCCGTCGAGTAGGGCACATTTCCAGCACACTGTCATGTGTTGCACCCTTATTGTACTAATATTCGCCTGGATAACCTAGATGGTCTGCAGGGCTTGTGGCTGTGGAATAATCTTGCTGCATCTTGCTAGTAACTAGGCCTGTGATAACCCTAGTTAGTTAAAGTATCAAGCCGTACTTATTGCTTGGCCGTGAATGATTGAATGGAGTCTAACCCTGTCTATTCTTGCCTCGATCCTATACAAGATTGTTACATGACATGATTACTTGTGCTTGCTTTTTAACAATAAAGATCAGGGGACCAGTTCTGTTCAGGCGAAGGGTTACAACCCCGGTCCTTGTTTGGTTTACGGGTTGTAACCTGGCTCCCGGAGCAGTTCTGTGTTCTCTCTTCGTTTATTGTCTTATTGTACCCCATGACATGCTCGACATGCTTTACCTTACTTCGAGATCGTGATTATTTGTACTGGCCTTATTGATAAATGGTGGGGATACCAAGTTCCGTTCAGATGAAGAGTTATAACCCCGGTCCTTGTTTGGTTTACGGGTTGTAACTTGGTTATCTGAATAGTCCCATGGTTATCATATCGTATATCACCGGTCATGCTTTTCCTTAATTACTGTCTTTTATTATGTAATTATATTCTTGTGCTAATTGCTGGTTTTAGTTCCTAAGTGAAGCCTCCTGAGTGGCACTTGCTCTTTCTGGTATCTGACCCAGCTGGTTTTGTATGGCCAGATACCGGAGCAGCTCCAGAGGATCTACCGGTTTTCCAGCCAGATGGTGACCACCAGGAGTAACCCTGGCAACGAGTGGGTAATTTTTGGCTCTCCTACTCTATTGTAAAACTATTCTTTTGAGGCGTTTAGCCGCCGAGCAAGTGTTAGCTCGTGTACATTTTACTTACTGTCTGCCTACGGGCTGTAACATGATTGGCAACCTAGGGTTGATCATGTATGACTAAAACTCTTGCTAGTCATCACATTTTGTAACGACTAGCTTCATGATCAGCTGATATGTAATATTTGGGACGCCTTTTATTGTATATTTGGTGGTCAAACATCTTGAGATTGTATTACTTGCTTGAGATTGAGACAATAGACTTGACCTTAAGAGACTGTTGGCTTATAGTAAACCCTCATATATCTAGACAGCCGTGACCGTATGGTGAGATGGATTCCATTTCACTATACGTAGCTGGCTATGTCTGCCCCCGCTCTCCAGTATTCTGGTTCTGGGGCGTGACATGCTCCCCCTCCTCCTTCAATCTGACTGTGGGATCTCTTCTGACCTCCAGTCCTTGACGTGATCCTCTGAACGGTGATCTCATGCCTTCGGGTTACCGTCAATACTTCATCAAAAGTCTGGTAGTTGTGCCCTTCTATCAATTGCAAGAGCTCAAGATGAAACCCTTGTTGGAACCTCATAGCCCTCTGGCTCTTCGTTGCTACCATCTCTGGGGCGAACCTACTCAATTTGCAGAACTCCGCTCCATAAGCATCTACTGTCTTGCCGGCCTGCTTGAGGTTGATAAATTTTTGTTGTAGCTCGAACTGCGCCACAACTCCATAGTACTTCGTCTTGAATCTTGCTGTAAAATTGTCCCAAGCAATATGACGTCTGATACCTACTTCCTCTGATTCCCACCAATCACGTACGAGATCCTGAAGTAACAACTTTACTTGATCTACACGTTCTTCTGCCGGCATCTTAGCTGCTGTCAGAATAGCCTCAATATCCTTAAGCCATGCATTTGCTGAGATGGCATCTTCCGTGCCCTCAAAACGACTGGGGTTGTACTTGTAAAACCTGGCAGATGCTCCTGAATCTGGCCTCGCCCCTCTTTCCAATGCCGTCTGCAACCCTTGGTTGAGTAGTACGTTCTGCTCCTGCAACTGAGCATGCATGCGCTGCTGGGCTAACATCTGGTGTTGCTGAGTAGCCATCATTCCTCTCATGATCTCCAGAAGGGCCGGTGTGTCTACTTCCACAGGGGTAGGTGGAACTGTTGGTGGTGGTGGAACATCCGGATACTGCGGTCCAGCTGCTGCTTCCACTATTACTTCTTCTTGGATGATCTCTTGAGTTAGTACCGGCCCTTGTTGCTGACCAACATGGTCAGGTTGTCCGTGTTGCCCTTGTTGTTGTTGCCCAGTCCTGACAGATGCGGACAAGGTGCCCCTAAGAAAAGGGACAAGAGAACAATCAAACGATCGAACTGGAAAGATCAATGAAGTCAAAGGATACCGGAATGTCAAGCTAGAGTCGAGAGTAACGAATCATGAGATCAAGGTGAATCATGTGTGATTGAGACATCCTATAAATTAAAACACCCCACAAGTCTGAAACCAGACCTGCATGGGCCACCACTAAAACTTTGTCACGTCCCAGAACCAGAATACTGGAGAGCGGGGGAATGACTCAGCCAGCTACGTATTACGGGTAGATGAATACCGTATAATACGATCAATACTGTCTAAAAGACGAGGGGGTGCATACTACATAAAAGTCTCACTATGGTCACTTCCCATCTATTGTCTCAATCATTCAAACAAGAAACAGAAATAGAGAACATGTGAGATAAAGCAGTAAGGCATCCCAAACGCTCAGTCAAAATGTTTTTGATATCCGACTTTACAAAACACAGCCAGATGATGTAGTCAGTATACACAATTGTTATCAGCTGCAGCCTGACTTAATTACAATTATGCAAAAGTAGGTACAAGACAATCCGACTAACATGTCGGTGCCAAACGGCAAAGTATAAAGTATTTAATAACACGAGCGGGAAAGTAAGAAAACCCACACGAGCCCTCCTGCGATCATCCCTCTTGTGTTGACCATCGTGGAGGTAGAAGTAAGCTGGATCCTCGGGGACCGGCTCTAAATCTGGCCATGCAAAACCAGAGAGGTTAGACCTCTAACAGCAAGTACCGCAAGAAAGCACGATATGAGGGATTAAAACCAGTAATGAGAAAATATGATAAATAGATCTCTGCTTTCTACTGGGATTCATATAGTATCACGTCACTTCGAACCAACCTCCCAACCAAACAAGGACAGAAGTTGGCACGTCATGTCCTGACATTCTGATCATCTCAGTTAGGTAACAGAGGACATACAGTACACAAATAAGTTAATTTAAACGGCCATTCAACTACTACGGCTTGCTACTGTGAGTTCCAAGTTATCCTGGAATTATGCAATAGAGATTCCTCAGTTCTTACTATGTACAAGCAAGGCTAATTTACCCAGTCAATCAATTGTGCCAATCATGAATTAGACGAGTCCCAGCAGGACGCCCGTCATCAATATACAATATACAATAGATAATATAACCAGATACTGCTCCCTGCCCGTGTGGCAGATTTGCAGTATCTGTGGGGACCAGCCGGCCTGTCGGGCACTACTAGTCCCAAGAGGGCTGCCATGTAAGAACTCGGGAATCCATTCTCTCCATGCAATCATTATTTTATTTAACTTAATAGTCTCTACGTTAAGTGAAATCCTATGCCGTGGGTCATGGTCATTCAAATGAGTACTTTCGTACGGGATACGATATGCACAACTCTACAACGATACCAGTGCGGTTAGGTTGCAGGTCTTGCATAGCGTAATACAACAATCAAAACTAACCACGGAGTAATCATACCTTGACCATAAAGTACACATGCTGCTTTTATAAAATAAATAAATAAATAAATTGAAGCCTGCATGTGCCTGTATGTCAATATTCGGGATCAGCCAGTCGATTACAATAGTTCATAATTAATATAAACGTGTCTCATTCATTCAATTCAATAAGACGACTAGCCAGTCTCTTAGTTCCAACTAGGAACGCATGATCAATTATTAGTCAAAGTAACAGTCGGGGTCAATTCGTGACAAGGCATGAAAGTCAAATTAGTATTGTAACACCCAGTTTTCTGAAATTGGGATATTTTTGAAATTTTTTTATTTTTATTATTTATTAATGGTGTTTTAGTCATGATATGATTTTTGGTGATTTTAGTTAATTTAAAACTATTTTCTAAGTCACGACTTATGACTTTGTGACTTTACTAGTATAACCCTAGTATAAACCCTAGAGATTTCATAACCTAGAGACTAACCATGATCTTGTAAGCCTAGCCATAGGTTTAGAACATCAAATTAGGGCTTTTTAGCCTAAAGGGTATTTTAGTAATTTTCTAGGATTTATTAGGAATTATTTGGATTTATGTGTTTTTATTATTATTTAATTATTTGATTAGTGTCATGTTAGCCCTAACCTAGTTTAGCCTAATCTAGGGGTTAGCCACTAACCTAGAAGACTAAGTGTAGGTATTTACTTTATGTTGTAAATATCTTAGGATTGAAATATCTTAGATATTTGCTTTGTAGGATATTTTTCATGAAACCTAGAAAGATCTATTGGTCTTTACCTTAGAAGTTAAGTTACTTCACCTAGAAGGAACCCTAAATATCAACCCTACCCCCCCCTATGGCAGCCCAACCCTACCCCCATCCTATATAATCACACCCCCCTTCATTCAAGCTTCTTTCATTACACTTAAAACCTAGTTTTTCCCTCGACCTTCACACCCTCACCATTTAGCCATTTTAGCTCCAAATTGAGCCAAACTTCTTGCATTGGAACCCCCTACTATTGAGGATGCTAAGGGGAGCTAGCTAGCTAGGTTGCATAGCATTTTGGGCACCATCAAGCGAAGAGGATACCCCCCCCCAAAACCTTGTTTTCATTGAGTTTTCACTCAATAGGTAAACACTCACAAAACCTATTAAGATTGTGTTTTCTCTCCATGGTTGCATACATATAGGTATACCCTAACTGTGGGTCAAGTTTGGTAGGATATGGATTGGGTTTGGTGTTCGTATCGGACACGTGTCTGTCTCTTGATTTCAGTGTTTGGTGAAATGCCACTTAGGATTAAACTTTGTTATTTTGTAAAACAAATTACATATTTGGGTAGCCCTAGACTTGTAGATCACGAAACCCTATGACTGAGCATATTTCCGAGTCGTGTCCGTGTCCAAAACGGACACGAACTCACTACACGATACACACGAACAGTGCCTTGCTACCACGCTGTTCGTGCTCACTGCACAGAGCACTTTGACACGCCAAATTTGGCATGGACACGGGGGCAATGTCTGCGAACATGCCCCCAAAATCTCACGACTTCTCGTGTCATGTCGAGTGAGAAAACTCACTCGTACGGGACACGCACTGGACACCTACACGCACGTTCAGTCGAATTTTCGACTAGGACACGAGCCTCGTGTCCCACGCACACGAGTCGTGGACACGTATCAGGCTGACACATGTGTAGCCCATCATTGGGCGAACCCCAGGACACAAGCACGTGGTGTGTCCTGTCCTGTGTCGTGAACACTAGACACTCGACCGCGTGCACGATGCAGTCTGAATGCACGATTTTAGGTCTCTGATACGCGTCTCGTGTCTTTTCTACACGACACGTGGACACGAATCAGGGTGTTGGACACGTACCCTATCCCTAGGCGCACCTTCTGACACGATCACGTGACACGAGTGTGTGTGTGTCGTGTCCTAGAGTGAGTTGCACGCGTGCACGACACAGTGTTTGCGTGTGTGTGTTTGTGTTTACCCGATTGGGTTTTGTGAGTCGTGGACACTTCAATTTGTGTCGTGGTGTCATGTCAGGTACCTAGGACACTAGGGGACACTTAGGGCATCAATTACCAACCTATGGATTCGAGTCTTAGCTCGGTTAGGTGTGTGAACATGGGTTTACCCATGTTTCCCGTGCACAGTGCACATTTCCAGATTTTGGAGTGTTTCCCAGTTTTTTAAATTGAATTTCAAATTGATTTTTGTTATATTTTATACATGTATTTATATGTTTTTAGTATATTAATACGTAGTATATATGTATGTGTGAGTGTAGGTGAGATTTGAGGATATATGGTTGTGTATATATGTAGTTGTGTATACATATACATATATATGTATATGTGCACTGTGTGTGTGTGTACTGTGTGGTTGGGGACTGAATTCCTGGTTCCAGAAAATCTGGAACCCCTTCCCCCTTTCCTGTGTGTCTAGCACTCTATCACTCTATCTCTCTCACTCTATTCTCACTCTCTCTATATAGGTATGTTGTATATATATATATATATAGGTTATGTAGATATATACATATTGGTATATATAGTTGATATATATTTGGGTATTGTATATATGTATGTATTGTGTGTGTGTGTGAGTGGTTCTCAGTTTTCTGAGAACACACCCCCTCCCTTTCACAGTTCACCACTACCCTTTCCATAACCCATAACCCTAATCCTAACCCTTGCTAACCCTAACCCTCTCACTCTCTCACATCTCTCTCTATTGATCTTTCTCTCTCTCTATATATATATATATGTGGGTTGTATATTATATATAGGTTATATATATAGTTAGGCTATATATAGTTAGGCTATATAGATAGGCTATATATAGTTAGGCTATATATATATATATTAGCCTATATATATTGATGATATATACAGATATGTTAAGTTGCATGAATATATATGTATCATATATAGTTGGGTATATATATGGTATTATATATAGATGTATATGCCAGTGCCCTAGATATGGTAGACTATGGCTAGTAAGTCTTGATTTGACCAAAACCCTAGTTAGACTAAGGCTTGACCCTATATGGACCCAAGTAACTAGAGTTGACTAGTTTGACCATATTAACTAGTATTTAACTACTAGACCTAGGTTGACCAAATGTTGACCATAGTTGACCAAAGTCAACTATAGGTCAGACCTTGACCTAATTAACCTAGAAAGGACTTAGAAGGACTTAATGACTAAGGTTTGACTAAACCCTAGGCTATTAACTAGTTGGTTTAGGGTTGACCTATATATGAGTATACTATTGTGACTCGGGTTTTCTGGAAGGACTTATGTAGATTAAGATATGTATGGGGTTAAGTGAAATACTTAGAGTTGTGTCATGATTTGTGTTAGCCTTAGAAATTGACTAGAAGTTGACCATTAGTCAAGATTGACCTAATTACCTTGTTGACTAGTCTATGTTGACCGAAACCTTAGTTAGTCTAAGATTGACCTAGACTTTGACCTAGCTTGACCATATTGACTAGTATTGACTAATCTGACCATTATTGACTAAACCCTAGATAACTAGTTTGGCTAGAATATTTGACCAAGAGTTGACTTTAACCTAGATTAGACTTGTTTAACTTTGTTTGACCTTGTATGACTTAGTTTAACTTCTTGTGACCTAGTATGACTTGATTTGACTTAGTTTGACTGTAGTGTTGACCAAGTTTGACTTTGACCTAGATTGGCTTAGAATTCATATAGATTGTATTATAGATTTTATTTACCTTCATTTTGGACATGTCATAACTATATTGCTCTATTTTAGGACATTGTGACCCTGGTACAGACATCTGATATTACACTACTCTTTTCAGAGTATCAGGCGAGTACATTTTCTGATAGTTCTCTCATTTATTTGTCGATTACTGTATTTCAGTTCTAGTTAGTTCTATGTGATTCTCTGTATCAACACATATGGATATTTCTGGATTCATGTATCGACACATACCTTACTTGCTGGCCTCTATTACTGGAGTCATTAGTATCATTCCGGAATCATTTCTGGAATCATCACGTATTGGCCAGACTCATCTCGATTCTTTTGTCAATTTTGGATTCACTTGCTGGGCGGGGAAATATTGAGTAAGACATGTAGACATACCCCAAATCCTGAATCTCCCACTGGAATCTACCGGAAGCATAGCCATCTCTTGCCCGATCAGTGAGCGATGTGCCTGATACCTACAGCCGTTTGCATGTCGACCTCAGTATTTTAAAACACACTATTAGATCATAGTTGGACTCACCCTGGATTCATTGATCACTGTTGGACTCATCTTGTACCGGAAATTATCTGGTATCAGATTATATGGACTGGACTCACACTGGGATTATATTAGACTTATATCGTACTGTCTGGACTCACACATGATATTCTAGTTCAGTTAGCTTTTATTACAGTCTTCATTGCCATAATTCTTCTCTTGTTTTAGTTACCTTTCTTTTCTTGTATCTTACTGTTTCTCTATGCCATCAGTACCTATATAAAACTGCCATGCTCATCAATAAAACTGTCTATAACTGCTTTATAGTTCTTTGTCATTTACTTGGGTTTTTCTAGATGAGTTGTACTCGTTCCCGTCCTGATTGGACCTGTTGAAAATATTACAGATGATAATCCTGAGGACACATGCCCTGCTTACCATGGACCTGGCGAGGGATTAGCTACCTTTGGTCCCGACTCTCAGGAGTGATTCAGGAGATTAGCTAGTAGACTACTTTAGCTTTCATGTTTTGGCTTGTTGTATTAAAGTTAAGATATTGAGTCTGTATTAAGTTGGTTTGAGATATTGGTGTATTATTTTAGTAGTTAGTTGTTGTTGTCTTTAATTCCTTAGGTATAACTTCTGTGTTATCTTTTTGTGTTTAGACTGTGTTGAGTAGATCATACCCTTTACTTGCCCTCCATTCGGAGCTGATATCTGGACAAGTACTTTTTATACTCACTGCATGAGATTAGTTAGCAACCTAGGACAGCTTACTACCGCCGACACTGCGGCGTAGGCTGGACGTACCCACTTCTCGTGCCCCTATACCGGGTGCGGGTCGTGACAAGTATTAAGCATGGTCGAGTCTATAACTAGCATAAAATAGTTGGTAACACATTCTTGAAGCCAAGAAAAATATCTACAACTTTCATGTTGGGAGTTGAAAGAAATTCTAGCCATAATTCAGTCAAAATAAGACATATAACAGTCAGAAACAACCAAAATAGGCATATGCGGCCTATTCTGCGACATGCATGCGGACCTACTGCTACATGCGGCCTATGCGGCCCAACCGCGACATCTATGCGGCTAAACTGTGACATGCGGCCTCATGCGGCCCAACCGCGACACCATATGCGGCTACTGCGACATGCAGCCTATGCGGCCCAACCGCGACACCATATGCGGCTCAACTGCGACATACAACTCACGCGGCCCAACAGCGACACCATGCGGCTCAACTGCGACATGTGCCCCATGCGGCCCAACTGCGACACCATACGGCTCAACTGCGACATGTGCCCCATACGGCTCATTCGCGACACCATATGCGGCTCTACTGCGACATGCGGCCTCATGCGGCCCAACCGCGACATCTATGCGGCTCTACTGCGACATACGGCCTCATGCTGCAGATGAACATAGAAGTTTGACCAAAATTGTTTTGGCCATAACTTCCTCAAAATAAATCGGAATCTAACTTTTCAAAAGCCAAACTTTAGTAGAATTAAATTCTCTACAACATGGAACCACTTGTTTTTGAAAACAACAAAGTTTGATAGATCAAAACCATAAAATCCGTATGAAAACCAAAACTTGAAACTTAGATCTACACCCAACCATCCATGGAAATCAAGAACTTCAAGACCTAAACTTGTAGAGGAAGAGAAGATGAACAACATATACTAAAAATAAATGGGGATGCATGAAATCCCTCATGGTGTGCAAGATGTACTTGTCTCTCACAAGTGGGTTAGGGTTTGGTGGAGAAGTAAATGTGAATGAATGAAGAGAGAGAATGAAAGAAGAACTTTTATATCAAGGTCAAGTGGATCTCCACCATTCATTCTCTCCACCAAATCCAAGCCATCCATTCCTTTCCATGTTGAACCAAACCACACCAAGTTGGTTTACCATGAACCGAAATAAACCAAGAGCCAAGAAAAAACAGAAAATAAAATACAGGAAAATTAATAAGCGTGAAATTGAAGAATTTAAATACAGAACAAATGCATGATAAATATTAAATAAATACGTATTCTTGGAACGGGAAGTGACATTTTGGCAATTGGAAAAGAGAGTTTGAAAACTTATGGAAAGACCAGCACTTCGCCCAATGGCCAATCCCTCAGAGGCTTCCTTTAATCGCATGTTGATTGGGCCAAGTACGGCGCACGAGGTCTGAGAACTGCACTCACAACATGGCATAATTGCTAGGTGATTAATGGATGTGCAAAGGAGTGAACCATTTCTTAAATGGAAACTACTCTCATACTATTTTACATCCAAAGAGATGGAAAGTCATCGAAACTCATGGGAAATATTGATGACCCAATTGTATTACTATTTTTCTGTTTTTAAGATCAAGCACCTACTTAACTTTAGGGTCAAATACATATTAGACTACTTTAGAATTTTTGAGAATTTTAGGAGTTTTTACACAACTAAAACCTAGGTATCCTATTTACTGATAGCTTCAGAAATTAGTACAGAGTCATACACAATTATTTTGCATTAAGCTTTCATATTAGGTTTAGAAAGCCAAAGTTTATTTTCTAGAATTTATTGAGGATTTTCTAGATATTTTTTGGATTTATTTAGAGTTAATTAGGATTAAAACTACTTAATAATCAATTTTTAGTAATTATTTAAGTCAAAGTTTTAAAATAGAAAATCAAAAACCTAATCCTAAACCACCCCACCCGCTAGGGGACCATGTGTCAGCCTAATTACACCGCATGACAGCAGACCCATTGTCAGTCAAACGTGCACATGAGTGCAGTGTCCCATGGGTCCCCCTATCTCGTCTAGATCTCGGAGGATTGATAGGTCGTCACTGTACGTGATGTCGTATAAAGCTAAGTTAAGATTGTACAAGGTACAGAATTGCACAATAAGAAAATAGGCTGGATAGACAATGAAACAACGAACAAATAAGAAAAATGGGACCAGAATAAAATGAC
Organism: Iris pallida; assembly: GCA_029216955.1. Classification (NCBI taxonomy): domain Eukaryota; kingdom Viridiplantae; phylum Streptophyta; class Magnoliopsida; order Asparagales; family Iridaceae; genus Iris; species Iris pallida. Next base: position 4,113,710 of record JANAVB010016797.1, on the reverse strand, counting down.
TTCTTTTATTGATATATTGAAAAGGATTACAAAAGGCTCATCTGGACAACTCAAAATGCCAAACTAGGCCTACATCTTCCTGAACCTAAAAATAGTCACAATGTTCATACGTCATATCCTTTTAGTAAAGAAAAGATAAAACACATTCGATCAAAATAAAACTCCGAACAACTTGATTAAAGCTTCGAGATGTCGAACGAATTTCACTATATTGGACAACCTTCTAACGCCCCTGAATGTTTTTTTGCCTCTCAAATACCTGTCAAAACGTGGGTTTGAATATAAAAATGTACTGGTGAGCGACAAATTAACCCAACTCACCAAAATAAATACAATAATCATGTGAGCTAGCTATTATTATTTAGTAGTCTTTCTAGTTGTTCTTAGTTCATTTTAACAATTCATAATAAGAAACACACACACACACACACACACACACACACACACACACACACACACACACATATATATATATTACGTATATATATATATATATATATATATACACACACACACACACACACACACACACACACACACACACACAAGCATATATATATATATATATATATATATATATATATATATATATAGATATATATATATATATATATATTTGAAGCAATGGGTAATTGTTATATATATATATATATATATATATAGATATATATATATATATATATATATATATATATATATATATATATATATATATATATATATATATATATATATATATATATATATATATATATATATATATATATATATATATAAAATATATACATATATATATATATATATATATATATATATATTATATATATATATTTGAAGCAATGGGTAATTGTTATATATATATATATATATATATATATATATATATATATATATTTTTATATATATATATATATATATATATATATATATATATATATATATATATATATATATATATATATATATATTATATATTTTGTTATATATATATATTTTTTTATATATATTTTGTTATATATATATATATATATATATATATATATATATATATATATATATATATATATAAGAAAAAAATATAAATATAAATATAAATATATATATATATATATATATATATATATATATATATATATATATATATAGTATATATATAAGAAAAATAATAAGAAACATGTATAACTTATGCATTTACCCTTACCCACAGTCGGCTACCCATTCCTACGACATACAAGGATTAGAACAATTTGTATATACATAAAATTGTATGTCCGTCTCTGCATCAACTCTTAGGCTTGCCATAATATTACCTTCTGCATGAGTTGTAGAAGTATGGAATTTCAGGCACATTCAATGGCAGAAATATTCATATGCGCCCCAAAGCACTATGCACCCCAAATATCATGCGCCGAAAGATCGAAGACAGAATGTTGGCACATCAGAAAACAACAAAGAAACGAGGCACATGAAGATCAAATTTTTATTTCACATGAAAGTCTATTACATGTCCAAACTCTTTGTCACAATAAAAAGTCTACTATAAAGAAGCCTAGCCTAAACTACAAAGTGAGCGCATCACTCTGACGTCTCAGAATAGGCGCATCAGCACTCCTCATCAGAGCGAATCACTTCCTCGTCAAAAGTGCTTCGGCCAATGAAGCATTTATTGAGGAGAATGCGGGTTGGCAATCAATCCAAACCTGGTGGCTCTTCCAGCATAACGGAAGTCGGTGCACGACAACTTCGATCTTTCGATGCAACAAGCACCTAACGCCATCCCGTAGAAGAATACAAACGACAAAGGGGTTCGAACATAAGTTGTTGTGTCCATAGCTCTCCTGACGCATTTTAGTCTTCTGAAGGAGTTCATCATCAAAGCTTCTTTGAATAAGGAGATCCACAATCCGTAGTGCAACATCTTGCCAAGGAGGAGGATCGGTCGAGTTGATCTCAAATGAGAAGTTTAGATGAAAGAATGAGCAAACCCTCTACACTGCTATTTATAGGCCAGGGAAAATCAAATTCATGCGCCAAGTGGTAACTTTCTTGAAGTCAATACAATGAACTGGCATTAATCGTGATGAATCTGCCACCTAAAAATTTAGCTAAGTCAAAACATCATCAATTCGAGCCTCGAAAGACTCGACAAAGCTGACCAAAGAAGATGTGCCACGTAGCAGATGCGCTCCTTAGCATCATTCGCCCCATGCCGATGGGCCTAGGGATGAATGGACAGATGCGCCTATCTATGCTCGTTACCCATCAAATATTTAATGGTATATGACAGAACCATCATCAAGCATCCCGAAGACTTAGCAGTTGAATATTTTTTGCAGAAAATAAAGAGCCACAGACATTAGCCTCATTATTTTTGTCCGTTATACTCTGTCACGTGGCAGACTAATCACCCACATGCGCTTTCGCAGCCACGCACCCAAAGCTCTGCATGCGTCTCAAAAAGCCATGTGTCCAGACTCTAGGAGGTTTACTCCTTCAACGACAAAGACATCCTGCAACTCTTCGAGATGCTGAACACTACCAAAAATAAGTCATATCAGCGACGAAATTAGTGATGCCGACTTAAAACGTCGCTAATATTTTTGGATTTAGCGACTCCAAAAGTATGCGTCATAATACGTCGCTGATAGCGACAAACAGCGACATATTGCGACTACCTTTAGTGTAATAAAAACCAACGTCGTTGATTTGTCGGAAAATGTTGCCAGTTTTATTAGTTCAGCGACGTTTAGCGCCGCAATAATTAAGGCGTCGCCGAATATTAAAGGAAAGTCGACGTTTTGTGACGTATTTACAGTCGTCGCTAACTTCTGCTAAATAGGGTTTCCTCGGTTCGACTTTTCATTTCTCCCTCTCCCCAAATTTTTTGTTCCCGTCCCTCTTCCCCCGACCTCGATGACAGCCCGACCCCCTTCCCTCCGGCACCGCTCATCCTCCTCCTCCACCGCGAGCCCCTTCTCCTCCCTCCGGCGAGCCCCTTCTCCTCCTCCTCCTCCACCGCGAGCCCCTTCTCCTCCACCACCGCGAGATCCTCCTCCTCCACCACCGAACTTGTCCTCCTCCTCCTTCTCCACCACCGCGAGGAGACTGAAGGTAAACCCTAACCCTAATTGAGGTGCTTTTGTGTCCAAAATAGACACGGAGACACATTACGACCATGTGTTCACTGATACAGTGTGTTCGTGAGGTTTTGGACACTTTGTGTCCATTTGTTGGACACGTGGACACCCCCAAGCATGCATATATATGTATTTCACCTCTGTACACTTGATCCCCTCCTCCTTCACCACTGAACTTGTCCTCCTCCTCCTCCTACACCACCGCGAGGAGACAGAAGGTAAACCCTAACCCTAATTGAGGTGTTTTTCGTGTCCAAAATGGACACGGAGACACATTACGACCATGTGTTCACTGATACAGTGTGTTCGTGAGGTTTTGGACACTTTGTGTCCATTTGTTGGATACGTGGACACCCCCAAGCATGCATATATCTATATTTTACCTCTGTACACTTGATCCCCTCCTCCTCCACCACCGAACTTGTCCTCCTCCTCCTCCTCCACTACCGCGAGGAGACTGAAGGTAAACCCTAACCCTAATTGAGGTGTTTTTCGTGTCCAAAATGGGCACGGAGACACATTACGACCATGTGTTCACTGATACAGTGTGTTCGTGAGGTTTTGGACACTTTGTGTCAATTTGTTGGACACGTGGACACCCCCAAGCATGCATATATATGTATTTCACCTCTGTACACTTAATCTCCTACTTATACTTGTGTATTTTCATATTAATTTGGATTTGCATATTGGGTTTGGGTTTCGATATAGTGTTTGATACATTGTTTCACCTTGGAACATTCCTACACTTAGAGACGTTTAGTACACAACTAATTATTTTATCCTAGTTCGCAAGTGTACTTTTGGATAATCTGGGTATATTAGTTTACCAATATCCCCAATGGCCGGAGATTTTAAGTATATGAACCAATTAGTCAACATCTATTTGTTGAAGTATGGTACTCCATTCTTCGTAAGTTCTAGCTATATATGTCTCAAGATCCAATACTCAAAAATTCCAAGAAGAAGAAGAAGAAAAGAATAAAATGACATCGCTCAACATCCTATGACAACTCCATGAATAAAGTATACGATCCTCCATACAAGTCTTCCTTCATCTATTGTCTTAAAGTATAAGTTCTACAGTATGGTTCTCTTTGTAGAATTGTGTCTTATTTTAGACAACAAGGGTTTCCTATTTTTATAGGTAACATGGCAACATGTGTAAGGGAATATATAGGTGTGTGTTTGTGTTTGAAAGGGAGTGTGTTTGTGTTTGAAAGGGAACATATAGGTGTGTGTTTGTGTTTGGAGAGGAGGAAGAGTTCATACTAGTATATATAGACTAATATCCTAAAACTTGACTTATACAACTTAGAAATGCCTAGTTTGACCAAGTTGGACTAGTTTAGCTTAGAGTTTACTCGGTTGGACTATACATAATATATAGACTAATATACTAAAACTTGACTTATACAACTCAGCCTATATAAAATATTGTAGACACGGGTGATATACCGCCGCGATAATCTCTGACCACCGCATGCACAAACACGCAAAACAAAAGTTAGCAATGCGAAAAAAAGATGACCGATAATCTCTGACCATTTAACGTAAAATGTCATGTGTACATATACTGCGGAAAGTGTAGACCGCATGAACTGACCATTGCATATTATTCACTACCTTGATGTATCTATCTTACAGAATTATGGAGCTGAATTACTATCTGCAGAATCGTACTTGGATGTACAACCGTCATCCTGATGACATGTGCGGTGTGCGGGATGAATTTATAGAGGGTGTACACCAGTTCCTGCAGTTTGCCAAGGCGTTCCCTCAGTACATGGATGGTACCAAAATTAAGTGTCCGTGTGTGAGATGTCGCAACTTGAAATATCATCCAGAAGTGGATGTCACGTATCATTTATACTCGAAGGATTTCATGCCAAATTACTATCAGTGGAGCGAGTACGGAGAACTTGTGTCTTTAGCATCGGAGTACGAGCCTTATGTGGATGTCCACAACAACGCTCCTTACGACGATGGATTGGTGAACATGGTTTTCGATACGGCCGGGTCTAGTTTCGATCCGGATGATCATGATGCACCTGAGGAGGCACCGAACCCCGATGCTGCACAGTTCATGGAGTTGCTGGAGAATCCAAGGACTCCATTATATCCTGGTTGTGAGGGTCATTTACCGTTGGAGGTGGTTACAAGATTGTTGAGCATCAAGTCCAATTTTAATGTCGCAAGATTGCTACAACCGTCTTATAGAGTTGCTTATAGAAATATTGCCTGAGGGTGCGAAGTTGCCTAAAGACTTCTACCGATCTAAGAGGATGGTTAGATCGCTCTGGATGGGATACGAAAAAATTGATGCCTGTCGCAATAGGTGCATGTTGTACTACAAAGACGACAAGGATGAAGACGCCTGCAGATTTTGTGGTGTCGATCGCTACAAGGCATATGGTAGAGGAAAAGTTTGTCGATGCCAGGAAGCCTACCTCTTCGATGCACTACTTGCCGTTGATGTCGCGGTTGCAGCGGTTGTTTATGGTGAAGGAAACTGCAGAAAACATGAGTTGGCATAAGCGGGAACATACCGAAGGAGTGTTGGATCACCCATCTGATGGAGAAGCATGGAAGCACTTTGATCGAGAGTATACAGATTTTGCTTCTGATCCGCGTAATGTCAGATTGGGTCTCTACTCCGACGGTTTTACCCCATTTGGACTTTCGGGATCCCACTATTCGTGTTGGCCTGTGATCGTCACCCCGTACAATCTACCGCCTTGGATGTGCATGAAGACTCCGTATATGTTTCTCACCGTTATTATTCCAGGTCTGAACAATCCGAAAAGGAACATCGATGTATATTTACAGCCGTTGATTGATGAGTTGAATCAGCTGTGGGAAGTAGGTTCCAACACGTACGATGTATCTAGAAAACAAAATTTTCGAATGCGGGCAACACTTATGTGGACCATCAACAACTTTTCAGCCTATGGAATGTTATCTGGATGGAGCACGCATGGTCGTCTTTCATGTCCGTATTGCATGGACAGCACTAAGGCTTTTCGTTTGAAACACGGAGGCAAACCGTGCTTCTTTGATTGTCATCGACAATTCCTGCCGAAGGATCATCCGTACCGGAGGAATATGAATGCTTTTCGTGCTGGCGTTGTGGAGAAGGCTAATCCCCTGCCAAGGTGGACCGGATACACGATATGGGAAGAGGTAAAAGATTTACCAAGAGCTATTGAGCAGCCTGCTAGGGCTACAAGTGTGACGGATTTGGTCGCACTCATAACTGGACGAAGAGGAGTATATTCTGGGATCTTCCATATTGGAGCACCAATCTGATTAGACATAACCTTGATGTCATGCATATCGAGAAGAATATGTTTGACAACATAATTAATACTGTAATGGACGTAAAAAGGAAGACGAAAGATAATCCAAAGGCTAGATTGGACTTGGAAGAAATATGTAGACGTCCTGTATTGCATTTGATAGAGGACGGAAATGGGAAGTTGAAGCAGCCTAAGGCAATTTTCACTGGAGAAGGAGGATAAAGTGAGGCTTTGTGGTGGATTCAAGGTCTGAAATTTCCAGATGGGTATGTTTCGAACTTGAGAAGATGCGTCGACCTCAAGAAGAACAAACTGACAGGTATGAAGAGCCATGATTGTCACGTATTCATGGAGCGGTAAATTCCGATTGCATTTCGGGAATTCTTACCGCAGGCAATTTGGGATCCATTGACAGAGCTTAGCATATTCTTCAGGGACCTTTGTTCTAAGAAATTGCTCGTTGATCGTCTAGAAAATCAAGAGAAGGACATTGCGATAACACTGTGCAAGCTAGAGAAGGTGTTCCCTCCCGGATTCTTCGACTCTATGGAGCATTTGTCGATTCATCTTTCCTACGAGGCACGTGTTGGTGGACCCGTCGAATATCGATAGATGTACCCGTTCGAGCGACATTTGAATCACCTAAAAGAAAGGTGAAAAATAAGGCTCGGGTCGAAGGTTTCTATTTGTGAAGCCTATATTCTCGAGGAGATTACAAATTTCTGCTCCTCCTATTTCAAACCTCATGTTTTACGAATAGAACGAGGGCTCCGAGAGAACGCGACAGATATGAAGAATTTAATGATGGAATACTGAAAGTATTCAATGCGTCCTGAAAGCCTTCGGAAAAAATGAAGAATATTTGAATGATGAAGAGCTAAGGGCTGCTCAGTTGTATGTATTACTCAATTGCGACAAGGATGAAGTGGAGAAGCTAGAGGGATAAGTAACTCAGGATGATGAGTTTACGTCATCTCAATGTAATAGTATAAGCTATATTATTGTACTAATCGGCGGTTGCTTCGTTGTTTTCCAGCACATATAATGATGAGTTGAGGCTAGTTAGACCCTACCTAACAGACGAAACATTAGAACAAGAAATGAGACATCATTTTTTTTGGTTGAGCGAATATGTAAGTAGCTCGGTAATTACTAGCCTCTTCTAATGCAACTGCGCAATAAATAACTTATTATCGCTTCTTTGATATTCAGGTCGATCGTCTAATTTTACCCGAGATTGAATTAATTAGAACTCTTGCCAAGGGACCAATTACTTTTGAAAATATGGCCAAGTTACTGTGTCAATGGCTTTCGGTTCAAGTCGACAAATGCTCCGATCAGAGACAGCTTCCTGGATCTTGATTCCACGAAAAATAGTTGTTTGTGTATCAAGTCTTCGAACTACAAAGACGTCGATCCAGGAAATGATTTCTTTGGCATCTTGCGAGAGATTGTGGAGTTGTCATATAATAATGGCAGAGAACCTGCAAAGATCGTGTTGTTCAAGTGTGAATGGTTCGATCCGATTGAAAATCAAGGTTGAAAAATTGACAAGCATGGTCTTCTGGATATAAACTACAAGCGTAGATATCAAGGCTACGAACCGTTTGTCCTAGCAACTCAGGCTCAGCTCGTGTACTTCACAGCTTATCCGAGACGGGGAGCAACAAAGTCTGACTGGTGGGCAGTATGCAAGACTAAAGCCAGAGATACTTTTGATGTTGACGAAAAAGCTTACCAGGAGGACGAGCTACCTCTTGTAACCAATATTGTCGATGTGGACTCACGGAAGTTACGCATTATACGACACATATAGAAGATATAGAATTATTCGAAAAGGAAGACGAAGCCGACGAAGGCGAAGATGAAAGTGAAGATGAGGAGGAAGAGGAAGATGAGGTCGAGGAAGACGAACATGATGATATTCTGAAGATGATTGAGAGAGATATACTTATCTGAACTTAGATGTTTCTTCTAGAATATTATCTGGACTTAGATGTTTATTGTAGAATGTATCATTATATGTTGTCTTGGTTATTATCTTGTCTTTGTTGTACTTTATATTCTAGTCTCTATTATTTGTTGTACTTTCATATTTCTAGTCTCTATTATTTTTTGTACTTTCATATTTCTAGTCTCTATTATTTGTTGTATTATCATATGCTGTTATCAGGTATGGCAGGTCATCGTGGAGCGTTCCAAGGGAGACAACGAGGTCACTCTCCTCCGGTACTTCCTACAGGTACTGCTAGAGGACAGAGTTTTCCTTCGGTACCTCATTCTGGTACCGGCTCTGGATCCTCGTCGTCGATTACTCCTCCATATCGGCCAGTAGGTGGGCTTGCTGGTACGACGTCACATGGCATATCTCCTGGGACGAGTAGTTCCAGGCCTGTTGAGAGTGCTCGCCCGTCTAGCGTTCCTACTGCTGATACGACGATGGAGACGGATGAGCAGATGGCGGAGGCTGCGACGACGGTGTCGAAGGCCGACCAGCATCATGCAGATGATGCGTGCGCACCTCCGGAGGAGAGGAGGACGGAGATCTGGGCCAACGGTACAAAGTAGGTATTTTAGTTTATAATTTTTTCTTTCTGTTTTTATCATAAATTAACTTTTTTTATGAATATAATATGTTTGTATAGATATCGTCCTCCAGAGGTACAGAGACGCTAGGCCACATGCTGAGGCATAATTATGGTGGTGCTTGGATTAACTACTCTGATGCTGACGAGAGGAAGGCCTTCTGGTTTGTACGCTTCAAGGTTAAAATATATTTGCTTTTAACATGAATCATATAATTTTTGTATATTATATATAACTGATAAATATTTGGTTTGTGCTCTTCTAGGATATATTTTTCTATCCACCGCACCGGGCCGAGCTTATCGAGGGGATGTTTCCTGCCGTCGCTGCCAAGCTGATCCGTGACTCTATCAATGATCAGAAGGATCGTGATCGTGCCAGAAAGCCGATCCAAGGTTGGATCACCCCTGATTAGTGGAATGCGATGAAGGCTCGATTCGAGGATCCAAGGTACAAGAAGAAGTCGGAGAAGGCCAAGACGGCTAGGCAACATGCATCGAAGTGGTACGGTGGGTCGATTCCGATGACGGAACATTTTTGTCGTCTGGTATGTCTTCCTCTTTTATAAATATTATTTTAATGCGAAACCGATAAATTATTACTAAGATAATATATTTAATTACAGGTAAGAAAGGTCGGTAACGCCGACATGGTGACCGTCTTCCTGGCCACCCATCGTCGCGGCGGTGACCTTATTGACGAGAGGGCCGAGCAGAATTATGTAAGTATTACAATACGTTATCTTAATTTAATACTTCGTGTCAATTTTAATATAACTTAGTAAATATGATGCAAATAAATATTCATGTAGTTAGTAATAAAAAGTACATTAATTAGAAATTAGAAATAATAAGTACATTAATTAGAAATTAGTAATAATAAGTACATTAAATAGAAATTAGAAGTTAGTAATAATAAGTACTTTCTAGGCCGAGTATCAGAGGCTGCGGAAATGGGCGGCTGCTAGTGCACCTGATGCAGGAGAGGCCGGTACTTCCTCGCAGCCCACTCAAGCTCCGTCGGCGGACGAGCTGTGGATGACCCCCGCTGGTGGACTCCGTAGGGGTACGTACTACGGTACGGGATCCTATGGCGCCCTAGTTGCGATCTAGTCCTCTAGGACATCTCCTGCTAGTGTGCATGGTCCATAGCCGTCCCAGGAGTCTGCCCGAGTCTACCAAATGATGGAGTCTCTCCGTGATGACCTGCTACGACGGATTGAGGAGCAGTCTCAGTACCCTACGGAGGATCCTGCGCTGCTAGCACGATTGGATGCACTCGACCGCGGCATTTTGGACCTCAGGGAGATGAATGAGAGGACAGAGCACACCGTTGGAAGGTTAGAGCGCACGGTGATGGAGCTGCAGACAGGACAGGTGACCATAGCTGAGAGGATGAGATTGGCGCAGGAGTCGATGGTCCAGAGCAGTGATAGAATGTTATCTATCATGGATTCATACCACCAGCGACTTACAGCGTTGGAGCGTGCTGGTCCTTCGGGTGCGCCTTCATCGTCGTCGACTCCGCCGTCTCCACCGCCTTCTTCTTCGACACCGACTACACCGACGTCACTGCCTCCTCCATCGGTATCGATTTCACTTGAGGAGCATGAGTTGTTCTTATCCTTTCGTCGCGGCGGTGCCCCTTCTGCACCAGATTCCTAGTAGTCCTAGTTAGGACTATTTTTTGTGTTTGTTTCATCCTTATTTGTGACTTGGATATTTGTTGGTTGTGTAGATTTGGATGTTTGGATCCTATTCTATTTGTTGGTTGTGTGTAGACTTTGGTTATTTGGTTGTAGACTTTGTTATTTGGTGTAGAATTGGTTATTTGGATACTTGGTTATTTGGATATTTGGTTATTTGGTTAGTTGTTGTGTGATTGTTGTAAACTTGGTTATAGGGACTGAAATCTGTGTACAGTGAGAAATGGACATTCTGAGAACTGGACATTGTGTGATTGTTGTAGACGTGGTTATAGGGACTGAAACCTGTGTACAGCGAGAAATGGACATTCTGTGATTGTTTGGATCCTATTCTACAGTGAGAAATTGTTATCTTTTTAAACTGCAGGAAGAAATGGACATTCTGTATATTATTTTTTATTTTTTTTGCAGATTTAGCGACATTTACCGACGTCCACTGACGTACCTTTGCGTCGCTAAACGTCGGTAAATATACGATATTATCCAGCGTACCGACATTTAGCGACGTCAATATATGTCGGAGAACGTCGGTAAATGTCGGTGCACGTCGGTAATCAACCCAGGAATTCCCAGGATTTACCGACGTTTAGCGACTTTGAACATGTCACTAAACCACCGACGACTCGACGGTAATTCGTCGGTAAAGTTACCGACGCGTAGCGACACGAAGTAATACGTCGCTAAGCCACCGACGACAGGACGGTAGACGTCGGCAATAGACCGACGTATAAATACGTCGACAAACATCGGTAATTGCGACGTTTGGCGACGTTTAGAAGATCAGCGACTTACATTTCCGCAACCAGCCCAAAACATCGATAATTTCGTCGCTAAATATTTTTAGCGACGAAAAATGTAGTTTTAGCGACGTCTTTAGGCGTCGCTAAAATGACTTATTCTGGTAGTGGAAGCAAAGCGACAAAATTAAGTTGCCTGATCCAAAATGTCTCGATGAGGTTGACAGGGTAGGCGACCCGAGGTACTGTCGCTACCATCGGTTCGTCGGACATCCGACTCGAGACTGCTACATCTTGAAGAACTATATACAATACATAATATCCTCTCGCTTGATTATGAGGAGAAGACAGTCTTAGCCAATATTGCCACCTACTGAAGCTCAAGATGATGGCATCGTCCTCTCGGCACATTGCCACCTACAGAAGCTCAAGATGGCGTCGTCTCCATCCCAAAAACAACAATGGAAGTAAAAAACCTTCCACCAACTCGTGACAATGTGAGTGGACTAATACCACTTACGTCGTCCCGGGGAGAGATCATGTGGGTCCACCCAGATCTAGCTCCTGAATTGACTCGACAGGAGGTACGTCCTACCTCCAAAACCAAAGGCAAAAATACCAAGTCTTGTCACATGGTCACTTCCTCCCCTGAGAAAGTCCTTTCTTTCAGACACATTCACAGCAGAACGTTCGGCAAGAGGAGGCTCCGATCGAAGTGATGCCTCCTGTCATCACCACGGCTATCCCAGAGAAAGGTTCATCCCAACCTCCAACAGTCGACTAACAGAAGCATAAGAAACCTCGTTTAGATGGGCCTTTCTGAAAAGATGGTGCTCCGGGGTTAACTAAATCCTACAACTTCGACATACTAGCGCAGCTCGCTAGTACTCCGGCTCGGCTATCCCTATTTGAGCTTCTCTGTCTATCCAAAGATACTCGGGAGGCTCTATGTGAAGCAATGAAGGATGCTGAGTCTTTCATCAGCCAGGTCAAGCGGCCTAAAGAAGATCCAACAACATGTCCAAACTGCCATAACATAGGGAAAATCATCCTGAACATCACGTTCACATGATCTCTCCCCACAGACGCCTATTTATAGGCTCAAGCCACGCATGTGAACTGATAAAAATATGATGTCAGCGTCTCTTCGTGTCTCATAAAATTGACGGCTGCATATCTTCCAAAAAGATCATTATTAATCACCCAGAGTTCGAGGCGATATCTTCTTTGTTTTAATTAAGGAGATTATGCACCAGCATAGCCATGCTCGGAACGGCCATGTGCCCAAAGAGGACATGCGTCCAGAACATCTATTGCCCATGCTTCTCATTTCAAAGTATTCCAAAATTTGGGAGCAAGTTTTGAAAACTTTTAAACGGGGTCTTGTAGAAGCATGAAATTTCATTCGCATTCAAGGGCAGAATTCCTATGCGTCCAAAGCACTATGTGCCCCAAATATCATGCGCCGAAAGACCAAGACATAATGTTGGCACATCAAAAAATAGCAAAAAAAAGAGGCACATGAAGATCAAATTTTTATTTCACATGAAAGTCTATTACATGTCCAAACTCTTTGTTACAATAAAAAGTCTACTACAAAGAAGCCTAGCCTAAATTACAAACTGGGCGCATCACTCTGACGTCTCAGAACAGACACATCGACACTCCTCATCAGAGCGAATCACTTTCTTGTCAAAAGTGCTTCGGCCAATGAAGCATTTATTAAGTAGAACGCGGGTTGGCAATCAATCTAAACCGGGTGGCTCTTCCAGCATAACGGAAGTCGGGGTACGACGACCCGATCTTCGGATGCAACAGACACCTACCGCTATCCCGTAGAAGAACACTACCAACAAGGGGTTCGAGCATAAGTTGTTGTGTGCATAGCTCTTCTAGCGTATCTCAGACTTCTGAAGGAGTTCATCATCAAAGCTTCTTTGAACAAGGAGATCCACAATCTGTAGTGCAACAACTTGCCAAGGAGGAGGATCAGTCGAGTTCATCTCAAATGAAAAGTTTGGATGAAAGAATGAGCAAACCCTCTATACTGCTATTTATAGGCCAGGACAAATCAAACCCATGTGCCAAGTGGCAACTTTCCTGAAGTCAATGCAATGAAGTGACATTAATGGTGATGAATATGCCAACTCAAAATTCAGCTAAGTCAAAGAATCATCAATTCGAGTCTCGAAAGACTCGATAAAGCTCACCAAAGGAGATGTGCTACGTAGCAGATGCGCTCCTTAGTATCATGCGCCCCTTGTCGATGCGCCTAGTGACAAACGGACAGATGCGTCCAAGCTCATCATCCATCAAGCATTTAATGCTATATGACAGAACCATCATCACGCGTCCCGAAGACTGAGCAGTTGACACACTTTTACAGAAAATGAAGAGCCGCCGACTTCAGCCTCAATATTTATTGTCGATTATACTCTACCACGTGGCCGACTAATCACCTGCATACGCTTTCGCAGCCATGTGCCCAAAGCTCTGCATGTGCCTCAAAAAGCCATGTGCCCATACTTGTTTTGACTCCTAAAAGTCATGAGCCAAATCTTTTCATGTGCCAAATCCTAGGCACATCCAGACAGATCATCCTGTACCAAAACTGAGATCTTTGTGCCATAAACATGCACCACATGTCAATGACTCAGTTCTGCCTACGAATGGGTGCCAACCACCCAAGATCTCAACAACAACCGAATCTCAAAAACTGCCACATGTCAGCTCCTCCGTAGCTCAACAGTTCAATTCAAATAGTTTCAGCTCCAGTTCCCTGGCGCATCGTCCATGCGCCCAAAGAAGTCAGCCATGTGGTGTCACTACGTACAAATTCTCCATGCACGTATCGTATATGCATGCATAAGCATATCATTTTGCTGCCTATAAATAGAAGGATCATACCTTCATTCAACCTCTCCAAGCTTGAATCCCCACTTATTGAACATTTTCAACCACTTCAGCATCCAAAGCACTTGCAAGAGTTCCAATCCTCTTCAAGTCACTGCTCATTCCAGAGCAACCCAAACTTCCAGAGAGTTCGAGATCGTCGTCAGATCGTCAACGGAGTCAATTACCACTCGCTTCATCATCACGGTTTCTAGATAAAAACAAAAGTGTACTCCTAGGATTACATCAAAATCCTACGTTGTACTCTATTTTGTATGTAATTAAAAGACAAAATTCAATCAAACAACTTTTTTTAATGACAAACATGGGTGGCTTTCAATAATTAGAAGTTAGGACGTACAAGTCCATCTCTCTAACATGCATAGCATCCCTAAATTGCAAGGACGTACAAGCCTCATGGTGTTCAATTCTCTCCTAGGACGACACGATCTCTAATGTCCTAGAAATCGGTCGATAGACAATACATTTTGCACAACTTGTCCAAGACAAATGCATGATATGTACTTCTATGAGATAAAAATACTTCAATTGCAATAGTTAAGTAACAAGTAAACATTTCTGTCTTTCTTTCTAATGATTGATTCAAAGTTGTTCTTTCTTTCTTTCTCTTTCTCTTTTTCTTTCATATCATTTATTTAACAATAGTATAAGGCTTTCTTTATAGTTCTCTATCTAAAACATATGATAATAAACATGTAGTAACAGTTCTATCAATTCGTTCATAGTCTATAATTCTACCATGTAGTTCTTCTCTTTTAACTTATCTTCTGTTGTTAGGATATCATTGATCGTAGGAATATAATAGAAAAGATCTTTTTTAGGGCATGAACACAAAGACACAAAGGATCAAAGTCACTCACCAAAATGAAGATATTCAAGAGAAAAAGGTGCTTATACAACGATTACCTCTTACTTATGCATCCACCTGAAATCAAACCAACAAACGAACATCATATTTCTTTATTTTCCTCCTTTCACTTTCTTTCAAGATTGAAATAAATGCCAAAATTGATGAAAGTGAACAATAAAACCATTCATCAAAAATGACAAAAAAAGCATTCATAAAAACCAAGCAGCAAAAATATCCAACAACACAATAATAACAAGGATGGAAAGAAGATCTTATATAGAGTTCCTTCACCAGGCAGTATTCATTGCATTAGGACTCAAGCCATCAGAACAATCCATGAATTAAAAATGGACTCAATTTACTAGTCTCGATCAAACGGGTACCAAAACAGTTTTTTTAAGAAAATTTATTCTGACTAAATGGGTCCAGTCTTCAATCACACAACGTAGCACTAGGAGGTAGGCACTACACTTCCCCCTATCCGGAGCCCAGCCGGACTTCTAGTCTATGTTGAGCTCGATCTCAGCCGAACTATGCAACGCCCTTGCCGTCTGATCCAGGCATGATCGAATCAGGGGCTGCCACGTAGCAAGCCAAGCTAGCTCCCCCACTCTATATAAATAAGATTAAGCCATATTTTGTCACATTAATTGAAAGAGAGAGGGAGAATTTCAGAGAGAGTGAGCGGGAGGTAGATCTAAGAGGTGTTCACTTATTTCGAGAAAGGTTTTTTAAGTAGCTCCGACGTCCAAATCTGCTCCATTTTTTATTAAAGCCATATTGAGGTATGATTTAATATTATGTATTTTAAATATAAAAAATTGAAACCAAAATTTCTATAGGATTTTTGGAGCGTCAGTCGTCCGCAAAACGAACATATCTCGATAATTTCGAGCTTCCATGAGATCCGAACTCAAAAGTACGATCTGTTTGATTTTTTTCTGAAATATGCCTTAAAGAACTAAACTATGGTCAAATTTTATGTTTTTCTTGTATTGATAGATAGGTTAAATAATTGTAGAAATCATATGTGACTAGTTAATTTTACTGAAAACTAAAATGGTCATAACTCCTAAACAAATAGAGTTTTGCACAAATTGCCAATTTCATGCAGTTGTTTTACTCAAATATACAGGATTATGCATGCACTCTTATCTTGAATTTGTGTCGATTAACTATTTGGTCAATGATATGCCTTGATTTACGTGTTTTAAATCCCAAATTGCAAACTTGACCCATGACCTAAAATTTGGATATAACCTATAAATCAGAACCTAATATGATAAAAATTGGATTTAAAGTAATTTATTTCAAAATTAAGAACAATTTTCTTAGGATACAATTTAGTTAGGGTCGTTTGTTATTTTTCTAACTTGTGTTAATTAATCAATGAGGTTCGAGGAATGACAGCATAATTGGCTAGCTAGTATTTCGGGGCCTACTTTGTCTTAATTTTTTGATCGCAACACTTGAGAAGGTTAGGCAAGTGCATAGTTTAGATCCAAATCTGCCACTTTGTCTCAAGTTTGTCATGATCCATTCCCAAATAATTGCGTACGAGTGTTGTAGTGCCCCGCTCCACAAAGGTACTAGATAAACAGAGAGATCGAATTGCTGGCTCTGCAACAAAAGACGATTGATCTGGGTGAGTGGACAAAGACTCATTTATGATTTGCTTATGCCTAATAGGAATCTGAGTTTTTGAATGAATGCTTTTGCTAATAATAAGATGGTAATCATATTTATGCTTGTAAGAGATTTCACATCTTGCTACGCTAAGAACAAGAAAAGAGATAACTTGTACACTAAGAAGAATTGTTGCCTGCTAATAAGAAATGATAGGATGCCTATATGCTAAAAGAAAGATTGTTGCCTGATAAAAAGAAAGAACTTTTGCTATGTTAAATCAAATGAGATGATGCCATGCTAAAGTAGAGGTGTTGCCTTTAATCAATAAACTGTTGTCATGCTAACAAGAAAAGAAGATAGATGCTTTTGTGCCCCGAATTTGTATACTTTTAAGGTAGAACGATACTCTATATCTGCACAGAACTGTTATTATGTTTTCAAACAGATACAAGCTTGCTTGTCCTTCAAAGATGTTCTGAATGCTAGACATGTACAGACGGACTTGTACATGTTGCAAAGAAATGAAATATCTAGGAGCTTCAGCTCTGAATCAAAGAAAAGAGAAAATGCAGAGTCATAGCTCTATCGTTCAAAGAGAAAAAATGTCAGAAAGTGGAATGTTTGCTCAAAAATGAAATATTACCCCTCAAAGAGTCTATCTGATAGATGTTGTATTCATGCATTGGTCTCGGACAACTTGTATACAAGGTCACTAGATCTCTCGACGGTTTCCAGAGCATTGGGAGCCGATCGGCATAGGAGAGATTGTCTAGACCCTAGAGGTACAAGAAACCTCGGGTGTTGCATCCCGTCCACTAGCGACGAGCTGAACCCAAGTGTCACAACGGCTAATAATGGGAATACCCATGGATCATCATATAGATAGATATATTGATTGGTGCAGAGCTGAACCCATATGTTACAGCTGCCAATCGAGTCTGCATGTGTCTATAATAAGTGTTGCTAAGAGCTAACGATACAGAGACGAACAAAAAATAAGAATGTTGGTTATATTATGTTTATGTTAATCCTTGTCTTGTGCAAGGATGGACTGTTGGCTATGGTAAGAATCACTGAAATGTGATACATATGTTGCTTAAGTTTTCTGATCATGATTTGCTTAAAGAGAATAACATGTTGTAAAGAATAGCTATGTTCCGATCAAAGAAAACATGTGATAATCATGCTTGTAATCTGACCCTTAGAATATCTTGAATAAAAGAAAAGAATGCTAATGCTTCTGTCCCTGAGAATGATTATGGCTCATGAAACACGCTGCGCACTGCACAAGAGATGATAGTCATCGTGCTTGAAATGAATTCCCCTTGTATGCTTGAGATCAAATGAAATAAACTGTAGCTTTTCAAAGATGTTTTCAAAAGAGATGTAAACTGACTCTGTACTGCATGAAATGAACATAGGTAAAAGTAGCAAGATCACATCACAATAAATATTTTTTCACTAAATGAACAGTGATCATTTCAGACAAATGTAGCCCTTTGTTCAAAATTACCAGTATGCTGATATAATGACCCACAAATTGTCTGCATACAGGTGCAAGACGCATCGAGAATGATAGTCCAAAGTGATAGTCCGAGCCTCATCCTCGAAAGCCAGAAATCAGAAGAGATGCCAAGAGAAGGTCATGTGTTGTCAAGAGTTGATTTTGTATATAAAGGGATGTAATGTATGGGACGGGATCATTGTAATCTGTAAAGTTCTGAGAGAGTGTAAATATTGTATCAGAGAGAAATGACAGCTTGTAATCTATTCAAATAAAATCAATAAAGAGAATTGTTTCTTGCTACCATTGTGTTCAATTCATATATCTGCAAAGTGTCTGATGCTGCTTCAAACATCTGCAATATGTTCTGCTGCGTATTGTCTATCTTTTACAGGTCTTGGCCTTGTGCAAGTGCAACTTAGGCTTGTACGGCATCACGCCTAAGCGAGGACAAACAGTCTCACAGAGTCCAAAGCGAGGACGAAAAGATAGAATGGTATCAGAGCAGCACGATCCTCTGCGGGATCGGGGCGTGATAGAATGGTATCAGAGCAGCACGATCCTCTGGCCAATTGTTGATTCAAAGATGTTCTCCTGATCAAGATTCCTTGCCTGCTTGATATCATCGATGAGATGAACGTTCCATACAATAACTTCGTAAATATTTTAAGATGCCGGTATATTTTATTAATTAAGATTTAGATGCTTTATTAAATAAGAGTTTTCATATGATCTGAATTGAGAGTTTTATCGATTGATGATGGCGTACTAAGAATAAAGGCTTTTCTTGACGGTTTTCTCCATCAAGATGGGTATCTTGACGGTTGCAGATCCGTCAACTAGGCCGGAGTCAAGAAAAGACCCCCCTTTTTTGACGGTCGCTGGCCTATTTTCTTGATGTTTTTGGCTGTCATATTAAGTAATTTTCTTGATTGTTTTTAGCTGTTAAGATAGCAGTTTTTAGAAACCGTCACATAGGCAAAAACTTTTCTTGACTCCGACCTAGATGACGATTATTAGCCGTCAAGAAAATCTTCAATGAAAAGAGCAGTTGCAACAGGATTGAGTTAATTGTTGACTTTTTATAACCGTCAAGATAAGCTAAATTATGTATAGCCAAAATTTTATATATAATGAATCGAACACACACATAATGTCAATAATCCAGAAGATATACACACATCAAATAATTGTAATATCCTATTTTTATATTAACAAACTGTATTGTTCGTACACCACAAACTTCTAACACATCCAATATAAGTTCAACCAAAAACATCCAACACACGTCCAACCACAACATATCCAACAAAAGTATGTAGTTTTTGTACATCTTAAACATCCAAAACTAATCACTACAAGAATAAGGGCTTTTCTTGACGGTGATTCCCCGTCAAGAAATGGATATCTTGACGGTTGCAGATCCGACAACTAGGGCCGAGTCAAGAAAAGTCCCCCTTCTTTCTTGACGGTCCCTGACAGGGCTTTTCTTGACGGTTTTTTGCCGTCTTATGAAGTAATTTTATTGACTGTTTTTAGCCGTCAATATAGCAGTTTTTAGAAACCGTCAATGTAGGTGAAAACTTTTCTTGACTCCGGCCTAGATGACGGTTATTAGTCGTCAAGAAAATCTTCATTGAAAAGAGCAGTTGCAGTAGGATCGAATTAATTGTTGACGTTTTATAACCATCAAGAGAAGCTAAATTCTGTATAGCCAAAATTTTATTTATAATTATATATAATGAATCGAACACACACATAATATCAATAATCCAGAAGATATACACACATCAAATAACTGTAATATCCAATTTTTATAATAAACTGTATTGTTCATACACCATAAACTTCCAACAAATCCAACAACGTTCAACCACAAACATCCAACACACGTCCAACCACAACATATCCAACCAAAGTATGTAGTTTTTATACATCTTAAACATTCAAAACTGATAATTATACAAATAAAACCAAAAATAGGTAGCAAACCCGGTCGGAGCACATCCCTCCCATTTACAGCACCTTCATTTTCCATGTAGTTCCTGAGATAAGAAGAAATATATCAATGAAGTATAAACAATGAGGTATCACGTGATTCATGAATCAACAATAGCAATGGAACAAAATCAGTTATTCTTTCATCATTAGAGTTATCAAGGACCAAAACGAGTATTCGACATTAGTGACAGGAATCAAAAATGGCAATAGAATGAATTCATCTATTATTTCAATAATATAGTTATCAAGGACCAAAACAAGTATTCGACATCTGTGACAATGTCCTCTCACCCATGTAGCATCTTTCCCATGAGAAGGATTTATTATCTACGATAACCAATCAATTCCCGCTGAAATTTTGCAAACACTTTTTGATAAGTTGGTAGGTATTACCAGATTTGCGGTGTATATACACATTTAATTCACACTTTTTGAGAAGGATTCCAGTTATCACTCTATGTCTGATTAGTTCTGCAAGAGAACGTTTAAAGATGGTTTGAGCTAGGCAAACACATACAAATTCAAAAGGATACCAATACAATCCAATATGTTTATGCATTTGTCCACATAGTACAACAACCATAAAATGGAACTGGTCTCAGAAACCTAAGTTTATAATTCATTTCAGTGATGTTAACTCTTTAAAAAAGGTAGTGCTACGAGCCTTTATATAAAACTGCAGAATATGACCCCCAAAGACCATTAGCGGAAGCTAGATTTCTCATTAGTGAGAACAATACAAATGAGTTGCATGTCATATTTAATGATGTACACTGTTCAGGGAAGATGTGGTTGGTTTAAACACTTGTGCCGCTTGGTGCTAGGTTTTAGCACCAATATTCGTATGTCAATTCAAGGTAAACAACACACAAATAGACTAAAAGTTGAACTCAAGCATGACAAATACCTTGTTTGGATCAAGCCCAGGTTGAAAGCTAATTCCAACAACCCTTTCCTCTCTCCTTTTGTGCAACCTCGTTGCACAAATAGGCCTAAAAATAGGTTTCAATAATACTTCAATACAAGTTTTAGAGCATGAAATGAATAAATTCAAAGGCTAATAATAACAGCCCTTTGAGAATAAATTGCATACTTCATAATATAGACGTGAAAAAGAAAACCATGCCAACAATGGTCTGCAAATATTATTTCCAGTACTTATATATTAGGAGTACGAACATTAAATGTTCTGACAGAGTCCGCAAAACCAGATGCAAACTGACCTCCGTGAACTTGAGAAGCAGACTATCAAAGAGAAAGATTCTCAAAAGAAGTGTAATTAAACATAAAAAATAAATTCCAAAGAAATGAGGTACACCAACCAAGCTCATGTTCTTGGTATAAGCTCTTTGTTCGAGCTCTACAACTGATTTAACATTTCCAGTCCAAGTAAAACAGTCACCTTCTTACAAAAGCTGAATATAATGACATTTTTGTTTTATACAATTTGGTATAGAAAGATTATCATATCAAAGCTTATGTAGCATAAAGCTTATGTAGCAATTATATACGGATGAATCACAATTTAGATCTACTTCTGTGTAATGCTAGATTTTTTTAAAGGAATGAACCATAATGATATGCCTTGTCCCCTTTTATCCAAATAGATTACCCGCACCTTTCGTTTACTATATTTCATATCTAACATGTTTGTAAATTCTTGAAAAACGTTTCCAGGCACACCCAAATAGAACAATTAATTCTCATCTAGGCTTGCCCTCGTGCCCATATTGGTAACAGACCATAAGGTAAAATGAGTACGAACCCTGGCATATATGAATTTGGACTATGACAGGCTTGTTGCAATCTTACCTGCCTAGCATGCCAAAGAAAGAACCTTTTTCAAAACAATTTTTTAGACATCTAATATATACATAATCCAGATAGACAATAAAGGAAATTCTATGACACATGATCATGTTCATTCAATTGAATCAACTGGAACCAATCTACTACCTATATGAAAAATAAATCTTTTCAAAATTGCCAAATTTCTGTTTACCATATGAACTAAGGCCATCAAAACTCCCTGTGAGAATTCCCAGGCCTTTAATATCTGGTATGTTACAAGAAACCTCACTAACTTAAAAGGCAACACTACCAAACTAAGCAAAAAGAAGAAGATATGTTCTCATAATGGATTCAATATAATATTAGAACTCTTATAAATGTTTGATCTCCATACTGCATAACCATAGAGAAAAACCTTCAACAATATGGCTAATATCATGCTTGAAAAGGTTGAAGTATCATTTATATACTTCTAAAAGCTACTATACTATCTTCCATGAGAGAGGCTCTTAAACAAGAGATGAGTCGGAAAGAGACACAGATCTAAAAGTCCGTGTATATATACAAAATAACAACCAACATAAGAATTCAAAATTGGGTCTATGCCCAAATCCTCTTCAATAAGTAAGCAAATTCTTTATGAAACCATTGCATTCAAAAGAAGAAAATATGGAACTATGAGGAGACACAAAGTTACACGTTAAATGAAGATATCCAACATGAAACATATGGAACTATGAGATGTTACATGTTAAATGAAACAATTCACTCCAAGAAGACACAAAGTTACAATTCAATCACTTCACCACCTCCTGGTAAAGACATCACAAAACACTTTAGCTTGCAACTTGCAAGTGCTTTACAACTGAAATATGGTAGAGAACGCATACTTTGAAATTTAAATGAGAACATTATAACGCATGGTTTAGTTTGTAGGGACTCGCACAAAAGAAAAAACTCGTGTGTGGAAAAGTGAGGCTCCAGGTATGCAAGCATCAATCAAGTCTACAAAAATATTTTGATGCAGTCTGAGCCCTTCGTCAACAACTAATACCCAAACTGAGGATGATCAGTCTTAGTTGAGAAAATATCAGAAAATATCTATAAATTTTAACAATGTTTAGAGTTTCTACCATTTCAAAAGATAAAACAATAAATATATCAGTAAACGCCTGATTACCAACTAAATCATTTCCTCCATAAATGGACTAAGGTACAAAGAAAGCCATACTAAATTGAGAACGCCCAGAGGAAGTTTGTGTAAACTTCACCGAGTGTCAATCTAATGTCACTCTTGCTTGATTTCCTCGCTTAAGCAATTTATTAGAAAGAGAAAGGTTATGTAATTCCCAACCAAGTCCCTTAACTATGTAATTCTTATCATTTTGTCGAACACATAAAGCGCATTGAATAATTACCAACCAATCCTTTAAAAAACATTCCAAATCAAAACCACTTACCTACTCTTGAGAAGTCGATGACGCATAGGTATTGAATCAAATCCTCCTTACTTATAGGGTTTTGAGGAGGCTCGATGCTGCTTCCAGAGTCGTCGTTGACTGGCGGTACCTCTGAGTTAGGACAAGTAAGGCGGAGGAAGAAAAGGAATGGCGGTGGAAGTGACATCGGCGACGAGGTTCCTG
>JANAVB010016797.1:4049915-4084915 GCA_029216955.1 Iris pallida | reverse complement strand
AATTACTAAAATGGCAACTGAAAAAATCCCGCCAAGTTTTTCGCACATGCATTTGTTGACAGTTATTACCAAACCGTCAATAAATAAATTGATGTTTCTTGACGGATCATCTAAAACCGTCAACTATTATGCTATAAAATTGCTAAATTAACATAAAACGTGTCATTTCTTGACATAAGGCTAATACCGTCACGATAACCTATTTTCTTGATAGTTTTTCATGACCATCAACTTATAAACCGTCAAGAATCGTCATTGTTCTTGTAGTGGCGAAGGATGAGGACTATCGCTGCTATGGATATCATAAGTTTCTCCTTAAGTTTCGAGGACGAAACTTCTTCTCGTGGTAATTATGTAGTGTTCCACTCCGCAAAGGCAGTAGATAAATAGAGAGATTGGATTGCTGGCTCTGCAACAGAAGACGATTGATCTGGGTGAGTGACAAAGACTCATTTTATGATTCGCTTACACCTAACAAGAATCTGAGATTTTAAATAATGATTTTGCTAATAACAAGACGATAATCATTCTGTATGCACTACCAAAATATCTCATATTAGCGACGCCTAACAACGTCGATAAACAGCAAAAAAAATGTCGCTAACTTCTACAGCAACGTTTTTAGCAACGTTTCGGGCATGTCGCGTTATTCATGGTCACTAACTTGTAAAACGTCGTTATTCATAGATATAGCGACGTCATTCGGCGACGCTCGACGTCGCTAGATTTAGCGACGTTTACCGACAAAATGTTGCTAATTAGCGACGTAACATTTCGTTGCTGATTGTCGCTTTCCATTCAGGTTTTAGCGATGTTACAGTCAGAGTTAGCGACATTTTTTGACTCTACATATGGCAAATTTTTGGTTGCCATGTCATCATTTTTGTGACGTTTTGCGACATTTTGCAACGTTACGATACTTGAATACCGATGTTCGGATACTAGATTTGCTTACCTGTACAGTTTGCCACATCAACGTATCTGCAACGATTAGCAAAATTTTGATTCTCAGTTTTATGACGTTCTAGCGACGTATGTATGTGTCGCTGACCGTTGCTAAGCGTCGCTAATTCCAAAAATATAAAAAAATAGAATGCAGTATGCATTTCACATAAATAACAGTTATATTAAAATATTATACCTGTATTTAGTCTTTCAGTTTGCAATTAATAGACCCGGAGCAACCCTCCGTAGAATTTTCTGGGTTCGCCGACCCCTTCGGTAGAACACTCAACACCGATAAACCAATATAGAGACAAATAATAACAATGCACTGCCAATAATCAAATAAATAGAATCGAACAATCAGAAAGATAAGAAATAGCCGGGTGGATACAAATCTACTATCAAACGACTATAAAAAGTGTGTACGATAATATTCAACATAACATAACACAAATAGTCACACCCGAAATAAAATAAATACATGAAGATCCAAAAATGGGTTACCAACAAATACATAAAGACCCAAAAATGGGTCACTAACACAACAAATGAAAACAACTCCAATAAAGGACTACACTTGGTCAGGATGAGGAGAAGGATGAGGAGTAGCAGTGCCGGCAATTGGGACCTAGGAACCTATACTACTCCGTGGTCAGCATTACCGGTGATGACCCATCAGTAGGAAGAGAAGGCAGTAGAGCCGCTGCATTCGGTATGGATGCTGAAGCACGACCAGGAAGTATCTTATCCATGGCCAGCAGTCTGGAGTTAGTGGAATCCATAACAGTCGCCAACCTCGAAACCTGCTCGCCAATGGCCGCCTGCATCCCGTGCAACGCATGAATAGCAAGATCTGTCCTCTCCTGTACCGCCTGAATGGCACGATCTGTCCTCTCGCCCGTCTCCCTAATGGTGCGCTCGAGCATATGAAATCGTATGAGAGCCACATCGTCTATCTGTGGCTGAGACTGGAACTGCTCCTCCATCATCCGTAACAGCTCGTCACGCAGCTCAGTAAGCTGGCGACAGAGTTCCCACTCGGACTGACTCCTCTGAGGGCTGTGGGGAATACATACTGGCAGAGGAGGCTCTGGATAATTGCGTCGCCACAAAGGCACCATAGGATCCCGTACTGTAGTACGTACCCCTCTGAAGACCACCAACGACGGTCATCCAGAGCTCGTTCTTCGTCCAAGCCGGAGGGGGCTACGAGGAATTACCAGCCCCTCCCTCTGCAGATGCACTAGTAAGCTCACGCTCTAGCCTAAGATACTCATCCTAAAAAAGTATGCATCTCGATAAGCGTAATATTTACTACCAACCTAGTTTTTCCACGTCTATGGATATATTTACAAATTTCTTAAGTTATGATAAAGTTCGTGACACGTAAAGTAATACTTACATAGCTCTGCGTAGACCGATCATCGATGAGCTTTTTGTCCTTCCGAGGGTAGTCAGGAAGACTGTCACCATGTTGGGGTTCGCACCTTTCTTTACCTGTTATAAAATGTTTGTCATTGAAATTAAATATTTTATTACTACTTTTATTAAAATAATATATTATAGTAAAATACATACCAGGCGACGGAAATGTTTTGTCATGTGAATCGAGCCACCACACCACTTCCCTGCCCTCGTCCTAGCCACCTTCGCCTTCTTCGACCGTTCCTTGTACCTAGGAGCTTCGAATCTAGCCTTCACGACAGTCCACTGCTCGGACGTGATCCAACCTTGCATCCCTTTTTTGGAACGGTCTCGAGCCTTCTGGTCGTCGATCACATCCCGGATCAACTTGATGACAACGGCTGGAAATTGTTTCTCAATCGTCTCAGCCCGTTGTGGTGGATAAAAATATTTTCTACAAGAATTAAATTAGTTAGCGATACAATATGCATAAAATGTGATTTATACTAAAAGCAATATACTTTAGTTACCTTGAAGTAGGCAAACCAGAATGCCTTCCTCTCGTTCGAGGCATCCGAGTAGTTGATCCAAGGGCCCCGTAGTTGGACCTCAGAAATAGCCCCAATGCCCTCTGAACTGACAGGGGACGATATCTACACAATGATAATTAAATTCATTAATATATAGATATAAGTATATATAAATGTTAACTAATTAACATACTTTGTAGGTCCGTCAGACCAAATCTCTATCCTCGTTTAGTCCGGAGGGACGCATGGGATCGCTCGGATCATATGGAGACGGCGTAGGTGCGACCTCCTCCACCCTCCTCCGTCTCCATAGTACCGTCCGCAGGAGGAATGCTGCTGGAACGGATAGGTTCAAGCCTGGAACTGTCCGTCCCAGGAGTACTGCCACGTACCGTCTATGAAGACGGAGATCTGAGTGGCCAGTACACTAGAGTACTATGAGACGAGGGATAGCATCGTCATCCACTAACGGAGTACCATTCCATCCACCGGTGGAACCTCTACCTCCACGTGATACTCCTCTACCGCTACGGTGGTACGATCCTCTGCGTCCTGCCATACCTGATAGAAATATATATCTACAACATAATAACCATATATTTAACATATCACAGTTTATAAAAATAGACCCGGAGCCGCCCTGCGTTGAATTTTTAGATAATAACCATGCATTTAACATATCACAGTTCATAAAAATAGATCCGGAGCAACCCTCCATTGAACTTCTCGATAATAACCAATTCTAGATAATAGCATCAAAAAACATTCAAGTCTAGATAATAACCATGTCTAGAAAATAAGAAACATCAAGAGTTGTAAAAACATCCAAGTCTAACCCATAAATAAGTTTACCGAAAACAAATTCGGTCAAAAGACATATCATACTGCTCTACCCTCTACGCAGGTGCAGAGAGATCTCTCTCCTCAGCCACTACACATAAGTAGGATCCATGCCAGAAAGATCAATATTCGTAGGAGCTGGATGATTGGAACTCCCGGTGTAACTGCCTTCTGGTGCCACCTCCTCCTTCACAGCTGTCTCGGTTTTAGGAACCACTTCCTCCTTAACAGTAGGAAAATTCTTCCTTTACCTTCATCTCTGCTTTAGGTACCACTACCTCCTCAGCAACCATCTGTGCCTCTCTCAAGTGACGTGCTCGGGTCATAGGTTCCATCTGGATAGATTGATGGAAACATAGAGATTAATTAGAGATTAAACAAAGTAGCAGTATTAGATGTGTAATGTGGAAGATTCATTATTATATGGAGATTAATTAGTGGTTAAACATATTTTATATTTTATTTTACTTTCAATCATCTTCTGAAAATTCATCTTCTTCGTCCTCTGTGTCCTCTTCTTGCTCTTCCTCCTCATCGTCGCTTTCATCTACTTCGTTTTCCTCTTTGAATGCTTCTACCTCTTCTACACGATTAGACGTGTAATATGTAACTTCTGTTGTGTCCACATCAACTGTATTTGTTATGAGAGGTAGCTCATCCTCCTGATAAGCTATTTCGTCAATATCGTAGGTATTTCTGGCTTTAGTCTTGCATAATGCCCACCAGTCCAACCTAGTTGTTTCCGTCTAGGGTAAGTAGTGAAGTAAACTAGTTGATCCTGACTTGCTAGGGCATATGGTTCGTATCCTTGATATCGACGACGGTTGGTAATATCCACAAGACCATGCTTGTCAATTTTCCAACCTTGATCTTGGATCGGATCGAACCAATCACACTTGAACAACATGATCTTAGCCTGCTCTATGTCATTGTTATATGTCAACTCCACAATCTCTCGTAAGACGTAATAAAAATTATGTCCGGATCTACATCTTTGTAGTTTGTAGATCGGATACACAAACAACTACTTTTGGTCGAATCAAGATCTGGAAAGTTCTCTCTGATTGGAGCTTTTATTGACTTGAACCTAAACCCATTCACACAATAGCTTGGCCATACTTTGATGGAATAAATGGGCCCCTTGGCTAGAGTTCTGATAGACTCATTCTCTAGTATTGCGTCCGGACGATTGACCTAAATACCATGAAAAGAAATTAAATTCAGCATTCCGTTAATTACTGTGCAAAGTGCATATACAAGAAGTAATTACTGCATCATCTTACATATGCACTCAACCATAAAGAAAAATGACATCGCATTTCCTGTTCCAGTTCTTCATCTGTTATGTACTATCTACTCGACTTCACCTCATCATTAAATGTGCTAAAAATAACAACACATATACCAATTAGTGTAATAATAATATTGGACACTATTACATGCATAGATGACGTAAATGTGGACGTATTAGTTACTTACCCCCTTGAGCTTCTCCACTTCATCCTCGTCGCAGTTGAGCAATATATAACTGAGTAGCCTTAGTTCCTCGTCATTCAGATATCTTTTCTTCAATTTCTTGGAAGGCTTTCCGAAAGCATTGAAGACCTTAAGTATTGCATCATTAGATTCAAGATATCTATCGTCATTTTTGGGAGCTCTTGTTCTATTAGTAGCAACATGTGGCTTAAAATACATCGAGCAGAAGTTTGAAATCTCCTCAAGAACATAGGCTTCACAAATAGAACCCTCGACCTGAGCCTTGTTTTTAATCTTTCTCTTTAGGTGGTTCAAATGCCGCTCAAATAGGTACGTCCATCGATAACCGACGGGCCCACCAACACGTGCCTCGTAGGATAGAATAATTGGCAAATATGCTATGGAGTCGAACAACCCATGACGGAACACCCTCTCAAGCTTGTACAGCGTTACTAGCAATGTCCTTTTTCTGCTTTTCTAGACGATCGACAAGCAACTTAGTAGAACAAAGATCACTGAAGAATATACTCAAATCTGTCAACAGATCCCAAATGATCGACGGTAATAATTCCCGAAATACGATTGGAATTAACCTCTCCATAAATACCTGACAGTCGTGGCTTTTCATACCCATCAGTTTGTTCTCCTTCGGGTCGACGCATCTTCTTAAATTCGACACGTATCCGTCAGGAAATTTTAGGCCCTGAATCCACCTACAAAGTCTCACTTTATCCTCCTTGTCTAGTAAGAAAATTGCCTTAGGCTGTTTATACTTCCCATTGCCTTCCTTTATCAAATTTAACGCAGGATGTCTGCATATATCTTCCAAGTCCAACCTAGCCTTGGGATTGTCTTTCGTCTTTTCCTTTACGTGCATCACAATATTGATTATGTTGTCAAACACATTTTTCTCGCTATGCATGACATCAAGGTTATGTCTGATCAGATTGGCGCTCCAATAAGGCAGGTCCTAGAATATACTTCTTTTTGTCCAATTATGAGTTCGGCCAAATCACACTTGTATCCCTTTGTAGGCTCTTTGATAGAACTTGGAAAATACTTGACCTCCTTCCATATCGTGCCTCCGGTCCACCTTGATGGTGGATTGGCCTTCTCCATAATGCTGGTACGAAATGTATTCCTGTTGGTCCTTCGGTAAGAACTGTCGATGACAATCGAAGAAGCACAATTTTTCTTCATATTTTAAACGGAAAGCCTTCGTGCGGTACATGCAATACGGACATGTGAGATGACCAATAGTGCTCCATCCAGATAGCATTCCATAGGCCGGAAAGTTGTTGAGGGTCCACATCAGTGTGTCCCTTATCTGAAAATTCTATTTTCTAGAAACAACGTAAGTGTTGGCACCTACTTTCTACAGCTGATTTAACTCATCTATCAATGGCTGTAAATACACATAGATGTTTCTCTTCGGATTTTCGGACCCAGGATAATAATGGTGAGAAACATACGGAGTCTTCATGTACATCCAAGACGGTAGATTGTACGAATGACGATCACAGGCCAACACGAATACTGGGAGCCCGAAAGTCCGAATGGGGTAAAACCGTCAGAGAAGAGACCCAATCTGACATTACGTGGATCCGAAGCAAAATTGGATACTCTTGATCAAAGTGCTTCCATGCTTTCCATCAGATGGGTGATCCAACACTCCTTCAATCTGTTCCCGTCTGTGCCAGCTCATATTTTTTGCAGTCACCTTCACCATTAACAACCTCTGTAACCGTGGATCAACGGCAAGTAGTGCATCGAATCGGCAGGTTTCCTTGCACTAGGAGTCCTACTTGAACTTGTTGCCTTGTAGCGATCAGCACCATAAAATCTACACGTATTCGTCCTAGTCGTCTTTGTAGTACAATATGCACCCTTGTGACATGTATTAATTTTCTGTATCCGATCCAGAGAGATCTCACCATTCTCTTAGACCGGTAGAAGTCTGTAGGTAACTTTGTACCTTCCGGCAAGATCTATATAATCAACTCGATGATTCGGTTGTAGCATTCTTGAGACATATTAAAATCGGACTTGATGCTCAGCAGTCTTGTAACCACCTCCAACGGTAAATGATCCTCACAACCAGCATACCAAGGAGTCCTTGCATTCTCCAGCAACTCCATAAACTTCGCAGCATCGGCATTCGGCTCCTCTGCCCATCATGATTGTCTGGATCGAAACTAGGCCCCGCAACGTTAAAAACTATGTTCACCCACCCTTCGTCATAACCGGCATGGTCATGGACATACATATAAAAATTAGGCTCCAGCTCCGATTCTGAAGTCACAAGTTCTCCGTGTGACGTCTACTGATAGTAATTCGGCGTAAAACCTCTTAAGTACAAATGATACGTCACATCCACTTCTTGATAATATTTCATGTTGCACATCTCACACATGGACACTTAATTTTGGTACGGTCCATGTACTGAGGGAACGCCTTGGCGAACTGCAGGAATTGCTCTACCCCATGTATAAATTCATCCCACACACACCGCACATGTCATCAAGATGACGATTGTACATCCATGAACGATGTCGCAGATAGTAATTCATATTCATTTGACAATAATTCTGCAAAGATAGATATACATTATTCGAGTATATTCCAAATTGATGCATATAGACACATGAGTATCAAATGAGTGTCGTTACATGTTCAACAAGAAGGCCCCCTCTCTGATCACTCTTTGACCCCCCCCTCCTTCCCTGCTTCTCATTCGACTCTCTCAGCATCCTATTCAGCATCATATGATATCTTTCTCAACCTCAGCCTATAGAAGTGTGGAAATATTAATGTTAACCAAGGTTCACAGTATCGGTATCGGTATAGGAATCGATTTCGGTATCATTTACGGTTGATATCCTAAATCTCATAGCTTCTAGCAGTACATAATGTAGAGCCAAACATGAAGCAAAGCTTCACATTCAAAATATTAGAAGTAAAAAGTTTTCATTGGTGGTGGGATGAGGCAGAATCATTTCTCGTCCCACCACCAATCAAAAACTTTTTACTTCTAATATTTTGAATATGAAGCTCTGCTTCACGTTTGGCTCTACATTGTGCTCTGCTAGCGAAAGCTATAAGATTCATGATATCAATCATAAATGATACCGATAACGATATCGATACCAAAACCGATACTATGAACCTTGGTTAATATTAATATTTTCACACTTCTCTAGGGTGAGGTTGAGGTAGATATCCTATGATGCGGAATAGTCGGCTCAATGACCCGAATGAGAAGAAAGGAAGTAGGGAAGCTCACTCTGTACACTCTAGGATACTACGATATACTACTAGTATACTCACTCTATACACTCTTACTTATGCAAGCATTTTGAGGCAATCAGCGTTATACTAGATTTTCAAAAAAATCTATAACTCTGATAGGCCCAAAAGGTTTGGCATAAGTAAATTTAATTTCTATAGAAGGGCTCAAAACATTGTACCAATCATACCTACACTTCTAGGATACTCTATACACTGTAGGTACTAGGATGCTTCTTAGCAAGGTTCTTAGAGTAGGTAATCCCCAATATCTTAGGATACTCTATACACTCTAAAGGATACTCTATA
Source organism: Iris pallida (assembly GCA_029216955.1). Taxonomy (NCBI): domain Eukaryota; kingdom Viridiplantae; phylum Streptophyta; class Magnoliopsida; order Asparagales; family Iridaceae; genus Iris; species Iris pallida. Next base: position 4,076,126 of record JANAVB010016797.1, on the reverse strand, counting down.
GGTACTAGGATACTCTATACACTCTAGGTACTAGGATACTCTATATATACACTCTAGGTACTAGGATACTCTATATATATACTTCTTAGGATACCTCAAGTTCCAACCTGTCACAGGATACTCACCTCCTAGACATCAAGTTCACTCATAGGATACCTCACTCTAACACTCACTCACTAGAATGCACATTAACCCATAGCCACTCATGTGTTCTCACAATGGGGTTGCTACATAAAACTATTTTTTGACAGTCCCCTCCTCTCTAAACTGTCACATACTTACAAGCTCGCGGGTGTGACACATTAAACAACATGTTGTGTCAGCGTGTGTATGTCGTATCAGTGTCGTGTCAGTGTATGTGCTTATCGTGTTAGCGTGTGTGTGTCGTGTAGCGTGAGTGCGTGTCGTGTCTATGTCAGCACGTTAGGAGGAGGGAGCTAGGGTTAGGGTTTACCAGCCCTGGTCGAAGTTGGGTCGGGGTCGCCGAGGATGGAGCAGCGGCGAGGAGACTGGTCGGGTCGCGTCGACGAGGGGACTCGACGGTGGAGTTGCGACGGAGGGACGGGGGTCGCCGATGGGGGGGTCGCCGAGTGGAGGGGGTCGCCGCGGGAAGGGTCGTCGGAGACAAGAAGGGGGAGGAGGTTGCCAGAGACGAGAGGGGGAGGGGGAGAGAGATTATGGCTTGAGGCGCACGGGAGATCAAAATTTTGGGGGAAGGAAAATAAATTCGATCGGTTCCAGCACCCTATATGAAAGATTTTAGTGACGTCGCTAAACTTCGTTGTTAACTAATAAACTTGCGACGTACTGGAGTAAGAGTCACAAAACGTCGCTGAATAAAATCAATCAGCGACGCAGCAACTAAACCGCGACTTGTTCTTTCCAAACCATAATGCTAGTCGTTATCAGTCGCTGAATACGACGTTCAGCGACGTCACTTTTATACGTTGCTAAATACACAAAAAAGCGATGTATTTAGCCGGAGTCGCTAATGTCGTCACCAATATGACTTATTTTGGTAGTGATGCTTGTAAAAGATTTCACATGTTACTATGCTAAGAACAAGAAAAGATAACTTGTATGCTACGAAAAATTGTTGCCTGCTAATAAGAAATGATATGATGCATGTATGCTAAAAGAAAGATTGTTGCCTGATAAAAGAAAGAACTTTTGCTATGTTAAATCAAATGAGAAGATGCCATGCTAAAGTAGAGATGTTGCCTTTAATCAATGAACTATTGCCATGCTAACAAGAAACAGAGATTGCTTTTATGCTCCGAATTTGTATACTTTCAAGGAAGAACGATACTCTATATCTGCACAGAAATGTTATTATATTTTCAAAGAGATGAATGCTTGTTTGTCCTTCAAAGATGTTTTGAATGCTAGACATGTACAGACGGACTTGTACATGTTGCAAAGAACTAAAATATCTAGGAGCTTCAGCTCTGAATGAAAGAAAAGAGAAAAGGCAGAGTCATAGGTCTTTCGTTCAAAGAGAAGAAATGTTAGAAAGTGGAATATTTGCTCAAAGATGAAATATTACCCCTCAAAGAGTCTATCTGATAGCTGTTGTGTTCATGCATCAATCTCGGACAACTTGTATACAAGGTTACTAGATCTCTCGATGGTTTCCAGGGCACTCAGGTGTTGCATCCCATCCACTAAAGACGAGCTGAATCCAAGTGTCACAGCGGCTAATAATGGGAATACCCATGGACCATCATATAGATAGATGTTGATTGGTGCAGAGCTGAACCCATGTGTCACTGCTGCCAATCGAGTCAACATGTGTCTATAATAAGTGTTGCTAAGAGCTAACGATGCAGAGACGAATAGAAATAAGAATGTAGGTTATATTATGTTTATGCTAATCCTTGTCTTGTGCAAGAATGGACCGTCGGCTACGGTAAGAATCACTAAAATATGATACATATGTTGCTTAAGTTTTCTGATCATGATTTGCTTAAAGAGAATAACCTGTTGCAAAGAATAGCTAGGTCCCGATCAAAGAAAAGATGTGATAATCATGCTTGTAATTTGACCCTTAGAATATCTCGAATAAAAGAAAAGAATGCTAATGCTTCTGTCCCTGAGAATGGTTATGGCTTATGAAACACGTGCGCACTGCACAAGAGGTGAGTATCATCGTGCTTGAAATGAATATTCCCCGTGTATGCTTGAGATCAAATGAAATAAACTGTGGGTTTTCAAAGATGTTTTTAAAAAGATGTAAACTGACTCTGTACTGCATGAAAATGAACATAGGTAAAAGTAGCAAAATCACATCACAAGAAATATTTTCTCACTAAATAAACAGTGATCGTTTCAGACAAATGTAGCCCTTTGTTCACAATCACCAGTATGCTGATATACTGACTCACCATCAGTCTGCATGCAAGTGCAAGATGCATCGAGAAGGATAGTCCAAAGCGATAGCCCGAGCCTCATCCTCATGTGTTGTCAAGAGTTGGTTTTGTATAAAAGATGTAATGTATGTGACGGGATCATTATAATATGCAAAGTTCTGAGAGAGTGTAAATATTGTATCAGAGAGAAGTGAGAGCTTGTAATATGTTCAAATGAAATCAATAAAGAGATTGTTTCTTGTTACATATATCTGTAAAGTGTCCACTGCTGCTTCAAATATCTATAATATGTTCCGCTTCGTATTGTCTATCTTGTCTATCTTGTCTTGTTACAGGTCTTGGCCTTATGCAAGCACAACTTAGGCTTGCACGGCATTACGTCCAAGCGATGACGAACGGTCTCACAGAGTTCGAAGCGAGGACGAAAAAGACTCTGCGGGATCGGGACGTGACAAGTGTTTGGCCAAGCCAAGCCTATGTTACAGTGTTATTGTTAGTATATTGTCTATACTTGCACAATTACACGAATATAATCTTTATAACATGGATAACCTTCGTACAGTAAATAGGTCACATTATTCACAATTTATAACTATCTGACTCATTCATAATAAATTATAAACAAGTAGTAAAGACTGATCTGAAACATGACTAAAATTTCATAATTATTTAAGTAAACATCCATATGATTCAAAAAATCCATAGGCCCAAATCATAATAGTGATAAAAGAAAGTCCACTACACACCAAAGTCCAAACTAAAGAAAATCAGTAACAACCCCAATAAATGAAGATAAGCAAACTGACTAATCTAATCTATATCCCCATTTGGAATGGGATCCAAATCCTTCACATCCTCACCTATATCACCCTCGGAAGGCCCATAATAAGTAGGGTTTTGGTCCTCCTCTAAAGCAGTCAATGTATAGATCTCCAATCAAGATTGAGAAAAGTAAACATAAGATTAGTACACTAATAATAAATCTATCCTGGATGACTCTAGAAGAACATATGGTATGAATCAACAGAGTTGTAACAATTTAGTACAATAGAGAGTGTGATGACGACAATTATCCATCTAGATAAAATTAGTAACAGAAGTAACATGTAAAACATTTATTCTTTAAAACAAACTGGTCAGTAAGTAAAGTACAAGGGGGCTAATCAGGCACGTCGGTGTGTGTGGGTACCAGAAAACTATTATTTGAGCAAGATGGATAGGTATACGAGTAGCAATCCAAAACCTAACAGTGTATTTTCTCTTCCAGTTGCAACAAATATAATAGACTAGTTATGCATGTGAACGAATAACGAGTATGTATGCGATTACGCGAGTAGCACGCATTACCAAGTAAACAGAATCATGTAATAACTTCTACATGTATGAGCAAAAAAAACATGATAATAACTAGTAATAATACACAAAGAAGGGCATGCTAGTGAATAACATAAAGAGTACAATCATTCATGAATATTTGCATGTCCGTCCTTGTGAGAAATTGTTGACAACTGGTTAATTATCATACTTAGCTCCCCTACTAGCCCCAAACCAATAAAAGTACAAAAACAAAAAATATTTATCAATACACTACTTACGATAGACCTACCTACTCAATTCTCGGGTCTATACCTGCTTTCGTGTATTATCGGGTTATTTTTTTGTTCTCCAAAAAAATTCTAAAAATTACCAAAATTGTTCCAAAATTTTGGAAGAATAATCAGGATTAGTCTATTCCTAGCTAACCCAACATGTGAGATTTTTCTCAGAACCTAGTTCTATATGTTTTTAGGGCATACAATTTATTTAGTAATTAATAATTTAAATATAGAATAACAATGAAGAACGGGTCCTAACTTCCATCCTACGAATCCATTAGGTCTAAAAATTTGGTCAGGATAATTTAACGTAGTAAAAATGATGTTGACAAATGTTCACTCAAACATAAGTTTTACATTTTTATATGATTATTTCAATATGCTACAACTATGTGACAGATTAATAGGTGAATTCAATAGAAAAATTCTAAATAACAATAATTATTTTTACCTCCTACCTTGACTATGTATTTGCCCTACTTGTTAGAATTTGACCAAAATTTCTATTGATGAAAAATCTACTAGGATCTAGAATTTATTCATATTTTCAGTACAGACAGGTTTTGCCAAAATCGCATTTTTGTAGAGGAATTTTATGGTTGATCAAACCAATTCTTAAATTCTAATTTTTTTAAGGAACTAGACAAAAGATTGTAGTCCCTAGTAAAATGTGGGCAAAAATAAAAATATATAGATCCTCCAAAACTCTATCAAAGCTGGAAAATTTTCTAGGAACCTTGGCAGAAACTCCTCCTCCAAAATTTCTGAAAAGAAAAATCTCCAACCCAAAATCTATATATATATATATATAGATATAATATATATATATATATACTATATATAAATATAAAATCTAAAATAAATGGATGGCTCGACTTTGATTTGGCCATCCATCCGACGGCTGAAAGTAATCCGGTAAAGGGGTGAGGTGCCAACAGGTAGGCCAGCCCGGCCGCTACTTCTAGTGACACGCAGGTCCTTGTTAGCCTCGGGTCACTCATGCGGGTATGGGTGCCTGCTAACCCGATGGACCTACCCAGCTAATGGTGAGTGGCTAACCATTGGGTCCCTTCCCTCGACCATGCGAGTGTATTTGGGGCCCGGGTCCAAATTCCCCTCTCTTTTTCATTTTATTTACTAAACATATTAAATAATTGTTTCAGACAATAAATAATAGGAATAAATATCCTAACAGTCTTTTAATAACATTTTAGGGTTAAAATATTTATCTATGTTCCTAATAAAAAAATAGAACTTATTATTTATTATAACTAATTAGTTGTAGATTAAATAGAATATAATAAATCCTAGTAAAATTCTAACATTCCCAAATGAGTTTCTAATTAATTGTGGAATGCTTCTAAAGTGTATAACCTCACTCTAACTTAATGTTTCCAAGTTATGATTTTAAAAATACTTATTTTCCACATTTAGCCTTGGTAGAGCATGCAACAAATTTACTCATTTTGAGTAGTCATGAATTTAGTACTCATGCTAACCAGTGATTCTGACCCCTTACAATTTACAACCATGAACGTGCTTGAAGAATTTGTTTATATTTTGATACTTATCATACCTGCTCCCAAAAAATCGAAGAAGAACATAATATCTACATGCAACAATTAATGGATGAGTTGTGCAATTGTTGGAGTTCGGTATCCAAACATATGATATTTGAAATAAGCAAAACTTCGAGACGTGAGATGTACTTATGTGGATTATTAATGATTTTGTAGCATGTGGCATATTATAGGGATGTAATGATATTGGAACTAAGGCTTCTCCAATATGAATGGAAAAGGGTAAGGTATTTTCGTTTTATGCATGAAAGGAAACACTACAAGAATAAGGGCTTTTCTTGACGGTGAATTCCGTCAAGAAATGGTTATCTTGACGGTTGCAGATCCGTCAACTAGGCCGGAGTCAAGAAAAGTCCCCCCCTTTTCTTGACGGTCCCTGACAAGGCTTTTCTTGACGATTTTTTGCCGTCATTTTATGTAGTTGTCTTGACTATTTTTAGCCATCAAGATAGCTCTTTTTAGGAACCGTCAACATAGGCAAAAACTTTTCTTGACTCCGGTCTAGTTGACGGTCTTTAGCCGTCAATAAAAGCATTTTTTTGACGGACAAAAATCGTCATGAAAAGCACTAATTCACGGCTATATTGTGCAGCATGATATGAATTAAAGTTGATGTATGACAACCGTCAAGAGAAGCTATCCAGAGTACCATCGAGATAAGCATGCCAAAATTCTGTCAAGCATTATATAATATTAATCAACCACACATTATATCAATCCAGAAGCTGCACACATCAAATTACTATAAAACCCAAATTTCATATTAACAAACTGTATTGTTTATACAAGAAAAACTGAAATAGTTGTCCCACCACATGTATTCTTCACTTGTCCAACCACGACATAATCCAACCATGAAGTACACATCCCACATCTTTTGTTTCCATACAACTTAATTACATCCAAACCACAAACAACCATCACTTGTCACAGCCACGAAACATAATCCACCAAAACTACAAAATGAAACCAAGAAAGTAGCAAACCATATCGGAGCACATCCTTCCATATCCACAGCTCCTATTCACAGCACGCATATCCATCCTTCATTTTTCAGCAAGTTCCTGAGAGAACAAGAAAGCAAAGTATCAACTTACTATTACAGGATTATCAATACAACTCGAGACAATTTGAATCATTCGAGAAGAACTGCAAGGCTAGCCATATTGAAACTATAATTCACAATATGTATAAATCATGTAAAGAATCTGAAGGCTAGCTAAATTATCAATCATGTAAAGTTTCTCACTATAATTGAAACTATTTATAATTCGAAACTGCAACAGAAAGATGCGATGCTGAAACAACCAAGTATTGGTTCTCCTTTGACCAAACATCACAGAAACATCTGATCAATGTCACCCATGTTGCACAGGAAACTGGTGTCCCTATCATGTCCGTACCCGTACCCGTACCCGTAACCGTATTCGTGCAACATGTGTGATTACATTGTACCTATTTGAGAATCTACATACATTATACACTAATATTACAAATTGTGAATACTTAAGCAAGGAAATTTGCCAGGTTTCTTTATCATGTCAATCTGAGATGAACCACCCTTAAATTATTATTCACAAATTTTACACAATATCTCAATTCCACAAAACCATTGAGAGTCAAGAGGGAAAAGTTTGCCTTTATAACAATCACTCGAAGAGTTTCAGACTCAAGATCCCATATTTTTGTTGGACACCTCATAACTCTCCAGAAACTTGCCAACATCCAGAGAAGCATATAAGCTTGTTTACAAAATTGATCATTTGACATCAATACTAGTTAATTGTGTATCAGATGACAGAAAAAAAATCAAAATTGTATAGCAAAAAAATTTACCCATAAAATTCTAAAATAAAGACTAAGGAGGTTATAATATTAGTACTACAAGAATTGACGATTAGAGAAACAATTAGCCAAACATAATATGATGTCCGTGTTGACAAAAAGTTAACTTGATTATAGGATAATGCCTAAGTGGCTCTCTGATTGGCCTCGCCACTGGATCATACAAAAACAAAAACATAATATGATGTCTGTGTTTGTGTGTCTCCCTCCAAAGATTTCAATTCACAACTGAACCTGTTTCAAACCTAGTTAAAAACCAAACATCCATTTCCCATATATTGTGTCAGAATCCCATATATGTCTCAGGAACAACACTTACCAGAAAAAAATGATGCATACCTCTTTTGATAGACAATACTTACCAAATAATATATCAAATAACATGATGCATACCTATTTTGATGACCTCTTTTTTTATTTTTGGAAGGTGTCATATTAGGCATGCTTGATGTCTGCAAGGTGGCCGAAAAAGGCTATGAAATAATATGCAAACATGTTGGATCAAACTATATATGTCAAAGAAATAAGTAGAGGAGATTTTACAATATATGTCTTAGAAAGTAAGTGGATAGTATCAGTAAAAATAGGCTGATGTAATCGTATGAGTTCAAAAAACAAAATTCATTAATGTCACATGATAAGAAACTTGTGTCCAACATTTACTTATCAACCCAATCCCTTTCACAACCTACTTTTTTATAACACATATTATCATCATCCCCAGCATCAAATAATATATTAGTATTTATCGATGCATTAGCAAAGGGATGATGTTCCATTGTATTGTCCAGGTCTTCATCATCTTCTTTGTGCATATAGTCTTTTTGATCCATGGACAAAACAACAGACCATTGAGGATCAAGTTGGTCTTTTACATAAAATACTTGCTTGGCCTGTGAAGCTAAAACAAAAGAATTTGATTTGTACCCAACTCGATTAAGGTCCACCAATGTGAAACCAAGTTCATCAACCTTAACACCCTTACTATCGACCCAGTCGCACTTAAATACTAAAATTTTGAAAGTGTGATAATCAAGCTCCCATATTTCTGTGATAACCCCGTAGAAACACATGTCCCCTATTATAGGATTCTTATCTTTCGAACTTGCAATCTGCATTGTCGTAGCTACAAGACTAACTCCACTATTTTGGGTAACTCGAGCGTTGTCACGACCCTTCGTGTGATAGCGACAACCATTAATAACGTAGCCAGAACACTTAAGGACATGGTGGCTAGGCCCTTGTGCTATCCACTTTACAATTTATGAAATGTCTTCCCTTTCATTAAATTGACCGCCAACCTGCAAAGTTTCATATTTATTAAAAGCAAACTTAACATCTAAATAAGTTAGAATATAACTACAATAATATTGCTACAACTTCTACCTTCTCCTGTAACCATTGGAGAAATTTTTGATTGTGTTGTCCTGCAACCACATTTTATTTTAGATTTAAGGGGATGTTGTGATTGTAACCACTCCATATGCTCACTATCAAGACATCAAACGAACTTAATCATACAATTTTCTAACAATTTTTATACAATGAGTAAATAGAAAATTTATGATAAAGATGCTTACTCAATATAAGGTTGAATTTCATCTGTATTCTCCAAAACATATAAATGGGCTTGTTGCCATTCTTCACGATCAACTACAACAATGCGACCTCCAGGCAAAGATTGGCCATCTTTAACGTTGCCCTTCCTTGCAAGTGGATTTCCTACTGCTTCAACATATGATAGATACTCGCTACAAAATTCTATTGCTTCTTCTGCAATGTAACATTCTGCAATGCATTCTTTGGGACGGTTATGATTGTGCACATAACCCTTCAAGGGTTTCATGCACCTTTCAAATGGATACATCAATGTCAGAAAAACAGTTCCACATATCCTGACTTGGGCAACAAGATGAAGAGTTAAATGGACCATAATGTCAAAGAAAGACGGTGGAAAATACTTTTCCAACATGCATAATGTGACCACAAGATCATTTTGAATATCTTTTAGCTTATTCACATCTACCACTTTCTTGCAAATTGCATTAAGAAGAAGCAAAATCGAGTAATAGCAAATCTAACCGGCTTAGGCAAAATTGAACGGATTGCCACGGGTTGTAGTTGTTGCATTAGTGCATGACAATCATGGGATTTCAGACCATAAAGTTTCAAATCTTGCATTGAGACAAAATTTTTGATATTAGAAAGTAACCTTCACGAACCTTTACGTCTACCAATGTTTGACAAAATATCTTCTTCTTATCCTTCGTCAATGTATAACAAGCACGCGGCAAATATGTTCGTTTCTTTTCAAAATCAGATTTTAATTCAGTCCTAGACCCTCGTCCACAAGATCAAGACGAGCATTGACTCCATCCTTTGTCTTTCCAGGAATGTTAAGCAATGTACCATATATGCTCTCACAATATTTTTTTGATGTGCATAACATCGAGTGTGTGGCGGATATGCAAGTGTTCCCAATAGTCAAGTGTAAAGAAGATTGACTTCTTCTTCATCCATCTTCTTTCACCTAACTGTAATGCTTTGCACTTTGCATGTTTCTTCCCCCATGAGTTCAAAATTTCACCAACCTTGTCAAATATATCCTTTTCGCTCAATGGTGTTGGAGGATCGCCAAATTCCTACTTACCATTGAAAACTTTCTTTTGAGTACGATACGGATGATGTCGTGGGAGAAACCTCCTTGTACCAGTATACACATTTTTACCACTATGTTTTAGCCTAAGCGCATAAGTATCTTTCCCGCATATGGGGCAAGCATAATATCCCTTAGTAGTACAACCAGACAGATTTCCATATGCAGGAAAATCGTTGATAGTCCACAAACAGTGAACATCCTTACACAAACAGTGAACATCCATAAAACCAACACCAACTATTAAATTCTTACACAAAATCAATCCTTACACAAAATCAATCCATAAAACCAATTCTTATACAAAATCAATCCATAAAACCAACACCAACTATTAAATCCTTATACAAAATTAATCCATAAAACCAATACCAACTATTAAATCCTTACACAAATCAATCACAAAATCATTATTCAAAATCCTTACACAAATAGTGAACATCCTTACACAAACAGTGAACATCCTTACACAAACAGTGAACATCCATAAAACCAACACCAACTATTAGGATTGTCAAGTGTGAAATTAAAAATCACTATAGTTCTCTTCTTGGATAAAATAGTAAACATCCATATAATTTTTGACCACTAGTAGTTTACACATAACAGTTATTAAATTATACAAGTTTTGGTGGATTAATAAAAATAACTTATGTTAATGCGTACATGCGCACATATCAATTCATGATGAAACCCTAAGTTTACGAACGAAGTTTACGAACGAAGGGACTCATTTTGGCCCATCACAGAACATAACATCAAAAACCCACTTCTCTATAATCAAACCCTAAGTTTACGAACGAAGTTGCCACCAAAAAACCCTAACGTAAAAAATGAACGAAGTTGGCACAAAAAACCTAGGCATAAAATTGAATTTCAGAGAGAGAAAATTAAAGGCATTATACCGCACGGTGAAGATCGAAGTTGCCGCATTGTGAAGAACAGTTGTTGAAGCCTAGGGTTTTCTCCAGCACGAAGTTGTTGAAGCCTAAGGTTTTCTCCAGAGCAGTATCAAAATGGAGGGGTTTTCTCCAGACTGGTTAGGTTTTTTCCAGAGCGGTTTCTGAGACGGAGAGAGAGGGTTTCAGAGAGGGGAGAGAGGAGGGGTTTCTGAGAATGGAGAGACGAGGGTTTCTGAGAGGGAAGAGACGAGGGTTTCGGAGGGAAAGGAGAGACGAGGGTTTTCTGAGAGAGCCGGGGGAGAGAGAAGTCGAGAGTTTCGAAGAGAGCGGGGAAGAAGTCGAGAGTTTGGTTCTTATGAGCCTTAAAAATTTTTGTGGAAGACCGTCATTAGTTTTAAAGACTTGGAAATAATTACCATAATGACAAATGAAAAAACCGCGGCAACTTTTCCGCATACACAATAGTTTAACGATTATTATCAAAACGTCAATATAAAATATGCTCTTTCTTGACGGATCCCTCGAAACCATTAACATACGTGCTATAAATGAGCTAAAGTAACAAAAAAAGGCCATCTCTTGACGTAAGCCTAAAACCGTCAAAATAAACCCTATTGTTGACGGTTTCCGACCGTCAACTTATAAACTGTCAAGAATCGTCATTTTTCTTGCAGTGAAAAGCGTAATTTTTTTTACTATCACCGTCAGTTTTTGTCTACGTCGCATCCTTGGAGAAAAACTATGAGGCCTTTTAAAGATGGTAAACAATAACTATAACATCCACCTACAAGATTGACTTGATACGTTATCTGGAAAGATGTATAAAATTTAGCGACCATGATAGAAGATCTAATACCAAACCATCGTAAGGAAGGCTTCGAACATAACCATAATTGGACTAAGCAAAGTGTCTTATGGATCTTACATTATTTGAGAGACAAATTCCACTAATCAATTTTGTAGAACCAGTCGTCCTCGTATGGACATGATGTCGTACGAGCCTAAGTTGCGATCGTACAAGACAAATACTGAAATGGTCGATTGAATAGCTAAGTGACAGAGTCTTACAAAAGTACCAAATAGAAAAGTTGAACAAACACAAAGATATATACAAAATAGTTCTCTTTATTAATATTAAATAGTGATAACAATGGCTCGATGCCAAGTTTACACTAACTCAAGCTCACTCTCTTTCTCTCTTATTACAATGACTCATGCCCTTAGCCTTACAACTTGAGAACGATTACAACAGGTGATGTCCATAAATTTTGTCTCGTATAAGAGTGGAGTCTTCAACGCGAAAGCACGCCTCGAAATGCCAAGAAAATTGTTAGCCCAATGATTGTATCATATTTTCGATTATGGCTAATCGATTAAGTTTAAGATTATGATATCACTAATATCCTCGCAATTCATGATATATTAGACTTAGCATTGTCCTAAATTAATTGTCATTAAATATACAAAACTGCTTTGTTCGTCTAATATGTATTTTTAGACAAGCAGTAAACAAGATCAGATCAAACTTAGACACGAACTTGGACATATACAATAAATAATTCATTACAGGCCAAATGATGTTATACCAGAAGATTCGACCAAACCGTCCAATGACATTTTCGGAGCATCGTACTCGGGGGGTCAGTGGACGTGGACGAAGGGAAAATACCCCCCGTAGGGGTTCGAGGGTAAAACCCCTATAGGTATTCAGATTTCATAATCTGTTTATCTTTAGACTAGTGTCGTCAAGGGAAAAAGCCATCGTGTAAAGGAAGAAGACAAGTCAAGCCATATTGCAGGATATATTGGTCATCTACATCTTGTTTGAACTTATATCTTACTTTATATTTTATCTTTATTTATAGGGTCAAATGTACATCGAATTCACAGTTGGCACTAGAGAACTTATATGGCCCTCTATTCACCTTGATATGATTATCGTCTAACCCATCTATAGTCAAAGATAGCTTGACATTTCCAGTGAATTTCACACACGCACAAACACACACACACACACACACACACACACACACACACACACACACACACACACACACACATATACATTATTTTTAGTTAATGATATCTGTTGAACAGAGAAGAACATGGTAAGTTTATTCAGAGGTAGAGATTGTGTCGTGGATAAAATTGAATGTATTTTATATGCTATGCTATATCAACTACTCACATAAAATTTGATTATGGTGGTTAGAAAGATCACTTAATTATTACATACTTCATATAATTTCTTGAACAATTGAGATCATGAGATTAAATAGTCATTCACCAGTATACATTAATGTACTAACCCACGTCTCCATAGGTGTTGTAGATCAGGAATGTGCCTAGGAACTAAAGGTGACACATGAAGCATTTTGAAGTCTTACTCGTGTGCGAAGGCAATTTCTACATTTTTGAAGACTCTGCTCAGGACCTGCTGCAATACCTCAACTCTCTCCAATACAAGGTCCAAGAGTAATTTGGTTTTCTACAAGGGGATATAAATGTATGTATCTTATCTGAGTTGAGTCAGTTTGTAAGCCTACGTGGCACCCATTGTAATAGAGTATTGTAATGATGTTATTATCAATAAAGCAAAAATGTTTACTTCTGTGCAAGTGTTCAATTTCTCTGCGTACTCTCTTTCGTTGTTGTGTTTCGGATAACATTATCATTCCACCTTGTGCGAGTGCAACTAAGGCACGCACGACAGCACGCCGGAGGACAACAATCGATTCTACCGAATCGGGACGTGACAAAAAGGCTAATAAAATTATTATATTTTAAGCAAATAATTTTAGTATGTTATTTTGACATACAATTTTTAAATTATGGATCCCTAGGCCAAAATTTTAATTTACATGACTTAAGTTGTTAAAAAATTGTATTAAATGTAACTATACAAGTTATTCAAAGTCATCTTTTTCTTAATATAGTACAATAAATTTTGATGATTAAAAAATATAAAATAATTTAAATAATTTATACTAGGTAATCAACTCAAGTTGGAATTCGTAACCAACCGTATCATAAAAAATTTGAAAGCTCATAACCCTATCGACCATCTTCTTTGAAGGAAAGCGACCAAATAGAATTCTATATTTTGGATCGTTTCAGTTTGATCACTTAATCCCATTTTCAGTTAATAATGAACATCCTTAGTTCCGTTCAAACCTTAAAATATGTGCTATAAAAAAGTTCTATACTTTACGAGTAGAATAAAACTTTAACTGAGACCATTGTAGCACCCCCAATCCCAAAATACGTAGGATTAGGAGGACGTATACATGCCATCTACGTATCGAGAGGACTTCTTCTCAGCTCGAATACGTATAAGCTGTCTTACAGTTCTAATTCTATCAACCATTCACTACCACATATATATCTCAATCCACAAGATAAGTAACATCAAGAATGAACAATATATGCCATGGTTTGCAGCCCAATAACATATTATTCTATTAGACCCAAAAAATCTATAGGTCCAAAACAAGACTAAATAGCAAAATAAAAATAATGAATAAATATAAAGCACGAAAAAATACCTGAGCCAGATACAACATTGCCTCCATGATCAACGAACTATCTCGGCACGACCAATTTCCTGGGGAGACCACCAGGTCCTCAGAGGACCAAGCAAGGTACAGAAAATATGACAAGTAACAATAAAGAGAATATCTATAAAATGAAGGATAACTACCATAACCATTTAAGTGCAAATATGGAGTTGAGAATAATCTTAATACCGGGCCCAGCCATGCTGGCAATCACCCATGGTACCGTACAGTAATATCGATGGACGAACGAGTAAACAAAGTCATAGCTCTGCTACAAATATCATGATTACGAGTAAAATAATCAAGTCCCAAATATGAAAGCATGATTACAAGTCTAGACGGTCGAATATTTTGGTAGAGTCCTCCCCACCCCATGCTCTAAAACTATCCAGTCAAGTCACGTATGAATCATGTACCAGTAATAAGTCACGCGAGCTAGTACTACATACAATCACAGTCCCTAGCCATGAATATCTCATGTCAGACTACGTATCATATCATCATCATCCACCATGTCCGTGTCCTATGGTTCATCGTGTCATTGAATACGACATAATGCATGCAATACCTAATATCGATATAATGTCAATAAAATGACATCGGCACCCGAATACGATACGGACGCTAAATACCGACCAATTCTATGTCATGATAATAATGAATGAGAATAATACAACAATAAAAGAGAAAGACATTAAACCGTAAAATTGACAATGTACACTTGTCTGTAACCTCTGTATGTGTGTACGTCTGACCAACTCCAACGTCCTCTCTACTCCTGCTAAGTCCACTTATAGTAAATATCCTATTATTAATAGCTCTCTAGAGACTTAGTATATATGGACTTTCCATATATGAACCATAATAATATCTATACAACAAAGACGGTCATATTGTCTATAATACACAATATAACTTATAAACTACAAAATCTTCCTATAAAAGTATTTTATTATTAACATAAAATATTAATATAAATTCTAAAAACTATTTATAAATATTTTATATTATTATTTATTATATTTTATTGGTATAAAATTAAGTATTCAAGTCCTACTTTGATTCTACAACAATGTTCCTAGGCTCTACAATATTGTTCCTAGACTAGGTATACGATATGAGCCCCAAAACAAGAAATATTTAAAATTATTAATTCTGAAAAAATCACAAAAAATAGATAAAATTATATATTTATCATGAAAATAAGCATATAAATAATTTGGTGATGGAATACAGAGTTTCAAATCAATTGAATACGTAGAACTCATGCATTTCGATATTTCGATATTATGGTGAAATATTCAGATTTTTAATATGCATTGGAAAGCTTAGGAAGTCTAATTGCTTACCAAAAATATACAAAAAGTTGAAGTGGCCTGAAGTGGATGAAAATTGGCTCACAATAGAACTAGTTTATTCTGGACACCTTTCCGTAAAACGGACGCCTCGGCCAAACTGTTTGGAACTGTGTGGTAGCCAATTGGACATAAAAATAGACACAAATATCTTTCTATTAGTTCTGGTTTCAAAAAAATATAAGGTCAAAAGTACATGAAACCCTAGATGCAAAACAGCATACCTGCTGGAGCGAATTCAGACTTTGATCCCGAACCTTTGTTGACTTGTAGGGCAATTTTGGCGTACTATAAGAGATTATGAACGTATAAAGGATTTATAGGATTTTAGAGGGTCACGTTAGCTTTGTAACACATTTTTATGAAGCATCACGGGAAGTCGAAAAGGGGTTGAAACTGATGTTACACCACAGGTGTTACGACTGAATTAGGCTGGTAGGAGATTTCAATGTTTGCAATGTATGGAAAGAGGGGTGCAGTTTTTGAAGATTAAAACATAAAACTTTTGAGTTTTATATTTTAATGTTTGATGGAATTTGGTTTGAGTTGATTTGGTTGTCTACTTTAAAAGATAGGCAAAGTTCTATCTCCTAGAATTTAAATCGAGTCCAAAATAGAAAAGTTGTTATTGAGTTGGTTTAAATTATATTTAATTAATGTGGCTGCATATAATCCACAAAATTAATCTAAAATAGGTGTAAGAGGTTAGGGCACCCTAGAATAGGCTCTATAAATCCTACTTGGACTAGTTTTGGGTGGATAAAATTTTTGTGATCTATTTGAGTCCAATATGTCTATAGTTTCAACTTGTGTGCTACTTAAAAATAAATAACACATGGAAACTCAATTGAGTGGGACATCATTGGCATATGTTTAGTAGGATCAAAATAGATCAAAATTATATTGGGTCAAAAAGTTTGGATCAGGTTTGGGCCTCAAATAGAAATTGAAAAAATACATCAAAATTTGCCGAAGGATAAAATATATTTTGACCCCAAAGTTGTGCAAAATATATGGTGCAAGAAAACATTTTTGAGTGGACATGAGATACCAAAATGAAGATGGATTCGTATAGAACACAAATATGGAACTTGTCTCCAGAAATTGGTCAATATTATGCTTCTAAAATCAAAGCTAAAAAAAGTGCTTATACAGCCATAATAAAAAAAGATGGTTTAATATATAAAAATTATATAACAAAATATTAAAAAATTCAAAAAATTAGGGTGCTTACAACGAGGCCATGGATTGTATATGCATATCATGTTTTCGGTGTAGATTCACACACACACACACACACACACACACACACACACACGCACACACACACACAAAATTAGGGTGCTTCCAAAAAACAGTGTGCTTACAACTAGGCCATGTATTGTATATGCATATCAAGTCTAGTATTTTAAATAGATAGTGTGTCATTTACAAGAGAGGGACAGAATTGGGACATACGACAATGGACATCGGATCTACTCCCATAGAAGGGTGTATGGAATGAGATAAAGGTGGAGGAAATCGATAAAAGGAATAAGTATGCACTCCAAAAATACAGATCTAACCTAACTATACTGAATTATTCTATATTTTTAATTTTTGGAAATCAATGTTATTATTTTTGGAAATTATAAAATTTATTTTCCAAATTTCTTTGTGAATTAATTGCTAGTTCTAATTATTAATGTTTAATAATTAGTGAATCTTTTGTTGGATTAATATTTTTATTAATCAAATTCTTGTTAGCCTACCAAGTCTTTGACTTGGATTGTGCACTAGTCTAATTCTTGCTAGCTTACCAAGTCTTTGACTTGGATTATGGGCAGTATAATTCTTGTTAGCCTACCAAGACTTGGGCTTGGGTTGCAGACCTATGCCTTTCCAAGCATTGGGCTTTAGAATAAGCAATTATTAATTAGCTTAATTTGTGGATTAGTTAGTAATTAGTTATGGATTAGTTGTAATTAGTTAGTGGATTCCACTATTACTCCTAAATCAATTATTATTTATATTATTGCCACTAAGGCTTGGAGAGCACTCCAATTTCTCCTATTAAAATATTGGAGACTCTCCAATATTTTATACAAACAAAATTCTGACTCCTACTCCCAGCCAGTCTTTCTTTACCTCCACCTTATGTCACTCGCCGCCGAGCTCTGCCGGTCGGACTCTGACAAAGCACTGCCGCCTTGTCGTCTACCCATGTCTCTCATCCTCCTCAACCAACCCCTCTGTCTCCTCCGCCATCACTCTGCTCACACATACCGCCATCTAGCTATGACCCAGCTATCCAACAAATTCCCATCTCCTTTGTCACCACTCTTCACCACTGCCTACTTCGGCAACCCCATCCCCAATCACCATCAACCACAATGCACAACATCACTGTGATCTGCCATTCCTCCTAGACCAACTTTATCACCATAACCAAGCCCATCAACCACCATGTCCGGCAACAATCATCACTCCACAACACCACCACAAGCCCACACTATCACCAGTACCACTACTAACCACCACACTGCCACCACTCACTTGAACACCTGACCAGATCCAACCACCCAGAGGAGCTCCGTCCAGATCCAGCCATGCCACGCCCCAATACCGAAATACGGACAAACTAGGTCAGCTACCCCGTATAAGGTATGAAAATCATACGATGATTGTGGTTGTCAAGAGACTAAGGGTGCATGCTATATTTAGGTCTTCTATGCTCTCATAGAGCATCTATGTCTCAATCAATCAACCAAGAAGTAGTAATAATAATATATAAGATAAAGCAGTAAGGAGTTCCCGACGCTTTATCAAAATGATTCACGAGTCTAACAAAATAAAATGTAGAGCTGGGACCGAGAGTCAATAGAACATAATAGTAGTCAGCTGCTGTCACGCCCCGCTCCCGTAGGAGCGATCGTCCTCGCTAAGGCGTGATGCCGCACGAGCCTAGATTGCGCTCGTGCAAGGCAGTTCCATAACGGCCGATTACAACGGCGGCGACGGGGTCTTCGCACAGATAGTCCCAAGCAGATACATTGAATATACAGCAAAAATTTAAGAACAAGAACACATGAACACAAGTCATTCAAAAGAAACTCTTTTTTTGATATTAAATACAGGATTATATTTGTGGGCGCAAGACCAAATTACAAGTCACTCGTGCTCACTTTTTTCTCATTTTTATAATTCACTATGCTCTCTCATCTCTTGATACAATGCTTGAATCTAGCGGAAGCTTTGGAAGGCGATGTCCATACATTATGTCCAGTATAAGTCTTCAATCCGTACTGCCGCACGCTTCGAATCGCCAAGGAACTTCGTGCCTCGACGCATCCAAGCGAGCTCCGCGCCACGAGCTTCTACTTGTGCCTGCACATGAACACTGTGTGGGTGTCAGTACTCAACTATACTGGTGGAGTGAGCTTCTCACCCACCCATACATAACCGACACGTTCATTTACTTTGTGCAGCTTAAACCCTTTCGATTGTCTTTCTAGTCTTTCTTAGGATCAGTTTTAAGACTTGACGTCTAACCCACTCGATGTGCAACGACAGGGTCGTGTTACAATACCGACGTGTGTTCCGATCGAGGCAGTACCTCATCGCCTAGGTACTCGGGACGGCAGGTCGTGCCACATTCTATTCGCAACTTAGACATATTCAAGACAATGCTATGTCGAAGAGCAACTTACGCAAACTCGGCCGTGCCAAGACCTTTGTTTAAACTCAAGCGCCTCTAGACCAATCCTCGTGCCAATGATTCAAGTGCCAAGAACAGCAATGGATGACTCGTGCAGGCCGTGCCGCTAGACTTGATTCGTGCCTTAAGAACTGCTTAGACTTGTACATGCTTCAAGATTAAGGACGTGCCTCACAATTTATCAAGACTTATCCTGCTACTGCCTTACGGCCTTCCTGTTTAACTCATTTGTTAACTTAGACAAGACTTATGAACCGTAGTGACGAATCTATGAACATTTCGACACCATCTAACGTGCCAAGCACGGTGCCTATGCTGCAGCCCAGTCTTAGACCCAGACATTGTATTACAGACTAGACCAGCATTCAAGTTCTAGACTCAATCCAAAGGCATACATACGGTGTGCCGCTATCTGTCGACACATCTACATGAGGAGGTCACTAGCAATTTCAAGCTATCTTAGACATGGCTCGTGGGATATCGGCCTGTACCAATACGGATAGCTAGCCCGGTGGGGTCGAACTCTCCCATGCGATCATCCAGCATCCTAATTTGAGCCACACTCGCTTCTTCCAGGCCGAATGATCCCGGCGCCCCGGTGATCACTCGAGAAGACTACACCTTGTCGACAAGTTTCCAATGACCATGCAAGTCTCAACTCGATCTAACCAATCTTTTCTTTACAAGACCATGCATTCCTTCTTTCTATCAAGACTTAACGAGACTCCCAAGCCGCGGGATCGATCTCGTGTGCGGGACATATCAAGACTTAGCGAGACTCCCAAGCCAGAGGACCGATCTCGTGTGTGGGATATATCAAGACTTAGCGAGACTCCCAAGCCAGGGAACCGATCTCGTGTGCGGGACATATCATGACTTAGCGAGACTCCCAAGTAGCGGGACCGATCTCGTGTGCGGGACATATCATGACTTAGCGAGACTCCCAAGTAGCGGGATGGACTTCCTTTGTTCGTGGCAAGCTTTTCACTAAACCGACCGTAGCTCGTGCCTTAGACAGACCTGGTTCTATAGGCGACGTTAACGCTCAAGTCATATACTTATACGAGCCTTGTTCTCAAGGGACTACGCGACTTGACAACCGCAGATAGAGCGGAACAGTGCTAGAAATGGCTTCAATGGCCCAGCACAACTCTTGTCTAACTTATTCCGGCAACGACTCGACGAGCAAAGGCTATGCCGAGCTTCGTATTGAGGGAACGTGCTACGTACGGGGTCGACTTGGACAACCAACTTTTTGGGTGCCTAGACTTAAGCCAACGAGCAGTACGAAACGACTTAACTTGCGGGACGTGCGAAGGCAATGCCAAGCCTTGCGGGACAGGACCGTGCATGCTTCGTTAGGCATACATGCGGGCGACGCCTATGACTTAGGCTAATTCGAGTGTCGGGACAAATCGACGGGACCGTGCATGCTTTACCAAGCATTCACGCAGGCGACGCCTATGACTTAGACTATTTCAAGTGTCGGGGCAACTTAGCAACATAAGCCAACTTCCTTCTCCCAAGCCACGGGATCGAAGGATCGAGTGTCATTTGAAAGCACGCTGAGCCGACTTCTATGAAGACCTTGGGACCATTTTCCATGTTCTAAGATATTTCGACGGGTCGGGATTATTCCCTTAGCTATGTGCGTTCGTAGCTTTTATATTAGCCTACTTGTGCAAGTTAAAAACATGCGCATTGTTAAGTGAAGGCTAAGATGAGGCAAGTTCACCGAAACTACCCCACCTGTGCGAGGAGTTGCCTCGGACGAGCGAGCCTTCGAGCAGCCGTTGCAAGGCTAAGTTCCAATGCCGTCGACGTTTCGATTCCTCCGATTTACTTTGTGGGACGGGGCACTACAACATACACCACTCAGAACAAGTCTCGTCCTCGAGACTTTTCTGGAGGCAAGCCATCCTACTATTTCATGGCCAAGACTTTATCGTATACATTTCGCCTACGCGTTCCTTAATTCCGAGCCATGCTCTCATGACTATCAATACTTCCGTTAACATGATTTCAAGATCTCGACACACTCTCATCTTTCAAGTCTTGCTTGAACTCATTGTATCACTTAGCTGGATCGTACACGCATTCCAAGCGTCTCCAAAATACATGCATTCAGCCAGTCGCATGATAGAGAATTTGCCATTCTCACTCGAGTCGCCTCGTGCACATATCCAAGCGTCCCTGAAATATATGCATGTCAGCCGAGTCTCGTGAGCAGGGTTTCCTACGTTCATGATTTATGCTATCCATTCAAACCAATCCTCAAGATCAATTCTTCGATTGATAACTCTTGCAACAGGGGCGTTTCGCCTAACCGCTAGGCCAATCTTTACGAGGCTAAGTCAATGTCAGGATTGGAATTATAGTTCCCCAACAATAATGCCAACACTGACCCCAATCCTAGGGTTAAACCAAAGTCGGTAGTACAAGGTTTTCTACCCAAGATCGCGTCACTCAGATTTCTAAACATCGAGTACGATCACCTATTCGCATCAACGCATTCGTTGCGTGTATTAGAATCCATTCAAATCACCAACTCTAACCAATTCGTGCATTCGATCATGAGGTCATCTAGCTCGATAATACGTTACGCCCTAATCTCACGCGAGTCCGATTATCTATGGTGGTTCATGAATCACCATGCAACGCACCCCGGAATAATCATCCTCATCGGGGCGTAACTCTTGTTTGAGTTTAGACTAACTCATTCTCGATACGCAGATGGACCTACTCAATCCTCAAATTCAACCGTCAAACACACTGATTCATTCTCGAGTCTACCTTCGCGTCAAACCACAAGTCGAAGCACACAAGTTGCCACGCCATGCTAGTTCAATCACCTCTGCATATGAATCACCATACCAGCGCTCATGCGGAGTGATCGCCCTAACCGACGTGACGCATGTGCGAGGCTGGAGTTGCGCTCTCATAAGACAAGAACGTCAACGTTGTGGTTATCGACGAAGAAAATTCAAATTTTTTTTTTTTAATCCAATCCAAGTTCGATAGTCCGACCGTCATTCATTCAACTAAAAAATCCTCGAGCCAAGTTTTATCTTTTCTTCGACACATTTCAATATCCTGAGTATAGCATCCGTCGGAATAATGACATTTGCACGATCGTCATTCGCCGTGTCAGAGTACCCCCGAGTTATCGTATATCGATCTTTGATACGCCTCAATACCATCGACGATATGCGTAACCTGACGATCTTCCTTTGCAACCAATTTTGAGTCGTACGTTGATGCTGTTGTCCGGACTGAATATTCCAATTTTCTCGATATTCAAGGTCAAGTTCGATCGTTATTCCGCAAGCTTGTTTCAAGATCGTAGTTCAAAACTCACGTCACATTTCATTTGCATCAATCCGATATCGTACGCACGATCCTCTAAGTTTTCTCGATCAAGACCATTCATTTTCATTTATCGTTCCGAATTATTTCGGTATCTTTTTCTAACTCGCGTTGCCTATTCGCAAGTTGTCCGAACGAGATGCTTGTTCGGGACATTCTAAGTCACGATCAACTAAGCGTGACACGTTCTAAGGCTTTACGCGATCGCATCGCCTCGCCGATATACTCGTCGTTACTCGTAATTCTCAATTTTGCTTGATAATTTCCAAGAAAATACATACACCACTCGGATTCGAGCCATCCGATCTAGCCTATAATCACGTTCGCGTCATTCGCGTCATTCGCTAAGACATCCTTCGGATTCGTTCGACGAATCCCTAGCGTAATCGTTCGCACTATTTCCTCAAAATCCAAGTCGATCTTCCGTGTACGCCTAAGCGTTAACTCGATAGCGTTCCTATCGATAGACACTCTAAGTGTAGCTTCGTTCCCGACCGAACGATACTTGATATCACTCGCAATTCGTTTGCACCAATAAGTTGAGGTGCGTGATACGCGACGCAACTTAGCCAAAAGGCCGTGCACATGGCTATCCCGTACGGACTATATTCGAGTTTGCACGCTCAATTGCTAGGGTCAATGCATGACTAGTTAGGCACGCACGCGACTTTGCTAACTTAGCATGTGTTCTCTATCGAGTCATGTTTAACATCGTTCGGCACAAAGGCCTACAGATGCGTTCGACGATAGCCTATCGATGCTTTGGTTGAACGCTTGTACGAGCTTTTGAAAATATTTAGACTTATTGTATGGACATGCCGAGGGACAATCGAGAGAGAGCGCACACTTATTTTCCAACGACGAGCTTTCAAAACTGAGAAATCGACGTGAAGTCCAAGGACGTAAAGCCGTGCTCTGATACCATTATGTCATGCTCCGCTCCCGTAGGAGCGATCGTCCTCGCTAATACGTGATGCCGCACGAGCCAAGATTGTGCTCGTGCAAGGCAGTTCCATAACGGCCGATTACAACGACGACGACGGAGTCGTCGCACAGATAGTCCCAAGCAGATACATTGAATATGCAGCAAAATTTAAGAACAAGAACACATGAACACAAGTCATTCAAAAAAAACTCTTTTTATTGATATTGAATACAAGATTATATTTGTGGGCGCAAGGCCAAATTACAAGTCACTCGTGCTCACTTTTCTCTCATTTTTACAATTCACTCTCTCTCTCATCTCTCGATACAATGCTTAAATCTAGCGGAAGCTTCGGAAGGCGATGTCCATACATTATGTCCTGTATAAGTCTTCAATCCGCAGGGCCGCACGTTTCGAATCGCCAAGGAACTTCGTGCCTCGACGCATCCAAGCGAGCTCCGCGCCACGAGCTTCTACCTGTGCCTGCACATGAACACTGTGTGGGTGTCAGTACTCAACTGTACTGGTGGAGTGAGCTTCTCACCCACCCATACATAACCAACACGTTCATTTACTTTGTGCAGCTTAAACCCTTTTGATTGTCTTTCTAGTCTTGCCTTAGGATCAGTTTTAAGACTTGACGTCTAACCCACTCGATGTGCAACGACAGGGTCGTGTTACAATACCGACATGTGTTCCGATCGAGGCAGTGCCTCATCGCCTAGGTACTCGGGACGGCAAGGTCGTGCCACATTCTATTCGCAACTTAGACATATTCAAGACAATGCTATGCCGAAGAGCAACTTACACAAACTCGGCCGTGCCAAGACCTTTGTTTAAACTCAAGCACCTCTAGACCAATCCTCGTGCCAACGATTTAAGTGCCAAGGACGACAATGGGACGACTCGTGCAGGCCGTGCCGCTAGACTTGATTCGTGTCTTAAGAACTGCTTAGACTTGTACATGCTTCAAGATTGAGGACGTGCCTCGCAACTTATCAAGACTTATCCTGCTACTGCCTTACGGCCTTCCTGTTTAACTCATTTGTTAACTTAGACAAGACTTATGAACCGTAGTGACGAATCCATGAACATTTCGACACCATCTAACGTGCCAGCACGGTGCCTAAGCTGCAGCCCAGTCTTAGGCCCAAACATTGTATTACAGACTAGACTAGCATTCAAGTTTTAGACTCAATCCAAAGGCATACACGCGGTGTGCCGCTATCTGCCGACACATCTACATGAGGAGGTCACTAGCAATTTCAAGCTATCTTGGACATAGCTCGTAGGATATCGGCCAGTACCAACACGGGTAGCTAGCCCGGTGGGGTCGAACTCTCCCATACGGTCATCCAGCTTTCTACTTTGAGCCACACTCGCTTCCCCCGGGCCGAATGATCCTGGCGCCCCGATGATCACTCGAGAAGACTACACCTTGTCGACAAGTTGTCCAATGACCATACAGTCTTAACTCGATCTAACCAATCCTTTCTTTACAAGATCATGTATTCCTTCTTTCTATTAAGACTTAACGTGACTCCCAAGCCGCGGACCGATCTCGTGTGCGGACATATCAAGACTTAGCGAGACTCCCAAGCCAGGGGACCGATCTCGTGTGTGGGACATATCAAGACTTAGCGAGACTCCCAAGGCAGGGGACCGATCTCGTGTGCGGGACATATCATGACTTAGCGAGACTCCCAAGTAGCGGGACCGATCTCGGCGACAACAAGTCGCATGGACTTCCTTTGTTCGTGGCAAGCTTTTCACTAAACCGACCGTAGCTCGTACCTTAGATAGGCCTGGTTCTATAGGCGACGTTAACGCTCAAGTCATATACTTATACGACGAGCCTTGTTCTCAAGGGACTGCGACTTGACAATCGCAGATAGAGCGGGACAGTGCTAGAATGGCTTCAATGGCCCAGCACAACTCTTGTCTAACTTATTCGGGCAACGACTCGACGAGCAAAGGCTACGCCGAGCTTCGCATCGAGGGAACGTGCTAGGCACGGGTCTACTTGGACAACCAACATTTCAGGTCCTAGACTTAAGCCAACGAGCCGTACGAAACGACTTAACTTGTGGGACGTGAAGGCTATGCCAAGCCTTGCGGGATAGGACCGTGCATGCTTTGTTAGGCATACATACGGGCGATGCCTATGACTTAGGCTAATTCGAGTGTCGGGACAAATCGACGGGACCGTGCATGCTTTACCAAGCATTCACGCAGGCGACGCCTATGACTTAGGCTATTTCAAGTGTCGGGGCAACTTAGCAACTTAAGCCAACTTCCTTTCCCAAGCACGGGATCGAAGGATCGAGTGTCATTGAAAGCACGTTGAGCCGACTTCTATGAAGA
>JANAVB010016797.1:4031393-4049902 GCA_029216955.1 Iris pallida | reverse complement strand
AAGCCATCAATTGACTAGGAGACTAGAACTACTAAAATCCAAGCTCTTACAAAGAAGATGCTAACAGTAGAAAAGTTGTTGTTGTAAATTTGATTGCTGAATATTCAAACACAGATGGTGGAAATTGTCAGATACCAAGGTAAAACAGCTAGCTTGTTTGCATAACTTAGTACTTAAGCTTTTTAGGAAGACAATAGGCTCAAACTCCCTACTGCAGGCGACTAGATGATAGAATTATTGAACTTTGTGAAGCAAGAAATCGCATAGAGGATCTTGAAATGGAGAAATCATATATAGCAGAAACTAACTCTAGTTAATTGAATAGACCTTGTTTCATGTCCTAAGAAAATAAAATAAAATATTCTATGAAATGGAGTATCGCTAGAAATGTAGTTTAAAAGTAACCATAGTCCAATACAATCTGTTGGTGGAATACAACTCAAATCATACAACATATGGAACCCAATGAGTATCAGGTTGATGCATCTTATGAAAATAAAATATTCTAGTTTAGTCATACCCAATGATGTCAACCGCTTCTTATGAGGCACACTCTGTCCACCACATCGTTTCCAACACTTGATCCAGAGCCATTTGCAACATCTTTCCGAGTAAGCTGAGTCCTCTTACCACCACGTTGTACAGACTGAACCATGATCTGTATATATCATGAAATACAAATAAAATAAGTTCAGTAATCATAAAATACAAAAGTACAGTTGATATAACCACCACCAATATAGCTACAGAAAAACTTACTAATCTAGATCACTATCTTCATTATTAACGTGTACAGCAATTTCGTCACCACTATCTGAAGATATTCCATCATCTATCTCATCATGTACATCATTATCATCATTATTAATTGCCAAATCAATAACTATTGCATCAATAGCTATAGGAGGAACATCATTTCTATGCAATGTAAGAAAACTCGGTTCATTATCTTCAACCACCCAAGGAATATCAGATGTGGAGTTTTCTTGGTATGCTATGTCATTCTCCATTTCATCACCCTCACTGATTTCATTTTCTGGAATATCCCATATGTGTCTATGATGCATCTTCTGAATAACTTTCCAACCAAAGCCCAACTTTGGGTCATCCACATAAAAAACTTGCTTAGCTTGAATTGCTAATATAAATGGCTCGTTTCATACCACCGAGTATTAACATGGATGTCAGATGGAATTCATGACGAAGTTTTGCTCTTGCACCACTGCTTCGAGAATCAAACCACTGACATTTGAACAACACAGCTTGATAGCCTTTTCTATACTCCAAGACTACCACTTTGGTTAATTGTCCATAGTAATCTATGTCTCCGATGGCATATACCCCGCTATTCTGAGTCGAGAGCCTAGTATCACGTTCCACACAAATAAATCGAATTCCATTAACAATACAACAATCAAAAGAGTGGACTTTAGACTCGGGGCCTCTTGACAACTCATACAGCTCTTCATTGTATAGTGGTGACTTCTCCTTTTTCAGCTTCGACATCTAAAATTACCAAAAACATTTTTCAGAAATATTATAAAAAATGACCAATTTGACACTAATTATTTAATTGTATTTACCTTATAGCGGAACCAACTAGGAAACATTTGCTTTTGCCTTTTTTCAATATCTACAGTACTTTCCTCTTCCAAGATTTGGTAATGTTCACTACATGATTTATTGAAACAATAAAATATAATAAAATAAAGTAAAATAAAAATATAAAATTACTGCCACCAAATATAAATTTAATAATACAACACATTCACTTACTGTAGAAATGAAGACACCTCATCGCAATTGGTCAGTATGTACCAATGAGCAATATTACGATCAGCTTGGGTCCATTCCTGCGATACTCTACCTTGATACGGACGAGCAACTTGTGAAAATACTGATAGTTTTTCATTACGTTCACCACCATCTTGGTATCTGTCAGGCTTATTGAAAGTTGTCTCAACATTGTGTAAGTACATTGAACAAAATGTGAGTGCTTCATTAATAATGTATGCCTCTGCAATTGACCCCTCTGGTCGAGCTGTGTTTCGAACATATTTCTTGTATGTTCCCAATAACCTAAAACATGTAATGCATGTATATCCTTCAGAATACAATAACATATGTATACATTTGCACTAAATTAGATAAAAACTTAAGAACCGGAAAGAATAATATACCTTTCTATGGGGTACATCCAACGATAACCAACAGGTCCAGCAAGCTTTGCCTCCCTTGGTAAGTGAACAGTTAAATGCACCATAATATCGAAAAATGCCGGTGGGAATATCCTCTCAAGCCTACATAGTATGTAGACAATCTCATCTTCCATCTTATCCAAGTCGGCGACATTCATGTTCTCGCACATAACTGCTGAAAAAACCTCGAAAGTTGAACAATTGGAGTGTAGACATCCTTTTTTAGATATCTCCGAATACCAATCGGAATGATTCGTTGCAGCTATGAAGATCATGACTCTTCAAGCCTGATATTTTTCCTGTGTCAATGTTCACTTTTTTTGCAATATTGGATGCGTAACCATCTGGAAGCTTTAACGATCTCAAAAACCTTAAAAATTCTTTTCTGTCATTTGGCGTTAGTGTGTACTCTGCTGGAGGCTTCTCATATTTATCTCCTTTTGGCTTTAACCAGAGCTTCTCCCTTATACCCATTTTTTGTAGATCTAAACGAGCCTTCCATGTGTCCTTGGATTTATTATCCAAATCCAAAAGGGTCCCCAAAATATTATCACAATGTTCTTCTCTATGTGCATGACATCTAAGTTATGCCTAATTTTCAATTTTGACCAATATTCCAATTCAAAAAAGATACTTTTCTTATTCCAATTTAATTCATCATCTCTCCGCTTTCTCTTTTTGTTGTTAGGATGTTTACCCATTGGCTCAAAATTGATACTATCCAATTGAGACAACAAGTCATCACCTGAGAAGTCCCTTGGTTTTGGTCGCCTTTCCACTTTTCCATTAAACTCTTTTGGACTTCTCCTCCATACATGGTTTCTTGGCAAGCCTCGACGAGCTCCCATGAAACAAATCTTATGTTTTAAGGGCTCAGACGTTATATCCATGTTACATACCGGACATGCCTTGTAACCATGAGTGACCCAACCAGATAAGTTCCCATATGCCGGAAAGTCATTAATAGTCCACATAACTGCTACGCGGAGATTAAATATAGAATTTGTTGCTTTGTCATAAGTTGCCACGCCTTTCTCCCATAGCAATTTAAGCTCATCAATCAACGGTCTTAGATAAACATCAATTTCCCTACCAGGTGCTGATCGACCAGGAATTAACAAGGCATCATGGTATATTCTTTCTTCATGCACTTCCATGGTGGCAAGTTATAAGGAACCACCACCACTGGCCACATGCTGTAAGATTGGCTCATATTACCAAATGGATTAAAACCATCGGTTGCAAGCCCTAATCTGATATTTCGTGGCTCCATCGCAAAATCAGGATATAGCTTGTCAAATTCTTTCCAAGCAAGGCTATCAGCAGGATGCCTCATTACAGATTCATCATTTCCATTTCCATTTTTATGCCACAATATCTCTGGCAGTATGTCTAGACATGTACAACCTCTGTAGCCTAGGCGTTAGGGGAAAATAACGCAAAACTTTATTAGGAATCTTTCTTTTTGGATCATGCTCACTGTCACATATCGAGGCTCATTACAAACTGGACATTTATCCTTTCCTGTATTCTCTTTGTAAAACAAAACACAATCATTCTTGCATGCGTGGATTTTTTCATACCCTAAGCCAAGGTCCTTTAGAATCTTACTTGCAGCATAGTGTGAATCTGGCATGTGATGATCAGATCTGGGTATCAACCGCTTCATTATCCCTAACACGTCGTTGAGTGATTTATTTGACCACAAATTATTAACCTTACATTGCATCAGCTCTACTGTAAAAGATAATACAGAAAACTCAGTACAACCAGGATATAATTCGCGTTGAGACTCTTCCAACAATCTCTCAAATTCAGTTGATCGATGCCTATGAGCATGATGTCGTTATCTTCCGTTACATAATCATCAGTGGCATCATCATCGTCAAAATTGAAAGATGCATGAGGGAAGGCATCTGCAATTATTTTATCAACATCATTGTTTTCACTAAGTACAGTTTGATGAGAACTCGGATTAGTAGTGCTACTCTCCTCTTCGTTCCCCATGATAAATCCATACATTGTAGTCTAGGGACATCCCATGAATACATAAGTGTTTGCCGACTTCTGACACTGAAACTGAATATCCGTTATGACATTACGACATGGGCACTTAGTAAGGCCCTTATCGTTAACATGTTGTTTTGCTACATCCAAAAATGATGCAACTCCGTTCAAATATTCAGCAGTGAATCTGTTTGGATTATATCCATCTCTAGTCATGGTTCTACAAGTATTGAAAAAAAAATTATAAGTAAGACAACATTAATCATTTACAAATAAATATGTATAAATATATTGCCTATATCACATTAAAATTATGGACAATAAAATCAAATAGAGGCAGACTTCATTTCATGAATGTCTTCCATTTCCCAAACTTTATATCATGGGGCAGGTTTACAAGTTGGTACCTCAACTACTATTGGGAAAAAAAATAAAGAACCTATTACTTAACAATTAATTTTCTCCTAGTAGCCTAGTACAATAAAACCATGACCTCAGTTTACCACAGCTCATCTAAAGGTTGTATATGATATGTGTGACCTTTACCACAGTATCTATTGATTCATACAAACAATACTATACATATATGCTTCTGGGAATTCATAATTGATAGTAAAATTGGTACGTGTATAGTATACGTTGTGATACAATTGACTGAGGTACTATTGTGTTTGAAAAATGAAATAAACTGATTTCCAATTATATAATATAGTATGCAGTGTGTAATTGATGAGATCAATTACAGAAACTAGTTTAGCTAGATTAAGCAAACTAAATAAAAGCTGAATTCATTTAAGTGCATGCAACTTAAAGATGCTAAATGTTGAGGTTACATTGATATGGATCCATGTGGACCTGTGAAGTTAAAATGTTATAACCCATGGTGAGGTCTCGTTGAAACATGTTCCCAAACACGGACAATGTATCTTAACCCTCGGCAACCATGAAACATATATAATCGGTCATGGTCGTGCTTGTTGTCTGCCAAGGCTGGATTTATTTTTATGCTGCTTCAAATATTCACATTGTTTTCCATATTTTGTTTATCGTTTACAAATTTATAGAAGTGAATAGACGGACTCTGTTGGGTAGTAATATTGAAAGAACACAAATCCAAAGAAAAGATGGAAGTATCAGTTTCTTGGAACCATAGAAACTACCAATATCAACCGATTAAAAACACTAAACCTCTCAAAATTGTTGAAAACTGATACTCACACGAAGGGTCTGAAACCTAGGTTGTCAACTCGGATACGTATCTCGAGTTGCTAGATATCCAATCATGATTCATATGAAACAGTAACTATAGGAGATTATGTTTCTAAATAAATATAGGAACATGATTGATAGTTTGCTGTCATAAAAAATTAATTTATCGTCTCAATAGACATGACTAGTTCCAGAATCCAGATCCTTAACTACAGATTACATGACTCAATTAAACAAACATATACTACCTATCAGAAATATACCATATCGTTTCGTAAGATACGTATCGTGTATTATAAGATGCTAACAACATATTCTGAAACGAATAACAAAAATGACTTTTACTTTCAACCAGCTTCCCATATGGGTGCCAAACAGATTGCGAAATAGAGGTTAAAAAAATAGTAACTTCTGTAAGATCAGGCATTGTACAAGCCAAATGTTATTTTGTCAAATACTAGCTGTGAACAAAATCATTAGAGTTCCAACAAGAAATAAACCAATGCTTACAACTCAAAATAAAATTTAAGTGTCATGTTGAATATGAGTTAGTCAAAACATGATAAACCAATGCTTGAAATTGGCCGCGAGCGGGATAAAACTTGATAATGAGTTACTCAAATATAAAAAGGCAGCGATGAATATTAGGGAACTTCTATATTAATTTTATAAAAACATGTATTTGGATGAATATTAGGGAGAATTATAAATAAAATAGTTGCTCTCTAAATTGTAGGAATGGTGAGTATCTTTTTAACTTATTTAGGTTTGCTTAATAATATTAACAAAAAAGTGAAGACATTCTGCATGGCTTCCCGTGAAGACATCATCATGCAGTCCACGATTGATAAAACTGAGAAAAAATTTGCTTCAAAAGTGGTTTCTGAGTTTGCACATATAGCACTAAATCATGATGAAAGAATTTCTATGAAACTTTGTTTTGAATCCTTACCTCTACAAAGAAAGAGAATAATAGAAGAGTGCTTTGAGGGAGAAGGCAGCGATGGCCTTCCGAAGTCAGCGACCGTGGATCTTCCCTCTTTTGATTGCTCTCTCGATGGCGCACGGTGGAGTTGTTCTCCTTCTGGTATATATGGTGGAATTCGACCGACCTAATTTGACATGCTTTAGGAATTGAAAGCTATTTTTGGTTGGCTGGGTATGCTCTAGGGATTGAAGACCCATATTTGGTTGGAGGGATTGAAGGCCCATATTGGTTGGCACGTGGGATTGAAATTGGCCGCGGGATAAAACCTAATTTTTCCTTCGACCGCCAAATCTTGTTTTTCTTTCTCTACCGTGCGCCTAATAAAAAAAAATTGGTTGCAGCTGGACCTAATTTGACAAGCTTCTTTTTGGAATAATATTTTTTAAATATCTTTTGTCAGCAAATTATTTGTTGTGGGTAAAGATTTTTTATTTTACAAGTTTTTTTTTGGCATATAAAAAAAATCTGTTGCCACTAAAATAATAGTCGTCTAAGAATGTTCATCCTAGCAAAAATTTTGGTAGAAAATTTAGTATTATCACTCAACTTTAGGCGAGAAATATTTTAAGTAGTCGTCTTAGATATTTTTTACGACAACTTATTGGTCGGCCCAAATTAATTAATAGTCACTAGAGAATTCATAACTATTTTTGCCAATCTGGAGAATTTTAGGCGACAACTACATTTTTTAGTCGCTAAACACCAGTTTGAGCGACTAATTTTTTTTGTCGTCCCAAAATTTGTCGCCTAAAGCCCTTATCCTTGTAGTGAATCCTAAGAAACTCCGTACATCAGCTACGGTCTTGGGTACTGGCCAACTCTCTACTATTTCTACCTTCTTGGGATCCACTGCTACTCCAGCTCCTGATATGATATGACCCAAAAATGAAATGTGATCCGACCAAAACTCACACTTGCTGAGCTTGGCATACAACTGGTTCTCTCTCAGAACCTGTAACACTTTCCTGAGGTGGCCTTCATGCTCCTCTTCACTGGCAGAATGTACAAGAATGTCGTCGAGAAACACCACCAAACTGATCTAAGTATGGCATAGAGATGTGGTTCATCAAATCCATAAATATTGTTGGAGCATTGGTCAAACCAAACGGCATTACTAAGAATTCATAATGCCCATACTTCGACCTGAATGCTGTCTTGGAATATTCTCCTTCCGAACCCTCACCTGATGGTACCCGAACGAAGATCTCTTGGAGAAAACTCTAGCCCTGCTCAACTGATCAAATAAGTCGTCGATCCTTGGTAGTGGATACTTGTTCTTTACTGTTGCCGCGTTAAGCTTCCTGTAATCAATGCACAATCTGGATGATCCATCCTTCTTTCCTATAAGTACCACTGGTGCTGCCCATGGCGATATGCTAGCTTGGATGAACTTCTTCTCCTTCAGTTCCTCTATGTGCTGGTATACCTTGGCCTGCTCTGAATCCGCCATTCTGTAAACTCGATCTGATATCGGTTTAGTTCTAGATGCCAATTCTATACTGAACTCAATATCTCTAATCGGTGGTAGACCTGGAAGTTCTTCAGGAAATACGTCCAGAAACTCTTCAACTACCTTCGGAACTTGAACTTTTCCATTGCCGTTATTACTCCGCTCTTGCTGAGTTGCCTCTGATCTGACTAAGGTGAATCTCTCCATGCCTGGAATATCAAAAGATACACTCCCACTACGACAATCTATTGTCGTATGACTGTCTTTCAGCCAGTCCATGCCTAAGATAACGTCGAAATTTCCAACAGGAAATTCTATCAACTGGGGGATAAGGAATGCCCGCAAACTACAACGCTACACGCTAGAATAACTCTACTAACTCCTACGAGCCCACTACCAGTGAGTATATTCAACCTCCCTGGCAATGCCTCGAACTCCATTCCTAGCCGTGTCGTAAATTGTGCAGATATAAATGAGTGTGATGCTCCCGAATCAAACAACTACTGCAGGATATGAGGCGACGAGAATGTTACCTGCCACAACATCTCCCGATGCTAATACCTCCTCCAAGGACAGAGTGAAGGCCTGCCCTCGACCTCCTTGTTGGTTCCCATGTTGCGGCCTAGCCTGGTGTTGCTGCTGGCCCCTTCCTTAATGATGCTGGGGTGGTCTATGCTGGTGTTGCTGCATCGGCGGTCCCTGCTGCCGAAACATATGAGCTTGCGGCATTAACGGACGCTGGGCCAAAGGTCTCACTGCCACTGCGGGTCCTCGATACTGTCCTGCCCCTGGTGCTGGCAGAGCAGAAACTGCTGCACTGGTCCTCCTGACCTTGAATTCATGGGACATGTGGTAATCCGATGATCTGGATTTCCACATATCAGACACAGTCCGTTCAATGTCCGACACACATCTCTAGTGTGCCCTATCTTTCCACAATAAGTGCAGCCTGCCGGGGGTTGCTAGTTCTTCCTCTGTTGCTGTTGTTGCTGCCTGGATGGTGGTACTGGCCCTCGTATTGCCACATCGTGGATGCGAATGCCAAAGGATGGTGCTGTTGTTCGGGGAGCTGCTCTGTAATACCCAGATCTCGTATTACGTATTTAGAATATGTGTACGTAATTTGACTCGTATTGCATGTCTCCCTGCTTGATTTATTCTAGCATTTCATTGATTGGTTTATTTTTGGGTTGGTTCGGCTTGGCTTGGTTTGCTTTAGTTCATCATGAACCAAAGGTGAACCCTCCTACCTACCACCACCCTCCTTATTTATAACCTCCTTTCTTTTCTCTCTCATTATTATTTCCTTTCTTCTTCATTTACTCTCCACCATTACTTCTTCAACCACCAGGAAGAGAGAGAGAGAGAGCTTAGGCAAGTACAAACTTGCTTCATGATGGATCTCATGTTTTTATTGTTCCATTCTCTTCCTTACTAGATTCTAAGCCTCTTTAGAACTGGAAGTTTTCGGTTTTGATGGTTATATTTTAGATCTAAGTTTTAAGTTCCTTCTTGTTTAATTTTCTTGTTTTGATCTCTAAAAACTTGGTATTTCCAAAAACTAGTGGTTCCATGATGTAGAGAATTTGATTTCATGCAGTTTTGGCTTTTGTTTTGCTTGATTTGACTCCGGATGAGGAAGTTATGGCCATTACAAGTTTTTGGAACTTTCTTGGCTGAACTTGCTGTTTGGGGACGATGAACCTCATGCGCCCGGGAGGCCATGCGTCAGGAGGCCATGCGCCGTGAAGTCCCGGCAACGCATTCCTTAACTCCGAGCGTGTCATGCGCGTAGGTTCCCTACGCGCATGTACTGAAGACGCAACGTGAGTATCTCATGCGCCGATTCGTGCAGGAATCTCATACGCCGATTCGTGCAGGAATCTTATGCGCCGATTCGTACAGGAATCCCATGCGCCGATTCATGCAGGAATCTCATGCCCGATTCGTGCAGGAATCTCATGCATCGATTCGTGTAGGAATCTCATGTGCCAATTTGTGCAGGAATCTCATGCGCCGATTTGTGCAGGAATCTCATGCACCGATTCGTGCAGGAATTGCTCTATTTCGCTGTTTTTGCCTGTTTAAGTTGTTTTGTAGCTAAAATCTTGAAAAACTCAAAATATGAAAGTTGTAGATCTTTTCCTTGGCTTCAAGAACATGTTACTAGTTATTTTATGCAAGTTTCTCTCATTCATGATAATGTAAGGATAGAACACGATAGTGGCCTGTTAAGGCGCACTCTTGACAAGTACTAAGTGGACATGACATGACCTGATAGTGGCCCACCGTGGCGCACTCCTGACATATACCTGACATGACATACCCTGATATGCTGTTGCGACGGCTAATATGACATGACATGACTTGACAAGTATAAACAACCTGGACACCGTGGACGATTGTGCTTGTGCAATAACCAGTCTTGTCTTGCATCATGCTTAGGATGGGACCCCTGAGTACCACGGTCAGGGATACCTACTGAAATGGACTAAGGCTAATAACTAGATTAACACAGTAGTCATGAAGAGATTTCCCAGCTACAGGCAATCCCGTTACCTGGGTGCGCTTGGAATCTGTAGCCTGCCGTCGAGTAGGGCACATTTCCAGCACACTGTCATGTGTTGCACCCTTATTGTACTAATATTCGCCTGGATAACCTAGATGGTCTGCAGGGCTTGTGGCTGTGGAATAATCTTGCTGCATCTTGCTAGTAACTAGGCCTGTGATAACCCTAGTTAGTTAAAGTATCAAGCCGTACTTATTGCTTGGCCGTGAATGATTGAATGGAGTCTAACCCTGTCTATTCTTGCCTCGATCCTATACAAGATTGTTACATGACATGATTACTTGTGCTTGCTTTTTAACAATAAAGATCAGGGGACCAGTTCTGTTCAGGCGAAGGGTTACAACCCCGGTCCTTGTTTGGTTTACGGGTTGTAACCTGGCTCCCGGAGCAGTTCTGTGTTCTCTCTTCGTTTATTGTCTTATTGTACCCCATGACATGCTCGACATGCTTTACCTTACTTCGAGATCGTGATTATTTGTACTGGCCTTATTGATAAATGGTGGGGATACCAAGTTCCGTTCAGATGAAGAGTTATAACCCCGGTCCTTGTTTGGTTTACGGGTTGTAACTTGGTTATCTGAATAGTCCCATGGTTATCATCGTATATCACCGGTCATGCTTTTCCTTAATTACTGTCTTTTATTATGTAATTATATTCTTGTGCTAATTGCTGGTTTTAGTTCCTAAGTGAAGCCTCCTGAGTGGCACTTGCTCTTTCTGGTATCTGACCCAGCTGGTTTTGTATGGCCAGATACCGGAGCAGCTCCAGAGGATCTACCGGTTTTCCAGCCAGATGGTGACCACCAGGAGTAACCCTGGCAACGAGTGGGTAATTTTTGGCTCTCCTACTCTATTGTAAAACTATTCTTTTGAGGCGTTTAGCCGCCGAGCAAGTGTTAGCTCGTGTACATTTTACTTACTGTCTGCCTACGGGCTGTAACATGATTGGCAACCTAGGGTTGATCATGTATGACTAAAACTCTTGCTAGTCATCACATTTTGTAACGACTAGCTTCATGATCAGCTGATATGTAATATTTGGGACGCCTTTTATTGTATATTTGGTGGTCAAACATCTTGAGATTGTATTACTTGCTTGAGATTGAGACAATAGACTTGACCTTAAGAGACTGTTGGCTTATAGTAAACCCTCATATATCTAGACAGCCGTGACCGTATGGTGAGATGGATTCCATTTCACTATACGTAGCTGGCTATGTCTGCCCCCGCTCTCCAGTATTCTGGTTCTGGGGCGTGACATGCTCCCCCTCCTCCTTCAATCTGACTGTGGGATCTCTTCTGACCTCCAGTCCTTGACGTGATCCTCTGAACGGTGATCTCATGCCTTCGGGTTACCGTCAATACTTCATCAAAAGTCTGGTAGTTGTGCCCTTCTATCAATTGCAAGAGCTCAAGATGAAACCCTTGTTGGAACCTCATAGCCCTCTGGCTCTTCGTTGCTACCATCTCTGGGGCGAACCTACTCAATTTGCAGAACTCCGCTCCATAAGCATCTACTGTCTTGCCGGCCTGCTTGAGGTTGATAAATTTTTGTTGTAGCTCGAACTGCGCCACAACTCCATAGTACTTCGTGAATCTTGCTGTAAAATTGTCCCAAGCAATATGACGTCTGATACCTACTTCCTCTGATTCCCACCAATCACGTACGAGATC
The DNA here is from genome assembly GCA_029216955.1 of Iris pallida. NCBI lineage: Eukaryota > Viridiplantae > Streptophyta > Magnoliopsida > Asparagales > Iridaceae > Iris > Iris pallida. The sequence continues at coordinate 4,037,807 of JANAVB010016797.1, read as the reverse complement.
CTGAAGTAACAACTTACTTGATCTACACGTTCTTCTGCCGGCATCTTAGCTGCTGTCAGAATAGCCTCAATATCCTTAAGCCATGCATTTGCTGAGATGGCATCTTCCGTGCCCTCAAAACGACTGGGGTTGTACTTGTAAAACCTGGCAGATGCTCCTGAATCTGGCCTCGCCCCTCTTTCCAATGCCGTCTGCAACCCTTGGTTGAGTAGTACGTTCTGCTCCTGCAACTGAGCATGCATGCGCTGCTGGGCTAACATCTGGTGTTGCTGAGTAGCCATCATTCCTCTCATGATCTCCAGAAGGGCCGGTGTGTCTACTTCCACAGGGGTAGGTGGAACTGTTGGTGGTGGTGGAACATCCGGATACTGCGGTCCAGCTGCTGCTTCCACTATTACTTCTTCTTGGATGATCTCTTGAGTTAGTACCGGCCCTTGTTGCTGACCAACATGGTCAGGTTGTCCGTGTTGCCCTTGTTGTTGTTGCCCAGTCCTGACAGATGCGGACAAGGTGCCCCTAAGAAAAGGGACAAGAGAACAATCAAACGATCGAACTGGAAAGATCAATGAAGTCAAAGGATACCGGAATGTCAAGCTAGAGTCGAGAGTAACGAATCATGAGATCAAGGTGAATCATGTGTGATTGAGACATCCTATAAAAAACACCCCACAAGTCTGAAACCAGACCTGCATGGGCCACCACTAAAACTTTGTCACGTCCCAGAACCAGAATACTGGAGAGCGGGGGAATGACTCAGCCAGCTACGTATTACGGGTAGATGAATACCGTATAATACGATCAATACTGTCTAAAAGACGAGGGGTGCATACTACATAAAAGTCTCACTATGGTCACTTCCCATCTATTGTCTCAATCATTCAAACAAGAAACAGAAATAGAGAACATGTGAGATAAAGCAGTAAGGCATCCCAAACGCTCAGTCAAAATGTTTTTGATATCCGACTTTACAAAACACAGCCAGATGATGTAGTCAGTATACACAATTGTTATCAGCTGCAGCCTGACTTAATTACAATTATGCAAAAGTAGGTACAAGACAATCCGACTAACATGTCGGTGCCAAACGGCAAAGTATAAAGTATTTAATAACACGAGCGGGAAAGTAAGAAAACCCACACGAGCCCTCCTGCGATCATCCCTCTTGTGTTGACCATCGTGGAGGTAGAAGTAAGCTGGATCCTCGGGGACCGGCTCTAAATCTGGCCATGCAAAACCAAGAGGTTAGACCTCTAACAGCAAGTACCGCAAGAAAGCACGATATGAGGGATTAAAACCAGTAATGAGAAAATATGATAAATAGATCTCTGCTTTCTACTGGGATTCAATAGTATCACGTCACTTCGAACCAACCTCCCAACCAAACAAGGACAGAAGTTGGCACGTCATGTCCTGACATTCTGATCATCTCAGTTAGGTAACAGAGGACATACAGTACACAATAAGTTAATTTAAACGGCCATTCAACTACTACGGCTTGCTACTGTGAGTTCCAAGTTATCCTGGAATTATGCAATAGAGATTCCTCAGTTCTTACTATGTACAAGCAAGGCTAATTTACCCAGTCAATCAATTGTGCCAATCAAATTAGACGAGTCCCAGCAGGACGCCCGTCATCAATATACAATATACAATAGATAATATAACCAGATACTGCTCCCTGCCCGTGTGGCAGATTTGCAGTATCTGTGGGACCAGCCGGCCTGTCGGGCACTACTAGTCCCAAGAGGGCTGCCATGTAAGAACTCGGGAATCCATTCTCTCCATGCAATCATTATTTTATTTAACTTAATAGTCTCTACGTGAAATCCTATGCCGGGTCATGGTCATTCAAATGAGTACTTTCGTACGGGATACGATATGCACAACTCTACAACGATACCAGTGCGGTTAGGTTGCAGGTCTTGCATAGCGTAATACAACAATCAAAACTAACCACGGAGTAATCATACCTTGACCATAAAGTACACATGCTGCTTTTATAAAATAAATAATAAATAAATTGAAGCCTGCATGTGCCTGTATGTCAATATTCGGGATCAGCCAGTCGATTACAATAGTTCATAATTAATATAACGTGTCTCATTCATTCAATTCAATAAGACGACTAGCCAGTCTCTTAGTTCCAACTAGGAACGCATGATCAATTATTAGTCAAAGTAACAGTCGGGGTCAATTCGTGACAAGGCATGAAAGTCAAATTAGTATTGTAACACCCAGTTTTCTGAAATTGGGATATTTTTGAAATTTTTTTATTTTTATTATTTATTAATGGTGTTTTAGTCATGATATGATTTTTGGTGATTTTAGTTAATTTAAAACTATTTTCTAAGTCACGACTTATGACTTTGTGACTTTACTAGTATAACCCTAGTATAAACCCTAGAGATTTCATAACCTAGAGACTAACCATGATCTTGTAAGCCTAGCCATAGGTTTAGAACATCAAATTAGGGCTTTTTAGCCTAAAGGGTATTTTAGTAATTTTCTAGGATTTATTAGGAATTATTTGGATTTATGTGTTTTTATTATTATTTAATTATTTGATTAGTGTCATGTTAGCCCTAACCTAGTTTAGCCTAATCTAGGGGTTAGCCACTAACCTAGAAGACTAAGTGTAGGTATTTACTTTATGTTGTAAATATCTTAGGATTGAAATATCTTAGATATTTGCTTTGTAGGATATTTTTCATGAAACCTAGAAAGATCTATTGGTCTTTACCTTAGAAGTTAAGTTACTTCACCTAGAAGGAACCCTAAATATCAACCCTACCCCCCCCTATGGCAGCCCAACCCTACCCCCATCCTATATAATCACACCCCCCTTCATTCAAGCTTCTTTCATTACACTTAAAACCTAGTTTTTCCCTCGACCTTCACACCCTCACCATTTAGCCATTTTAGCTCCAAATTGAGCCAAACTTCTTGCATTGGAACCCCCTACTATTGAGGATGCTAAGGGGAGCTAGCTAGCTAGGTTGCATAGCATTTTGGGCACCATCAAGCGAAGAGGATACCCCCCCCCAAAACCTTGTTTTCATTGAGTTTTCACTCAATAGGTAAACACTCACAAAACCTATTAAGATTGTGTTTTCTCTCCATGGTTGCATACATATAGGTATACCCTAACTGTGGGTCAAGTTTGGTAGGATATGGATTGGGTTTGGTGTTCGTATCGGACACGTGTCTGTCTCTTGATTTCAGTGTTTGGTGAAATGCCACTTAGGATTAAACTTTGTTATTTTGTAAAACAAATTACATATTTGGGTAGCCCTAGACTTGTAGATCACGAAACCCTATGACTGAGCATATTTCCGAGTCGTGTCCGTGTCCAAAACGGACACGAACTCACTACACGATACACACGAACAGTGCCTTGCTACCACGCTGTTCGTGCTCACTGCACAGAGCACTTTGACACGCCAAATTTGGCATGGACACGGGGGCAATGTCTGCGAACATGCCCCCAAAATCTCACGACTTCTCGTGTCATGTCGAGTGAGAAAACTCACTCGTACGGGACACGCACTGGACACCTACACGCACGTTCAGTCGAATTTTCGACTAGGACACGAGCCTCGTGTCCCACGCACACGAGTCGTGGACACGTATCAGGCTGACACATGTGTAGCCCATCATTGGGCGAACCCCAGGACACAAGCACGTGGTGTGTCCTGTCCTGTGTCGTGAACACTAGACACTCGACCGCGTGCACGATGCAGTCTGAATGCACGATTTTAGGTCTCTGATACGCGTCTCGTGTCTTTTCTACACGACACGTGGACACGAATCAGGGTGTTGGACACGTACCCTATCCCTAGGCGCACCTTCTGACACGATCACGTGACACGAGTGTGTGTGTGTCGTGTCCTAGAGTGAGTTGCACGCGTGCACGACACAGTGTTTGCGTGTGTGTGTTTGTGTTTACCCGATTGGGTTTTGTGAGTCGTGGACACTTCAATTGTGTCGTGGTGTCATGTCAGGTACCTAGGACACTAGGGGACACTTAGGGCATCAATTACCAACCTATGGATTCGAGTCTTAGCTCGGTTAGGTGTGTGAACATGGGTTTACCCATGTTTCCCGTGCACAGTGCACATTTCCAGATTTTGGAGTGTTTCCCAGTTTTTAAATTGAATTTCAAATTGATTTTTGTTATATTTTATACATGTATTTATATGTTTTTAGTATATTAATACGTAGTATATATGTATGTGTGAGTGTAGGTGAGATTTGAGGATATATGGTTGTGTATATATGTAGTTGTGTATACATATACATATATATGTATATGTGCACTGTGTGTGTGTGTACTGTGTGGTTGGGGACTGAATTCCTGGTTCCAGAAAATCTGGAACCCCTTCCCCCTTTCCTGTGTGTCTAGCACTCTATCACTCTATCTCTCTCACTCTATTCTCACTCTCTCTATATAGGTATGTTGTATATATATATATATATAGGTTATGTAGATATATACATATTGGTATATAGTTGATATATATTTGGGTATTGTATATATATGTATGTATTGTGTGTGTGTGTGAGTGGTTCTCAGTTTTCTGAGAACACACCCCCTCCCTTTCACAGTTCACCACTACCCTTTCCATAACCCATAACCCTAATCCTAACCCTTGCTAACCCTAACCCTCTCACTCTCTCACATCTCTCTCTATTGATCTTTCTCTCTCTCTATATATATATATATGTGGGTTGTATATTATATATAGGTTATATATATAGTTAGGCTATATATAGTTAGGCTATATAGATAGGCTATATATATAGTTAGGCTATATATATATATATTAGCCTATATATATTGATGATATATACAGATATGTTAAGTTGCATGAATATATATGTATCATATATAGTTGGGTATATATATGGTATTATATATAGATGTATATGCCAGTGCCCTAGATATGGTAGACTATGGCTAGTAAGTCTTGATTTGACCAAAACCCTAGTTAGACTAAGGCTTGACCCTATATGGACCCAAGTAACTAGAGTTGACTAGTTTGACCATATTAACTAGTATTTAACTACTAGACCTAGGTTGACCAAATGTTGACCATAGTTGACCAAAGTCAACTATAGGTCAGACCTTGACCTAATTAACCTAGAAAGGACTTAGAAGGACTTAATGACTAAGGTTTGACTAAACCCTAGGCTATTAACTAGTTGGTTTAGGGTTGACCTATATATGAGTATACTATTGTGACTCGGGTTTTCTGGAAGGACTTATGTAGATTAAGATATGTATGGGGTTAAGTGAAATACTTAGAGTTGTGTCATGATTTGTGTTAGCCTTAGAAATTGACTAGAAGTTGACCATTAGTCAAGATTGACCTAATTACCTTGTTGACTAGTCTATGTTGACCGAAACCTTAGTTAGTCTAAGATTGACCTAGACTTTGACCTAGCTTGACCATATTGACTAGTATTGACTAATCTGACCATTATTGACTAAACCCTAGATAACTAGTTTGGCTAGAATATTTGACCAAGAGTTGACTTTAACCTAGATTAGACTTGTTTAACTTTGTTTGACCTTGTATGACTTAGTTTAACTTCTTGTGACCTAGTATGACTTGATTTGACTTAGTTTGACTGTAGTGTTGACCAAGTTTGACTTTGACCTAGATTGGCTTAGAATTCATATAGATTGTATTATAGATTTTATTTACCTTCATTTTGGACATGTCATAACTATATTGCTCTATTTTAGGACATTGTGACCCTGGTACAGACATCTGATATTACACTACTCTTTTCAGAGTATCAGGCGAGTACATTTTCTGATAGTTCTCTCATTTATTTGTCGATTACTGTATTTCAGTTCTAGTTAGTTCTATGTGATTCTCTGTATCAACACATATGGATATTTCTGGATTCATGTATCGACACATACCTTACTTGCTGGCCTCTATTACTGGAGTCATTAGTATCATTCCGGAATCATTTCTGGAATCATCACGTATTGGCCAGACTCATCTCGATTCTTTTGTCAATTTTGGATTCACTTGCTGGGCGGGGAAATATTGAGTAAGACATGTAGACATACCCCAAATCCTGAATCTCCCACTGGAATCTACCGGAAGCATAGCCATCTCTTGCCCGATCAGTGAGCGATGTGCCTGATACCTACAGCCGTTTGCATGTCGACCTCAGTATTTTAAAACACACTATTAGATCATAGTTGGACTCACCCTGGATTCATTGATCACTGTTGGACTCATCTTGTACCGGAAATTATCTGGTATCAGATTATATGGACTGGACTCACACTGGGATTATATTAGACTTATATCGTACTGTCTGGACTCACACATGATATTCTAGTTCAGTTAGCTTTTATTACAGTCTTCATTGCCATAATTCTTCTCTTGTTTT